>WBMY01007047.1:301420-498715 GCA_013397315.1 Donacobius atricapilla
AGGGATTAAAAAAAAAAAAAAAAAAAGGAAAGAAAGAAAAAGCTTATTTCTATAACTTTTTTCATCATGCTGTGTGAAACTATATCCTGATGGGAGACGATTCATACGTTCGTGATTTATTAGCCTGTCAAGAAATCTTTGAAACATTTTCCTGTATTAAATACATAACTTGCTCTGAAAACAGAAGACAGTAAACACTCTCCCTTACCTTAATTCTGTTAAAAGCAATTACATAGCAACAAGCTACAGATTACAATTAAATCCAAGCTGATGTTTAGGTTGAGAAGTATTACATTTGTGGTGTGAAAAGAATGAAATAAATATTCACTTAACTTTTCAAGCTTTTGCGGAATTTGACCTCTTTAGAAAATCACCTCAACATTTAAATCTACCTGGGAAATTCTCAGGATCAAGTCACCTGATTTGGTCAGACAGCTAAGAGTGATTAGGTCTTCACAGATTCCCTGGTAACCAGCTTCTAACTTTTAAAAACTTCGTAATTATCTTAAACCGTTTCTGACACTTAAATTCCTTGCTAATTTACCATGTATTATAGAGATTTAGCAAACTTATTGTTGATGTACTGTATAAATATTATTATGTTAATTATTACACAGTAAATATCCCCCTAAAATGCATTGGGGACTCTGTTACTAGCATTGACATTTTTTGGTGAATCCCCGGCAGTAGTTCAGGTTTTTCAGAGCCACACCTATGCTTCTACATTCACGTTCAGTCGTCTTCTTCCTACCCAAGTGTACCCCTGAGTTGATTCGGCTAATCTGTGTCCTTTTTGAGGTTTATGATTCAGTCAACTGTTCAGCTGGACAACTGTGTTTGTCTAATCTCAGGTGAGCTGAACTGGTTTCTCATAGAATCATAGAATAGCTTGGATTGGAAGATTCCCTTAAGGAGCATCTGGTTCCACATGCCCTGGCATGGGCAGGGACACCTTCAACTAGACCAGGTTGCTCAATGCCCTGTCCAAATTTTCTTGAACACTTCCCAGAATGGGGCATCCACAGCTTCTCTGAACAACCTGTGCCTGTACCTCACTACCCTCTGTGTAAGGAATTTCTTCCTAACATCTGATCTAAATCTCTCATTTTAATTTAAAACCATTTCTCCTTGTTCTCATTTATCTAGATTTACTGTCTGATAGGGACCAAGCTCAAATGAAGACCCTGTGCCTCAGTCGAAAAAACTTAATGTGTTATTTCTTTCTCTCTCTTTCTCTCTCTCTCTCTTTTTTTAATGTCCTTGCAGCACCTGCCTACACTGTGAAAGCTGCACAGATCTCAGAAAAGAACCAGACCTAAGTATGCAGCCCTTAATTTGTTATCTCATAATTTTAAAACAATCTAAATAAAATACAATTGAACGCCATTTTAGTAATGGGCCGATCTACCAGCTGGGCAAGAGAGAAACATGCTGAAAACAGCTCAGTGCAATTGCTCACTGCTTATTTTTTGTATATTAATTAAGTCATTTAGAAGCAAGAACCAAGACAAAAACAAAGCAAAACAAATTGGATGATCTCACAGTCCCATAAGCTCTTGCTCTTGCCTCGTCTCCAGGGCATCTTGGCTGACCCTTCACAACAGCTTGTTCCTCCTCCCCACATTTTTATGTATTCCTTCTGTTATATGCAAAAGAAAAGGAGAAAAAAGATGCCTGACCAGCATTAAAAAATCCATCTTTCCTGCTTGGAAGGACAGGATTAATTTTACCAGATGGAAATGTCTATAAGGGAGAGACCTACATCTCAGCTAGTCACCTAAGCTTTTTCTGGCAAATGGAGAGAAACTGGCACTTTCAGGACACAATTAATCTCATCCCCATGAAGATATTTAAACTAGGTCATATGAATCATGCTTTAGAAGAGACAATTCCTCTCTACTGACACTAAAGGGAGCCTGAAATCACTAGATATAGATGTTTACATTTATATGTCTGAAGTTAAGTGAGCTGGATGCCAACTTAACTCTTCAGATGGATTTCTTGATTTAGAGGCAAAATCCCTTATATTCCCTTATATTTTGGTTACACATGTGGCTAGAAACAAGAATGTGGCCTTTTTGCCACTGTTTTCAATAGCTCAAGCACTATAAGAGATACATGAAAGTATCATGTGATTCACTACAAAAGCAGGTTTTCATAAGAAATTAATAACATCTCCAGAGCACATAGCACAGAGGTATGAAAGAACGAATCAGCACTCCCAACACCTTCTCAGCAAGAATTCAGGTTCTTGACTTCACAGATCATCTAGTAAAAATGAAATTATCTTTCAAAGGCTCAACATTTCCCTTTTCTAGAGTTATGCAGCATGATTTACTTTCTAATAAAATCAGGTTTCATAAAATATCCTGTCAGTCAGTTGCTAGCTGATATGATAATAATCTAAGCATACTAGGGAGACCAAAGGGCATTGAGGACCCAGAAGCACATTTGTTGCTTTTCAGCCACTGGAGATGGTGCAATACAAGAAACTATCTCTTCCATACCAACCAGCTTTATTTTGCTCACAATTTATTCACTTTTCCATTTTAACCGAGAGACCCCTGTTTTGTGAGAAGTTCGACCCTTCAAGACTTCCTGACTTTTTCTTAGTGCTTAACTACATATTTCTAAATAGGAATTTAAACAAGGACTAGGTTTAAAGAGTTTCATTCCTAGGAATTTCTGCTGTGGTAGTCATGGCTAATTAGCCCACAACTTAGCATGGAGATCCTGATAAAATAGATACTAATTTCTGTAGAACAGAAATACACATAATGCTAAATCAATGGAAAACAAGTACTGTCAAGGTAAATATCATCATATCTTTTCTCAGATGGGATTATAAATTTGACTGACACTGATAAAAATATTGTTGCAAGATGCTTAGACTTCTGTAAATCATTTAACCCAGCACTTCTCAGCATTTTATTAATAAAAAAAAAAATAAAATTGGCACAGATCAAATGGATTTAAAAGTATCTAATTGACAGGTTTTAGCATGTAAGTAGAAATGGGAGAGTTGATCACCTGTGTTTGGTGGGATCCTCAAGGGCTGATCCTGGCCCTATGCTTTTCAAACGCTGACCAGTCTGGGAGAAAATTCAGTCACTTACTTCTGTCCAATTTTAGCAATCACAGAAATGAGGTACTGTGGTCAATGGTACTGAAGACAGGTCACTGATACAGGTCAATATAATTTTTAACACAGACAGCAATAAAGTCTTAACTCTGGGAACAAAGCGACTCTTCCTTATGGCCACTTTCCAGAGAAGTCTGGTGTGAAGCAGATGGCAATCCTGCAGGCTGTGGGGCAGGACATGAACTCCCAGTGCAGCTGAGCGGCTGAAGGAGCCAGCAGAACCCCGGACATGCACATGGTAACTTCTGTGGGAGCCAGGACATTTATTACTTCTGCACAGGGCTGCAACTGCTCTGAGCCCCCATGCAGCTGTAGCAGGCACAGCTTCTTCCTGCTGTGAGACCAGGGAGAGCTCAAAGACTGGCCATGAGACAGATGAGAGCTCTGACAATTGTGCCTTGCCGTAAGAGATTCCAGGAGCTCGGCCTATTTACTTAATCAAAGAGATGATTAGATGATGTCTTTACTGTAGCCCTGAGCTACTGACAGGGGCACAACCCTTTGCAGTGGGCTCCTCCGTCCAGCAGATTAATGGAATAACACATTTGCAAATGTGTGAGAGGTTCCGATCATCAGAAATTATTCAACAGAAACAGAATGTTTTTCTAAAAGGTAGGGCAGGTGTCAAGAGATGGATCCATCTTCCAGTAGCTCATGTTAGCTATACAGTCTGCTCTGACAACCTAGAGTAACTGTGATTGTTCTGCCCAACTTGAAAACTTGGCCACTTGATTTTGTTTGGAAATGAAAACTGGAGTTTTGAAAACAAATCTGAGCAGGCTGAAAATCCTGTCCAAAATATCTGCAAATACAATATTTCTCTTCATCTGTCCTGCAACTCAGATAAAAATGCTTTTCTGAATTTTACTTCTCCAGTTAACCTTCCTTTTCAAAAGTTTTCATGAACTTCTGTGCTATCAAAGGCAGGAAAGCCTTTCTAACTACTTCTATGCAGAGATTCTTGTTAGAAATTAGAGAAGTTTACTTCTTTGGTGAGCATGAGACTAAAAAAAAATTTTGCTTTATGAGATTCAGATTTTGGTTTACTGTCTTTCCAGAAAAAGTCTGGAAGCTTCTCAGTTATCAGGAGAATTTATACTATTTCAAACACTTAGATCTGTCTGGAGTAGCAAAGGGAAAAATCAGCCACTTCTTCCTCCTCATCTGAGAAAAAATAGCGATGGCCATGACTTTAATAATAGGATTTTTTCATTCTGTAAATTCTGTATTAGCCATTAATCTGTAGCTATCACGTTATTTTGACATGTAAATACAGGTGGAATGCAGACTGCCAGCGCTGAATGTCTTCCAAAGTTTTTTTTTTTTGTGTGAGTTCATAAGAGAAAAAAAAAAATAAATAAACTCAGCTCTCCTTTTGAAATCTTCTTTTGCAGTTTTACTTGCAAAAGACATTTTCTGTGTCTCCAACTGTCTGTAAGGATATGACAGAAGGAAAGGAACAGAGGCCTCCTCGTCTGAAAACAGATACAAGCATTTCATGCCTTCATCCCATACCAAAACCATGGAATCAAAACACCTCAGCATGTCCAAAATGTACATACACAGCCAGTAGCATTAAGAGAGGACACAATTATGAAGGCCACCCTGGAAAACACAAACTGCCACTCCACCACACACTATCTTTATTCCAACTTAGCGCCAATAAATTGGGCAGGGAAAACAGATGAAGTTGGAAGTGAATGTAGCTAAGAAGACAACCAGGAGAGATCTCTGGGCAGCCTTTAACTGTGGCAAGCTTTTGTCAACTCCATCCATCACTGATTAATGGCCTCCTGCACTTCTCCCCATACAGGTAACAGGAGCCACAGACCTTCCCCAAAAAATAAAACAGCCCTTACCTTTGCCTGGAATCATTGGTTTTTGTAGGCAGCATTGCATTCAGGACTGCTGTTCTAATTTCTATGCAATCTCATAAAAATCACACGAACACTGGCATCTTAAGCACACAGGGCAAGCCCATCAGCAGTGATTTAATAGTAGAGGATTTAACTCTTCATCATTTTTATGTAAACATAAAATTTTCACATATAGGCATGATATTATATTCTAGTTCCTTGCACATATTTAAAACCCAATAAATTTAAGTACTTTTTCAGTCCTAGATCTTTTCTAATTCTCCTCTAACAAAAAGACCAATTATATATCTCTGATAGGAACAGCTCATTAGATAATCTCTGGTAAGTCCACATTAAAACTGGAGACACAAAATTGAACTGAAATATTTTTCTCAGTATTATTATCTATCCAGAAATTTCTGAATGAAGAAATCAATGCCTAGCTTCTTGTACACCTTCCAACCACTATTTTTGTGACTAACTCTTCTAACTTTAGATGAGTGCCCCTTACCCCCACAGCAAAATATTCATATTTGCTTGGAGCTCATAAAGAATTCTTAGTAGCGGATTTAATTCCTTACACTGTGCTTGTCATTTTAGCGTCTCTGTACCTATTCACACATTTGTAATGGCCTTTAAGGGAATAGTATTCTATTCTATGGGTTAAATATAGTCCCAGTCTCATCGTATCTAGAAAACCAGAGCTGCTGCTGTGTTATTAATCTGTCTAATTACCTCTTTCATTCATAACTTGTTATGGTCATGTACTTTAAATCAGCACTTGAAGCTGAGAGGAGTGGTGAAGTATATACTTAGGTATTACAAATGCTTACAAATCTTCCCAAGTTTGATTTTAAAAGCGGAAAAATCAATCTTCAAGATCCAAGCAATTTACTTGTTACTCAAGACAGAACTATTGTCTGAACAGTATAAGACTGGATTCAGATTTCCTGATGAATTCCTATTAATGTCACTGGTGTGACTGCAAAAACTGGGCCATAAAAGAGAACTTTACCTTTCTATGAATTGTAAGCACAGGTATTACTGCAAGCTACCAAAAGAAAGAAATGCTGTGCTGTTAATGTCATAATTTTGAGATACCTTTCTCCATACAAGTTGGTTCAAGAAATCACTAACTCCTTTTTTTGCAATTAATTATGACTTCCCTAAAATTCCATCTGGCAAAAGGATGACAACAATGAAAACAGCTCAGCTGGCTGTAGCTCTTAAGGCTAGATCCCATAGGTGTTGCACAAATCCCTTCAAAAATTCAAGGTCTTGCTTATTTTACAGCCTAGGCAAATATTTTATGGGCAGATGAAAAGATATATTACAGAAATGCAACTACATATTCACAGTCTATATAGTATTACCCTCTTCCTTGTCCTCAAACCTCTCAGGGTGGAAATTCCACATCAGCTTTGTTTGCTTTGCATTGGTAGCAGAGGAACTGTACTTTGACATGACACTTGTAGTTATGTCTTGGCAGCTATGAGTAGAGTAAGCCAGACTGTCAGACATATTCAGAACTACAAAAAAGAGTAAACTCAAATAAAAGTTGCTCATGAGTCAATTCTTAATTACATTAAGAAAAGTGAGAAACCAATCTTTCCTGCTTACTCCTTTTAAAATGTTACATCAAAGCCATTCCTGTGGCTTTTGAACTGTTCCTCACTTCATTGAGAAGTGCTAGATGATGGTGCATGATGGAACACTTAAAGGAGGGAAATATGCATAAGAAACCAAGGATCATGTTTGGAAGTCTGTGAGAGCTTGAAGTCCTTCCTCACTTCACTCCCCCTTTGCAAAGAATACCATAAGAGTACAGCAGGATATATTTTGGCAATACGGGCCCAAGTCTGAAAGATCCATAAGCTCTTTTCCTTTGGAAGACCAAAACAACTCTTGGTACAAGTGGCAAAATATGGGATATATACCACTTATTTATGCTATTTTATCATTAATATAGACCGGCAGAGAAGAGGAAATACAGCTGTGTGTAAAAATATAGACAGAATTCAGAAGTTCAGTTGTCATTTGTGACGTTTTATAGCTTTGGTCATTAAAACATTTTGCTACTTGCTATTAAGATTCCTCTGCCTTTATGGTTAATCCTTAACTTAGGTTGCAATTGGAGGATTCTAGGTTAAAACAATTATTTATATTTTTGCAATGCATGTGGAAAAAGAGGAGGAACGTAGAAAGGGAAAGGTGATTAAAAGATTACAGCTCCAACATCCTCCACATGCCCATGCTCCATTCCTATCCCAACAGGTCCTCTCCATCATCTGAGATCTTCAAAAAGTGACAATGCATAGGTCAACATTTCAGTCATGAATCACATCACGGTACCTGCTTGACACAGGCATCATCTTTTAGCTACATAGTTTTAGGTAATACAGGTAGCCCACAGTTAGCAGCCATAACAAAAAAAAAAGCTCTTAGTTAACCCAGTGTTCAGGTGGGAACTCAGTTCTGTGAGGTGCCGAGTGCACCCATTAACATGAAAACAGCTTTAAACTCCTGCTGAAGTAACTCTGAACCTCCTGAGAAGCCTTTGGCACTTCAAAGAGTCTGGATCTGAATTCACAACATTCTTTATATGAAGCTCTGCTGACCCCAAAGCCAGTGCTGACGGCTGCTGAGAAGGAGATGTCTGAAGGTGGGAGAGCCCAACACTCACATCTAGTTCTGTGCTAAAGTACAAATGGAAGACCTCAGCTCTGCTACCCAAATTCCCAGAAGCTCCAGCTTCTCCAGTAAGACCCTCAAACTGTCAGCCAAAATCATCAGGCCAGATCCACAGAAAAATCTGTCAGATTACAAACTAAACCGAGAGTTCATCAAGGCCAGGGGATGGCAAAATTCCTACAAGCTTTTAAGAAAAGCCAGACACAATCCATAAAAGTTTTTAAAGCTTAGGTCCAACTATGGAGCCTAAACATTTGCAGTGTTAGCCCTAGTTTTACAAGAAATATTGCTAATACTGAGGGAGTTTAAAATACTTGCCTAAATCAAGAAGAGAAAGGTTTTATTGGCAACATCTAAAAATCTCTTGCATATGAATAAAGTATTTTCAATACACAGTGGACACAATTAAAACAACAAACACTTGACAACAGGCAGCCCCTGCCACAGTTATCCCAAGATTTATTCATGCTGAAAATACAATACAACTACTGCACATAGCAGGAGTTCACTCTTTAAGGCACCCTGCACATTTCCACAAGAACACCTCTGATTTTGGAGGCATCGCTTTTAGATTTTAATTCCTTGACTTCTCTGATCATTTTTGGTTTCTTCCACTCAGATACAAAATTATGCATACATGAGAGAGCAAGAGGACAGTCCAAAATGTAGAATTATAATAACACTGTATGTGGTAAAGAGACAATAGTAAGTAATAGTTTTTTTTTCCTTTTTTTTTTTTTTTTTAATAATTTAAAATGTAGGTCCAGAGAAACTCTGATAGACAAAGGTATTTTGCTCATAACTTCTCAGACATCTTTTTGCCTATTTTACCCAGTGCTCAGGCAGGAAGAAATAAGCATCCACATAGCCAGGTACATGTTCAAAGTAGACTTTTCTTTAGTCAGCTGTAAAAATACGCTTTCTTTTGATAGGTCTGCACGTGCCATCCAAGTTTACATGGCAGTCTCATACAGACTGGCAATCAAGAAGTGAGAGTCCTACCTTGAACTTGAAAAATCTGCTTTCTCTAAAGCCATAACGTATAGCTGCCATCAGAAACAGACCTAATTGCTTTCCTTTTTCATTTTCCAGGCCAAGCAATTCTATTTCCTGTACAGCCTGTACTTATAGTTTTATTCTATCTTATGACTTAAAGACTAAAATATTTGAGCACCACTAGGATTTTTCCACCCATAAAGGGGGAAAATGCAAAACACAAACCAGATGTTTTATAATGTATTTTATTTATTTTGGCCACCCCTAGAGCTGTGGCTTATGTTAGTGCCAACCAAGTTAAATGCAACAGAGTTCTTCATAAACACTATATAACATATTGTACAATGACCAGGCATAGGGAGCTCCTTTCAAAGAATTCCAATTCATTAAGCAAACTTCAATGTCAGAAAAAGAAAATAGGAATTACTGAAGGTGCAAGTGGTGCTGCAGTACTTGAGCAGTTCCTAGGGGAATTGGCAAAGTTTGTGCTGCTTTCTTGCATTATTGTAGCCTAATGCAGAGCTCAAAAATTAGATGATCAAAGTATACATTGAAAGTGGACGAGTTTGCTGAAAGTAAAACATCTGGAGATAACATCCTCAGAATAATATGTAAATAGCAAATACTCTATAATAAACAATTGTTTCAGAAATACTCAACAGTTGAAGAAGTTCCAACAAATTAAAACTATCTTGTCCAAACAACTGCCAGACTTGTACTGGTACAAACCTCACACTTTTTTCCTGTGTCTATGAATGGAAAGACATTTCAAAAGTTAAACCCATGAGACTTCTAACAGTTGCTGAGGTACTTATTGACAAGGTATCTTGTGGAAATTACAGTAAAAATAGCAATTGAATTTTCCCCTGTACTTATTCAAATTGAGAAATCATATCTCAACAACAGCTCCACTTTTACAGAAGATCTTCAGTACAATACTGTAGGCTGAGGGACAAAATGAGCAACAAAGAATAGTTGGTCTCAAATATTTCTATATTGACAATTTACTGCACAGATCACAGGGAATATAAAACATAAAATTTACTAACCTGCCAAAAACATTACAGGAAAGCATAAGGAAAGGATAATGTATGTTTTTAGGGAGATGGAATGGCAGTAAAGGTTTTAACTTGTATTTTTTGGCTTGTTATCTGCAGATTTAAAGAATTCCTCCTTAGAAGTGGATCATAATTGCAAAAGTTAATTAGAAAGTAATAAAATGTGAAAGCTTAGCAATTTATTACAGAAAATAACAGTATAGACTGAGCAAAAACACAGAAGCAGGCTCTTAGAATGTGAACTTCTAATGCAAAATACTTTTCTAATCAAATGTCAATAGATATTTTGACCTAACAAATAAATATGAAGTTCATTATTATCAAACCAAGTGCAAATACAGAAAACTCACTTTAATTCAGAGTCATGCTTAATGCAGTTTGAAAGCAAAAAATCCTTTTTTACCTGCAATTACTTCTGCAGACAAAACTGTCCTAACTATTATCATCTGTAATTTGCCAGTGCTTTCCTTCCCAGACAGACACACTCATTCGAACTCAAAAAAGCTGGAATGCTAGAAGTGCCTCCCAAATATGTTGGCTAAGGACTGTAATTCATTTAAATTATGCAACTGGATTGCCACAGCTGGCCCACAGCTTGGCTGCGAGCTCGATTCAATGCCAGTGAACCTGTCTGCTAATATTGTCCTACTTGCAGAGAAGGTAATATATCCAGCAACTTATATTGAAGTTCTGACTCTAATTAACAGAGCAAGCAAATGTTGACATTAGTGGCAAATGCAGGTTAATAGTTACCGTGAGACCAGTGCAGCCAACTGGCATTTTCCTGTAGCATTTTGCAGTCATAATCCTTTCTTTATTTCTTAGGACATTGCTTATCTTTGTTTTTATGCATTTTGGTTCAAGTTAGAAACAAATTGGCACAAAAACCAACCCGGATAGCAGCAGCAAGACTCCCGGCTTTCAGACAAGTAATCAACAAGAAAGCATGCAAGCAGCATCCCTGGGAGGATGCACGGGGGACCCGACTATAGGAATTCTTATACTGTATAAAGCTTTGTAGCCTTGCACAAACAGCCTTTGGCATCTTGTCTCTGGCCTACCTGGACAGTAGCAAAACATGTTTATCAGACCACACAAGCCCAGAACCTGAGCTGCAAGCAGTTAAAAACTGAAGGTCGCTAAATTGCAAAATTCAAACATGCTTCTATGCTTTAGCCACACAGACAGTGATAAAACAAAGCCTCCACAACCACCTGTAATAATATGCCTGTTCAGCCAGCAATTCCAAAGTACTCAGCAACACCAGGTAGACATTTTCTGCAGCTGGTTTTACATTTACATTCCTGCCAAATTGTTGTCTCGTCCCCTCTTACCTTCACATTAGTCCGGAGTGCACAGTAACATGCAAAAAACATTGCAGTAAACAAGGAGCATATGGACCAGTATTCAGCGTCTCTGCTCTGCACAAACGGTACACACACGATCCCGAGCATGTGCTACTAAGGAGCATCCGTTCCCTCTGTCAGTTTGAAAATGCATTGATCTCTGTTTTTCTGACTACAAAAAGACATGTCTTGAAGGCACTGAGTGAAAGCTACATATCTCTCCAGCGACTATATATAGAAATATGCCCAGTAATTTCAATTAGCAGAGAATTCAGCATCTGAAACTTGGACCACAGTTGCTTTTCCTTCCAGCATTTTAAATTCAGGGGGGGAAAAGGAGGGGGAACTCACCCGGGGGGAAAGGTGAGGAATTAAAACATACGCAGTGAGTTACTTATATTTCCCCCTGGCTTTGATGTTTTCCTATTCAATATTTTACGAACGTTATACACAGAAAAATGAAGAAAGGTTTCTCTTCCAAGTCTCAAATTTACTGTAGATTCTGCACTGCTTCTGTTTGCTCTTGTTAAAGATGCAGCATCCCTTTTAACAAAGACAACGTCATCAATCATGACAGATTCAACATGTTCTACTTACAAATACAGTCTCTGATTAGGGACAATGGCTGTCTGGCTTATTAACATTTCCTCAAATGCAAGTTCAGTTCCCTGTGCTAATCTATTTTTAAATAAAAAGTCCCACCTACTCCTTCCCTCTCATTTAATAAAAATGCAGTGGACTAGCTCTAAATATCTTGAACTGCATTGTGCTCCCAGCTCAGGCACTGGACATTGCTTTTAAACTGTTCTCTTGCTTGCTTCAGATTAGAAACACAAGGAAAAATTAAAATGAAAGCAGAAAAATCCTCGAAGAAGTCTGTGCCCTCACATTTCTGAATGTGAAACTACATATTCTGAATTCAAAATGCCTCAATATCTTCCAGAATGAGGGAACTCATAACCTAGCCAGAAGGCAAAGCTTTAATTCACAAGCAGAAAAATAAAATCAAACCACTTCTCTCACTCCTGTCAACCGCTGGGATGCTGCAAATTAACTGATTGTTTACTGGGCTGTAGGGACACAAAATCAAAGACTCAACTCGGTTTACAGCACCGGAAACCACTGGTATCAGTAATGAATTATGAAGTAATCTCTGGGAATAAAACCAGAAAAAAGGGCGCTTTTTTTTCCTTTTTTTTTTTTTCTTTTTTTTTTCCCACTGCAGCAGATACTGTGGGAAGCAAAGAGTGAAAGAGGCTTTACTACCTCCTTCTCTATGAGCACAGAGCAATTTGCGTAGGATAATCATAACTTAATAGAAATATCTGCAGTGACTTTTAGATTTCTTTAAATGGTTTATGTAAACCCCCTTGGAAATCTTCACAAACACTGAAGTCCTGAACAAATCAGTGGGTATCTTTCTGCGTGCAATGGGGTGAACAAGCTTAAACAGAAGGGTGTGCATTTAAAGAAGACTAAGGGGGAGGGGAAAAGACAGCAAGGTTTTTTCCAACATCTTCCTAAAGACAAGCTCTCAGAAACTGTCGTCAACTCCAAGAGAACAGCTATTTTTAGCTTGTCATTGTTTGTGCCTTTTTTTAGGAATGTAAAAGGCAGTCGTGTTTCAAGCTAGATATTACTCTGTAACGTAGCCCAAGACAGCTACTTAATTTGATCCTCAGCTCCATCTGTCATACAAATTAAGTAATTAGTAATCATGGACTTCTTTGGCACAAACAATGAGTTCCACAATAAAAGATATGAACCCTGGTTTTAAATCTAATTCTGCAATTTTTGTTAGTAATGAAACTGAGGTCTAGATGTCATAGTTCAAAAAGCTGGGGTATCCCAAACTTATAGTGGTTCAGACTTTGGCTACAGCAATATCCATCAAATAAGCCAAAACACAGTAATGTATTGCTCAGCAAAAGCACAGTAGAATTAATTGATACATTTTTTTGTCACTCTTCAAGTGAATAGAAAGTGAAAGGAATCATGGTTTATTTTGCAGCATAGTACACTACAATTAGGTATCTTAGTCATTGAAAAAAATATCACAGATCTTGGGGAATTCTGATCCACAGAGAAATGCAATTCAAAAAGCAAAGGTGAAAAGATGCACAGCCCTGAGAAGTGAGGCAAGGTTCAGTCAAGCATGCAGCTGCATATGAAAATCAAATTCAAGCTCTCTTTCTGCCAAAGAAATTGCACAAGGTTTCAGTCAGCAAAGTCTTTGAAACAACTTTTTTTTTCTCAGCCCTAAAAAAGTTAATGGTTTTGGGTTTAGGTAAAGAAACCCAACATGGGGGAAATGTCACTAAAAGAAAGCGAGGCTGCATAACAATACAATTTCTGAGCGATTACCTCAATGTAAAACTTCAGAATCATTTAAGAAAACAAAAGTAATCCAGTTCCAAAGTCTTCACCCAGAAAAAACTCCCATGACTCCTGAGCATCTAAGAGGAAAAATTATCTAGGGAATTACAGACTGACCCTCATAATATTATGAGGGGAAAGAGAGACTCCTCATGCATACGGTAGTTGCCTCCCGTAATAACGGTGGGGCGTGTGAGAATTTGCCAGACAATTGAGACCTCCGTAGCAGCCAAAAAGGTATTACTTTGTTAGCAGACCAACCCAAAAAACTTATCAGGGGCTAATTCAGGTAATCTACACAAGCAGATCCCTGCAGGGCTTGTTCACCTCTGCCAAGGCATTTCGTATCACAGCAGCCTAATTGTTAAAGAAAGCATTGTCATCAAGGACATACAGTGTTTTATGACAACTTAACAGCTACTCAAAAGCATCATATATTGATGATATTTACAGTTAAAGATTCAGAGTCTTCAAAAATGAGTGGGGGAAAAAGCTCTGCCCAAGTCATCCAGACATGCCAAAAACAGCAGGATATTTGAAGTGCTCAGGGCCTCTTCAAACAGGTGACAATAGGAAAAAACCCTAGAGATGAAAGAAGTTACTCCATTTAAAAAAAATAGGTTACAAATAAAACCAGTAGAGAAAGAGTAGTCCAAAGGAGCCATACTACAGACCCTCTTTAAAAAAACACACAACTGGTGACCTGAATATTATTAGATAACAGAAACTGGAGCCACTATCTAGAGCTGTGAAATTCCATTGTTACTCTTTGCTCCTATTCCTTCAGAAGGGCAGAAGGGAGCTCTTGGAAGAAAACCCTGGTTGTCTGCAGAGGTTCAAAGAGAGCAGAGGGAGCATGCTGCCTTGGAAGTTTTTGATCTCAGGAGGACCTGAGGCCAGTCTGCTTCAGAACAGCGAGGAGGGCACAGCCCTTTGCAGCGTCCATCACTGCCCAGAAGAAGAGCACCAGGAGCTAGCAGCAGC
This sequence comes from Donacobius atricapilla, assembly GCA_013397315.1. Taxonomy (NCBI): domain Eukaryota; kingdom Metazoa; phylum Chordata; class Aves; order Passeriformes; family Mimidae; genus Donacobius; species Donacobius atricapilla. The sequence continues at coordinate 315,870 of WBMY01007047.1, forward strand.
AATAGCAGCAATAGTAGCAGTTCCATTCCAGCACTGGGAATGCCCTGTGGCTGTTGTGTGACGAAGCTGTGCTCAAGGACCCCCACAGTGCCATGGCACTGCACTAGAACAGAGCTGACAGAACGACAGAATCACAGAATGGTTTGAATAGGGAGGGATCTTAAAGATTATATAGACCCAGCCTGCTGCCAGGGTGGGCATGCCACCCACTAGACCAGGTTGCCCAGAACCCCATCTCACCTAGCCATGAACATTGCCAGGGATGGAGAATCCACCACTTCTCTGGGATAACACTGGAACCATACTGCAGAATAACATTTTTCATCCGCAGACACTTAAGCTTTTTCAAGTTTTAGTTGTTTGTTTTTTCCAGGCATGATGGAAAGGGTGGTATTTTAAAAGAGAGTACCAATAGAAACAATAGAGTAAAAATGCAGTAAAGTAACCAACGCTCTCCAGGATTTGCTTTATGACAGCGCAATGTGCCCCACTTCAATTTAAGTAGCACATTTGTGGGTTAATATTTTAAGTTGGTCCTAAAAAGACTCACTGCAATGACACGGATTTTTGATCACCCTGCGATGATCACAAAGAAAGCAAAGATTAGCTATGAAAAAAAAGAGAAATTAAAGGGGGGGGAAAGGTCTGAAGAAGAGGGTGCATTGCTTTCTGAGTGGATGGAGGGAGAAATGACACTCCTGTCCTCCAAAAGAGGGAAGAGTGGGTGTCTGCAGGACACTGGGCATAATGGTGGAGGTTTGCAAGGCTATTTGTAGGCCATGTAATGCTTACTAGTATCAATACTGACAATCTGCATCACTGACTTTGAGTAGCCAGGGGTTTAATTCTCCCTCTTTTCACAGGAGGTACTGGCTTGTGCAGTCATGGCACTCTGGCGACAGTCATGCTCCTTCACTTCCTGTCTTTGAGCACTCCAGGGATACAATCTATACAGCACCCTAGTCCTGCATTGCCTAAATAGCTCGATTTCAACACAGAAGATCTAAATTAAAATGGTTTTACCCTTTCCCCCATTTCTAAAACTTTAAACTGTCCTAAAAAATGCTATTTTCCACATGTGCAAGAAGTTCCTTACACTGATATCCACATTGAGGGGTGGGATATTGAAGGAATTGTTGATGTGGACAGCAGGTGTGGGATGCTGTAGTGCTTACAGTTTCCAGATGGCAAATATTGACCAGAAACAGTGGATTGAATCTATGGAGCATCTGGAAACAACTGCAGAAAGGAGAATGTGGAACAAACCCCCAGCTGGAAAGAAGTCTTTCTTAGGCTGTCCAGTGCAGCAGAGCCTAGCAAAACATTACAGACAGAGGAACTACATCAGCAGCTTGAACTCAGAATATCCTAAAGTCTTCACGAAGAGAAAGAAAAAGGCTGAATAGATTATTTACAATCTCTCATCTCCAGTACTGTAAACAGCTCTCTGATATCCCGGCATTCTGATGCATAAGTTGCTGTGTCAAAAATTCTTGCTCACTTCCAGACCAGTAAACACCAAAGACCTTGCCCTGGGCTGATTAAATTTAAGCCACAGTTTTCCCTGAAAACTTTCTATTCCCTTTTTCCGGAACAATCTACTTAATACATTTGTCTGATTTTTGGGCATTTAGTACTTTTCCTCCAAAAGTCCCAGCTCTTTGCTTACTGTCTTATGTAGTTGCATTAAAGAAGCTTTTGATCAGATATATAACAAAAACATATAATTTACCTGAAAATAATTCCTTCTCAATACTAAAACTTATACATATTTCATAAAGCAGGCTTTGCAGTTAGTATTTTGTAATTGCAGTCATGAAGCCATTTATAATGGCTTTATGACTGCAATAAGCAAAACTAAAGAATAAATAAATAAAGGTCAAATGATTAAAAAAAATTTAGTGAAGAATGGCCTCATCCTGTGAGTCTTTTCTATGACTGTGAATTTTTCAGGACGGGTTTCCTCATTGCTCCTGATGACTCTAAAACAAAATAATGAGAAACAAGGAACAGAGGTTCAGAAAGAAGGAATTGGATTAAGCTTCATCTTGAATTACTCAAAACCTCATTTTTCCACTCCTGTATCTGTAATCCATGGATCAAGTTTATTTTACACCTCACCGTATACAACTGATTGAGATGACATGACCCCTTTAACGCCTCGATTGAGACACCCAGGCTGCAAAGACTTTTTCGACTCTGAAGATCCCCAGTTGAGTTTCCTGGATTTCACTCAAATTGATTGATAATGTGTCTCCACAATATGTGTTTCATTTTGTAACTAAGAGAGAAAACCTGCCATTCTCCTTGACCTGAAGTCCCATGATAAATCCTCCAAAAAGGTATTTCCATTCACAGTCATATTAAAGGCCACGGAAACACAGAACCCTAAGAGATTATCTAGGCTGTTTTTCTTGCTGTGGAAAGATAATCACACACAGAGTGTTCTTGGCAAATTGTTGGCCAGCTTCAGTCTCTCATGAACAGAATACAGCCTCAGCTTCAATTAGTCCTTTATTCTCAATATAGAAATCACAAAATCACAGAATTGCTATGGTTGGAAAAGACCTCTAAAATAATCAAGTTCAGCCATCAACGTAGTACCACCACCATGTCTACCACTCAACCATGTTCTTAAGAGTCCCACATCCACATATATTTTGAACACTTTGAGGTATGGTGATTCCACCACTTTCCTGGGCAGCCTGTTCCAATGCTTGAAAACCCTTTCAGTGAAGAAATTCTGCCTATTGTCCAAGCTAAACCTCCCATGGTACCACTTGAGGCCTTTTCCTTTGGCCCTGCCACTTGTTACCAGGAAGAAGAGACTGGCCCCACCACACTGCAATCTCCTTTCAGGTAGTTGTAGAGAGAAATAAGGTCCCTTCTCTGCCTCATTTCCTCCAGACTAAACACCACCAACTCAACAACAGACAAAAAGCTTAAATTATTAGAAGGCTTTAAATTATTAGAAGCCTATGCTTGTTCCCCGCACAAAAAAAAAAAAAAAAAGAATTTACTGCAATTGTTTGAAAAACTTGGGGAAAAATGCAACACGGGGAAAATGATGCCTATCTTTTCATGATTGCCAGCACTCCCCAATTATGAATTAACATTTTACTTTTATAATTTATGAACTATAATTTATGAACAAAGCTTATTCATTTAAGCATAAAATCCACATTTCCATGGTAACAGCATGAATGAAGAAGGAATGAACTTCTAAAGTTCAATTGCATTTATTAGTACTTAAAAATAAACCTCCAGCCTTTTCACAGAGGAAATTGCTGTAGTCTTTTTGTAAGAAAAAAAAAATAATTAAAATTAAATCTCTCACTCTAAACTTGTATAAGAACAACTGGATTTGGAATTGTACTTGATGAAGATCCGTGTGTGTCAAAACACTTAGCATTTTATTCTTTGTACTGCAATTTTAGTTGAGGAAATTATTTAAAGGGAACCTATCGTTGGATTTAGAAATATGATAAAATATTTTGTAGCACTGGAAACAACCCATGTTTTCATGAAAATACATGTGTAGGGTTGTTGTTTTGGTTTGGGTTTTTTGTTTGTTTTTTTGATTTTTTTTTTTATTGTAGACAGTATTTTCATTAAACAAGCAAAGTGTTTGAATTTATAATACAGACTACATGGATGGATATTCATTGACCATGATCTAAATATTCCTCTTCATTCCACTGATAACAGTTATTAGCTTAATATATTAACAAACTTCAACTAGAAATCTTATCAGTGAGATAAACACCTTGTTTTAAAAACATGTTTAAATTTAGCTGTTTCTTGAAAAGTAATTTCAAGCCTGCATAGCATTTGAAAGTAAAGGATAATTAATGAGGGAAACTATTTACAAGGTAATTAGTGTAATTTCTATGTTTTACTGATTTCAAATGATGAATCGTGATGTTTCTAGAAGCCTTATGAGTTAAAAGCAAACTATTAGGCTCAGTAAAGAATAGATAGGTTAGAATAGGTCTAATTACTCTAATAATGTGCTAAATTTAGCAATTTATTAAAAAAATTATTCAAAGTAAGTATATTATAAACATGAAGGAGCAAAAAACCTTTTTGAGCAATCTATCTCTGTAAAAACCAGTAAACTGATGATGAATCTGTATCTCCTCTGGAACCTGTGACTCTCAACATTTAAAGACACCTGGCCAACCTAGATACTTTTTCTTCTAGTACTATCCAAACTGTAAATACAATATTCTGACAAACACTTTAAAAATATACTAGTGGCAACAATAAACTCAGCAAAAACCCTTCCCGTGACTGACTGGGACTTTTCCTGTAGAGTTTTACCAATTATTTCATTACTTATTTTGGCTCCTCTTTTACCCATGAAGTCAAAATATTTCAGCTGTATTATTTTCAGCTGTATGTACAAATGTTCATGGGAGTCAGTGAGATGAATCACATGGTCCTGAGAAAACTGTCAGGTGTAGCTGACAGGCCACTCTGCATCATATTTGAGAAGTCACAGCAGTCAAAGTGCCCAGTGACTGGAAGAAAGGAAACATTACCAATTTGCAAAAAGAATACAAAAGAGGACCATAGGAACTACCAGCCAGTCAGCCTCATCTCTGTATTTGGTAAGATAATGGAAGAGATCCTCCTGGGAGCTATGTCGAGGCAAATGAATGGCAGGAAGGTGATTCCAGACAGCCAACATGGCTTCAGAACACGTAAATGCATAAAACCCCTAAATTACCTTCTACAACGAAGTGATGGAGTGGCTGTGCTGCTGGATTAGGGAAGAGAAACTGATATCATTTATCTTGACTTCAATAAGGTCTTTGACAGGATCCCACATATATCCTTGTCTCTAAATTAGAGAGATATGGATTTGATGGATGGGCTATTTGATGGATAAGGAATCCACTGGATGGCCAGTTGCAGTCAATGGTTCAATGTCCAAATTGAGATCATTACCAAACTCTGCAGGAACCCATGCTGGGACCAGCACAGTTCAGAATCTTTATTAATGACCTAACCAATGTGACAATGAAAATCTGCCCATGACACCAACCTGAGTGGTACAATCAATATGCTAGAGGGAAGGGACGCCATAAAATGGGACTTTGACATATTTGAGGAATTGTCCAATGGAAACCTCATGAAGCTCAACAAGGCCAAGGGCAAGATGTTACACCTAGGTCAGGGCAATCATCAGTATCAGGGAATAATAGGTTGAGAGAAGCCCTGCAGAGAAAGACTTGGGAACACTGGCGGATAAATAAATTAACATGAGCCACAATGTGCACTTACAGCCCAGAAAGCCAGCCCTATCTTGGGCTGCATTAGAAGAAGTGTGACCAGCAAGCAGATCGAGGGACGTGATTTTGTCCCCATCTACCCTGCCCTCCTGAGCCCCTATCCAGAGTGCTTCATCCAGCTCTGGGGCCCAACATTAGAAGGATAAGGAGCTTATGAAGCAGGTACAGAGGAGGCCATGAAGATGTTTGAAGGGCTGGAGCACCTCTCCTAGGAAGACTGGCTGAGAGAGTTGGAGTTGTTCAGCCTGGAGAAGAATAAGTTCTAGGAAGACCTTACTGAAGCCTTTCAGTATATAAATGGGGCCTGTAAGAACACTGTAGAGGGAACTGAAAATGGTGCTCCTGAAAACCAGTGTTGAGAAGACAGATCTCAGCAATTAGATCCCATCTCTTATAGGGGCTGTAATTAATGGCATCATGATAAAGAAGTTCTGTGGGATTTTTTTTATTTTTGATGGTGTAGGGATGCTCCACTTGTACTGACTGAACAAGTATTGTCATGTTTTGCTGTTCTAGGTCCAAGGGAATACCTCAAATGTTGTGGTCAAAGCATAGTTATTTCTTTCTGGAAATTATGCTTTTTTACTTCAGTTGTGGAGAATTTGGCACACAAAATCAAAATTTTAAAATGTCCTTAAGAGACACAAAATATTTTCAACAAATTTACATCTGAATAGAAGCTTTTTACACTGTTAGTATCCAAGTACTTCTATTATTTCACAGCAGATAAAGAACTCTTTTTTACCAATATTATTTAAGGAGTTTTATTATTTCCAAGTAGTTAAAAGTTTCCTTTTAAAATACCACACTTTGCACATTTCTTCCAAGCATGTCCTCTTCTCACTTCAGTACTCCCTTGAGTCACATGCAGTGGAGATCAGATAAATTCAGAGAATGTCTTCAGTGAAATATCTTGTAAAATGTAAATTACTGCTATAATCTGATGATATTTCACAAGGAAGTTGACTTTAGCACTGCTTCCTCTGTAACTATTTATAAAAGCTAAAAATCTCTGCCCATCTCTCTGGCTATGGGGCTATCTATAAACATTTTGTTAATACTTCTATATGCAAAATTAGTCTCAGTGTAGTACACAGGGTCAGTATCTCTTCTGCATGGAGGACAAGACTGAATGAGACATGCATGCTGACAGCGGAATACCAATTGACTAGAGCAATATTTATCCAAGAGAAGCATTTTCTTTTCTCTTAATACTTCATTTAAATATTTTTACAAATTACAGCCCTCTTGACTCAAAAAAGCATGCCCCATTTCACGCATTAACTAAAAATATCATCAAATCTCTTAGGAAAACAAAACCAGAGTCTACTGTCAATCATAATACACATAACCTTTTTCATTTCAACAGGGTCATAAATATCTACAGTCCTATAAAATATGAGAATCTGGCCAAAAGAATAAATAAAATCAGACTAAAGTATCATATGTGCTGTATGAAAATCTGCATCTACTAAAGTCAACACTAAAACCAACTTTCTTATTAACTTCAAAGAATTTCACTATTGTTTAAATTTAAAGTATAAAATAAACATTAATGCACATGCCACAATACTTTTTAAGTTTGTATGCAAACTTAAAAAGTTAATGCTCCCTGTTCTTCTTTTGGCAGATTATCAGTTCTACTATAGCTGTCCTACAAAAGCACAGTAATAAAGTCTGAAAGTATCTTTTTCTATCCCCTGTTCATCACCACATTCAAATTGGAGTTCACATATTGAAATATGCTTTAAAGAATGTTTGTGAATATTTGTTCAGTCACAATGACTGGAACATTGAATACAGTGTAAGAGCATCATGCAATTGTCAACAAGTATTCTGAACACAAGAATATTGTCTTCTGAACAACTACATATACATTTGCAGTTATTGGGAAACTTCAACCCAAACGTGGCTGCCTGATTTGGGAAACTCCTACATGGAGTTTACTCCTATGAATGCTGCAAAAATGATGGAAAGTATTTACAGCGTGAGGGATTTCTGAGGAAGTCAGGGTGATATAGATGACAGAAATATTCGGTCTTCAGTGGAAAGGCAGTTGGACAAGAGACCTTTTAGCTTGTGCTTGTCAATCAGAACCAAAGAAAGGCTACTAAGAGTTGTTACTGACTCAATAAGACAAGTCAAACTGGACTTTAAAAAGATTTTCCCAAGGAAGGAGGATAGGAGAATCTGTTGTTAGAGGTGACTCATGTCTACAAAACAGAAGAATGCAATTGGGTTAGTCTTTTGTGAGCTGGAGAGATGCATTACAGCTAGTGTTTTTTTAAAAGTCTGAGACTGAAGAGAAAGAAATAAGTGAAGTCAACAAAATAAATATACACCATAGGAAGGGCTTTTTTCCATCCTCCACCAAACCAGCACAGGAATGTAGCTCATCTCCGCACCTTTGATGATGCCCGGTCCTTCACAAAACCTGTGATGCAGTAAGGCAATGAGAATTAAATAGTAATGGTTGACATAGAGCGTGTGTATGTGCATTCATAAGTTCACCTTTGTAACAAGAATATATCTCTTTAAATACTCATCAGAAGTCTGCTAATTAATGGCTGCAGCTGCTGTATATGATCCTCTGGTAAAACAAACCAAACCACAAAGTACGCTAAACAGGCAGACAACTGCTGTCAGCTGATTTCAGTGAACTCCTGGCCAGGAAGTCAGGCCAGATGATAGCCAATTCTTCTGGACCACATGCAGACGTATCTTCTAATGCACATGCACAAAAAAAATCATGGGACTGGAACAATCTGCAAACACTCCGCAAACTTACAGGCAGAGTGTTTCTGTTACTGCCTGTAACAGAAAACTGTCATTTTATACTTGTGCTTTGCATTGTTCTCTGCTTCTTCCCCTATGTTTTCTATAAATAGTGGCATTTCATGCCAATTAATGAGATGGGGTTTTGAAAGGGATGTAGAAATTCCCAGGCTACAAGTGAAGCTGTTAAAACCCATAATGAAGCTGTGCAATGCTCAAAAACGTTGGCCACCTTTTAAACAGATCTCAGTACTTCTGGTGCATTGGTTTTCTCTGTCATTTGACAGCCCTCTGCACTGAAATAGCTTGTTGAATATTTTAGAATCAACTTCATGGTATTTCATTGAAAGGATTATAATTAATTTTTCACAACTGCATAATTTCAGGGCATTGTGAAATATAACTTCGGTGGGTTTCTTCACGCAGCAGTGTCCCAGTGTCATACTGAACAGTTGTGTCTATGGCAACATGTTCCTATTATCACAGATCTCCTATATCTACCATCATCTCAGAAAAAATTTTAGTTAATTAACACAGAACTCAATGCTAATTGGCAAAATCAGAAAGAAAATAGAATATCATGCATAAAGCAGTTTCTGCCTAGATATTGCTCTACACATCTTGAACAAATAAAACCTTTTTTGCTTAAATAGAACTGGGAAATATTGGAGACCAAAAGAGATCACCATTTCCTTTCCATTTCCTGGCTTCTGCTGCAGCTGCAAGATCTGTTTATGCACTATTACATTATTGCACAGCAAATAGTGTAAGTTAGAATGTTATTCTTCTACAGTAGAAGGCAAACTGGTAGCAGTGAGAGCCCAGACTGAAAGCCGGGACTCTCAGGATCTCTCTTTGTTTGCCAGGTATGGTAAATAGGCCTGCCCCTCCATTTCTTCATCTGCAAACTAGTATTTATAGTATCATTCCCAGTAATAACTCTCAAAATGTCAGTGTTTTTATTACAACTCCCAGTTTTTGCTGCTCTGCAACTGCATATTACCTTTCAGTAAGGACACACTTTGGCCTGCAAAGCTTTGAATAACAAGTATGAGAGGTTAACAGTTTCAAGTAATTTCTAGAGATTGGTTTGGAATATTTGATTTCCTTAATCTGATCAAGCACACCTCCATGCTCACTGAATCTTTGAGCTCTACCACCCACAGTGAGCAGCTTTGTGCTCTAGCACCTAGAGCATTTCCCAGAGTATTTTGCCCTAGGTGAATGCATATATTTGTACCCTCTTCTATCACAAGCAGCAAGCTTGATTTCAAGAATGGAACTTGGTATTTTTCACAACCCTCTCAGAACATATTGAAGACATCTCTGGGTTGGCACCCCATATTTCTAGGAAAAGAAAAATCAAGCACCCAGCACTGCTATATTCTTAGCAAAATACCAAAATCAACAAGATTCCATTTATGAATATTTTTTTGGACTTCCCAAAAGATTACATCATCAACATACTCATGTTTCTGTTCAAATAACTTGCAAATTACTGTGCTAATTTTTCCTGGCATGTGGTTTTACATTCCACTGAGCCATAGTCACTAAAGGTAGCTATGCAGCACCCAGAAAATCCTCCAGTCTTCAGCTTGCCTATAAGAAGAATCTTTCACTGCCACACTCTTTCTTGTTTTACTCTATTATCTTACATATAGCATTTTACTACATTATTTTCAGCTATTCTACAATCCCGACAGAACACCAGTGAGAGGCATGAGAGAGGAAGGGAGTTTTATGTCCTCCAGCCAAATTTTCTCAAGAAGTCTCTGACAGTTTTATGCCCGGTACTTAATTCAGAGATATGCAGGTAGCATGTCAGAAGGTCCAGCTGCAGAAATAGGACACAGAAAGAAACTGGTAAACGAATACACTTTAATCCTAAGAAAAAGAGGAGCTGCAAATAAAAAAAAACTTATTAGAGCAGTAGTTGCTTACTGCCCTTTGCAGGTCAGAAATTGACTAGTTTGGGCAACAGCTCTTGGCTCTAAAGACTTGGTTAAACTCCCTGCTTTGCCATAGGCACACACCAGTGTGATAAAGAGCAAGATGTTTAACCTATAAGATCTCAGTGTCATATATATGAAGATCAGCTCATGAGCATGACTCAGTTTTTTAACACTTTAGGATTATCATATGCTATGAAAACAACCACAATAAAAGCAATGTTAAATCAAGTCTACCTAATCCCAACTAATCTGGGATATCACCTGTCACCTAAAATCTAAAGCCACTGAATCACCCAGTCTAACAGCTCTGCAGGTTATCCTAAAGTGTGAAAGCCTTTGGATGTCTAAATTAAATTATTTCTCCTAATTTAGTCTAGATGTTATCTTTAACACATACTCAAAGCATGTATTCTAATAAATTGGAAATTATGTCCAACTTAAAACCATCTTGAAGCTCATCTATAGGGATACAACCACTTAGACCCTAACTAAATTGTCCTTTGACTTCTGTCTAATTATCTCTAAGAAGCATAAAATCTAGATGAAGTGAACACTACTGTTAGCATCACAGTACTGGTGCAGTACCAGAAATGCTGCCATTTTTCACCTGAGATTCTTCTGTTTGTGTCATTCCCTTGGGTCCTCTTGGATCACTCACCATCATTTTCAGAGAAGGGCTATATGGCAGGATGCAGAGTGGATAGACTTTTTTTATTGGTTCCCCATTACTTACAAAGGGAAATAAATGTAGTTATGGTAGGCAGAACTTATTATTGTCTCTCCTCTCAAGCAGATGTCAAAAATTTAACCAAGAGAGAGCCCAAGTTAAGCACTGGAATTAGGTTGAATGCAACTGAGGGAAGCACGATAGGAAGTATTTACTGATATGATACAAGTTATACACAACTGTATTATAAAGTACAAAATCTGTAATCCAAAAAATGTTTTCAGTTAATTAAACAAAATTTCAATAAATTAAAACCCTTCTGTAGAAACTAAACCAATCGACTTCACATATAAAACCATCTATTTGGTGTATGAATCTGAAGGAAAAAGGCTCGTTATGTGTACAGGGAAGGTTAATCAAAACTGCATCCCATCTCTATACACGTTCCCTGAATATGTGATCAATCCTCTTGCTTTCCTCCCAGATAGCTACAAAAATGGATGCAGGAATGAAGGAACTTCTTTCTATCAGTAGTGCAAGAGCTCAGTCACCTCTCAATATTCAGTCCAGAACCCAAAATAACCTAACCTTGAGAAGAAATAGCCAAGATTTATAGATAAAGCAAGTGGAAAGACCAGAAAATAAATTAATCTTATATAAAGCAAGTAGAAAGACCAGAAAAGAAATTAATCTTAGACACAGCAAGTAGAAAGACCAGAAAAGAAATGAATCTGTGTATGGGAAAGCCTGATAGCCAACCCTCTGATGAACTGTCAGAGGGCAGAGTTCAGCAGCTGCCGAACAAAAGAGTGGACAGCCATGAAGAATGTCATGGGCACTCCTGCACCAGGCTTGACTAGAAGGATGTTAAACACTAAATTAAACCCTGAGCATAAGCCAGAGACCATAACCATTAACTATATGCAAGGAGAGCTGTTTGGGAGAACTTTAGGTCTATCATTCTCTCTTCGAAAGACACGACAATGAAGGCTCTCCATGAACCAGAAAAGGCTGAAACAGTCACTGCCATCAGTTCAGGAACCCAATAGCTGCTAGGTGGAAAAAGTAACCTTCAAAAAGAATCCAGAAATGCTCAAATCCCTTCATCAAAACAATATCCCAGACATCCCACTAAATGTCTGGGATCTGCTCATTATGTAGATGCTACCATTCACCTGGGGCCTATGCTAATTCAGGACATGTACATATCTTTCCAATTTTGGAAAGATATGTTGACTTTGTCCATTTTTTTTATTGCATGGCAAAAGCAGGAAAAGCATAATTGTTCATCTTGGTGCTGAATAATTTTTCATGTAATCTTCTTTTCTGGAACCTGAAGTTTTTTTAAGATAATGTGCATATTGTTTGGAATTAATGTATGCACAGCAGTTTTTCAATGCCATTTAACAGTATTACTCAGGCTCATGCCAGCTAAATACAACTCAGTAGATTTCAGACCAGATTTCTGCAACGCAATCTCTTTGGTATTGCTAGTGGCAAACATTTGGAAACTTCAGTAGATTTGCAATATGATTGCCCAGAGTATCTTAGAGTGCTTAAATAATCAGAATTATTTAGGCGTGAAAGAATTTCATTGGGTCATACACACCTACCCCCAAACTTTAAATTTTCAATTCTGATTTCAAAGTACTAAGTAGGATTGCCTGGGAGCTAGTTACTAGTGATATTATATTACCTGTGCTAAGAACTCCAGTTATCTCTAAGTGTATGGTTTCAATGAGCCCCTCAGAGAACTTCACTGTTTTCAAGCAACTTGAAAAACCTCCAGTTTTCTGAGATTCTGCCCAGTGTAATGTGGGAGGAAAGGAAAAATTGCCTTTGCACCATCTTTGCAACTTGCTGAATTTATCTATGCTTCTAGGCAGAATTGGCCTGGATATTACCAGAACATATTTACAACCATGATAAGATAGCCAATGGTCTCAGCATGTTAGGATTTACAAGGTTGTGCTCAAAAATAAGAAGTCAGGGCACAGTGTCATTACAGACACTGTAACCCCTTGTCAAACAGCCTTGGGGTGCTGTTCAGTGTAACTACTCTGCCAGTTCTCTGTGAGGCAAGGGAACACATAGCTACAATGGCTCTACCCTGCAATGCAAAAGAAACTTCATTCTGGATGGTTTTTGCCATAAACTTTCTCCTGACAGTTCCCAGAAGTCAGGCTGGATCATTCACAGACAAAAGTCATATACCTAACAGCAAATAGCTGGAATAAATGTTGTATAAATGAATTAGTATGTAAGAAATCTAAATAAATAAAATGTAAAAAGCAAATCATTGTGCTAGAAGGAGGCAGCAAATGATAATAGGGAGATTAAAAGTGATCATTTCAATGTCAAAAGCTAATATAATAGTAATTCCAAGGATTTAAGTACCAGATGAGTGTACAGAATCAACTGACCTCTCTCAAGTGTTAAGCTAGATATGCACTAATTATGTTTTGGGGTCATAAGTAATAAAACAGGTTTGACCCAGGTGTCCAATATAACACATGTTTTGGAAGCAACATCCACCAGTCTGCTGTAAGATTACTGTGGTTCTAAAACTTCCTGGGTAAGGAAATCCACATGGTGAATTTATCTACAATAAAACTGCAAGGAAAATCTCGCCTCAGATGGTGAAGAAATAAAAAAAACAGTTTCTGTGATTCAAGGTCAAAATCACTGAAGTGATATAAACATCACGGTGGTTTGGTTTTCCCCCGACCCTTAACATACCTTCCTCTATTCATTCTTCTCTCTACTTTTGGCTATGTATTTATTCCCTTAGGCAAGGGAAACTAATGACTTGCTTTCACCTCAGTTTGATGGGACTACCATTCTCTTCCTGTAAGCCCAGAGACAACACAGTGAGACACCCCCCCTCCATGCAGCCCACCACGTTAAGCCCCTTCACCACTTGTTAGTGTGGAAATGAGCAAATGTGGCCCACAGCAATCAGCTCCCAGAAAAGCAGCACTTCTGCACCCATCTTGCTCCATAGGACCCAGCTGCCCTATTTCCTACTCCTTCATGTGGCAGAGGCTCACAGATCTAGGGAGCAGGTTCCCAGCCCCTCACCACACCCAGTGCAGGACCCAGAGCAAAGAACAGCAACCCTAGTTTCTCATTTAAGGTATCCAGCCTTACTCCCAGCTGCACACACCCCTTCACATTTGCTGTGACCCGGCAGCCTGATTTCACAGAAGTATTAGAAAGTGAACTATGCTTCTGCCAAAACGATCCTCAGACTTCACACACCAGCATGCATCGATATTGCAGCCTGCAGAGTAGTGCAGGCTACAATATCTGGTATCTGTTCCAGCGCTAAATAAGCTAGCTGAGATACTGGAATTAGTTAAAACAGCATGATGCTACCCACAGGTTAACAACTTCTTCCCAAGAGGATAAATCAGCCTACAGCAAACATATCCTTGACTGCAATCTACATGCAGAACTGTGCCTCCCTGCTGTCCAGCATGCTGTCAGAAAAGATTCCCTCAGAAACTGAAACAGAATAGTTCTGATCTCTTCAGCTCGTTTCAGCCCTAACATGTCCCATACCAGAGGCAGAAAGTGGCAAGAAGTAAATTCAGTATTGGTTGAGCTTCCCCCTCCCCTGGGATGACATTCTCCCCAGGGGCCTCCAACCAGCCAAGGCAACATGCAGCACAGAAGGGCATTAGACTGGACAAACTGTTTCTGCTGTGTAATCAAGTGTTTAAATAGACCTGTAAGTAGGCTACAGTGCACATGTGCACAATTCCATAAATATTAATATACCTGTAAAATGATTCGGCACCATTTAGTCCTCAAAAGAATACCACTGCTAAAACTGGAGTTTTTTCCCATCATTTTTGTAATGAGGCAGAAGCAAAGCATAGAATAGGCCACATATGACATATACCGCAACATCATTATTAATCTCAGCTCCTTGGGGTGACATGGTGGATGGAACAAGAGATCAGTGATAAGAACACTAGATTTGAATCTCTGACCATTCTCAAGCCCTTCTAAAATTTTCCCAAGGCTTACAATTGCACACACAGCCTCTTTCAAGCAGTGTCATATCTTCGTGAGTTTTTTAACAAAAGAGTAGCAGTGAATTCAAGTCTGTAATGCATAGGCAGCAATTTGGCAGCAAATAACTTCTTTGAATAATTATCTCTTTCACAGAAACTGGGCAAGTGTTGCTTACAAACTTCTACAAATTATTTGTTCTTCACCAGTTACACGATTATTTTCTGTTCATATTTGTTTGACCAGTGAACAGTCAGAAGCAGTTTATTGTGAATCTTTACAGTGTCACCTTTCAGCTACAGTGGTTAATTCTGACTGAATGTTGCTTTCTGTGTATAGGCAGAGTAGGCCTAACTCCTAGGATCAGCTCCCTAACGAGGAACCTTCGAAAACCTGGTGGATTTCTTAGGGATTCCTGCTAGCAAACATGTTTGCTAGAATAACTGAAAAACAAACATGAAAGTGAAAAGCAAATAGAATCCATGGGGTTATTTGTCCGGCGAATATTCATAGGCAATGCAGACCTTCCACAATATTTTAGCTCTTACAAATATACAATAAAACACTGAATAAAAAAGTGTCATTATAATCTACACATTTGAACTTCTTTTCCTGCTTGCTAAACTATATTAATTTAAAAAACCTTTTATCTCTAAAGAAAGGTGGGTGAGACAGCATAGGAGAGAAGGTAGGAGTAAGTCTGTAAAGAAGAGGAAAAATACCAAATATATTCAATGAGAACAGGAGCAGAGAAGATGGGACAGGAAGCAATTAGAGGTGAATTAGGCAATTAAATGTGGATTAAACTACCTGTGGTAATGAACTACATCTACTGAGTTTGCATAGGAAGCAGAACGGGAGGGTGGGAATGGCAGTAGTGCCTCTTGCACTCATCCTCAGTTGAAAGGGGCCTCCTTTTGCCCTGCTGCCCTGGTGTTCACCACTCTATAAATTACACTCATTTTCACTTACAATATTTGTAATATGTTTTAAAACTTCTAGACCAGGCATTTGCATTTTCACCTTCCCTTTAAAAGTATCTTACTTCAGCTGTAGGGGAATTACTTTAAACAGAATCCATAACAAGTAACTCCATTAAGCTCATAGTTTAAGCTTAGTCTCAAGCCTAGCAATAATGTCTTCTCAGTCATCTATGTTTAAATCCTGGAACAAAAGAGCAGCTAGAACAAAACCAAACCTCATATAGTAAAACTAAAATCTTTATCCTGAAAATACATCACTAAGTTGGGATCCCATGGGTGGGAACACAATTCTCCCACCTAAAATATTCATAAATTAATCTATTCTAATACACATAGGAGAAAAATCAGATCCTTTGACACTCAAGTGTTATGTATATACATTAGGAAAAAAAACCCCAACAGCTTTTAGAAACAAGAAAAGAGTCCTGAGTCCTCCAGGGGGAGAAGAGAAGACATCTTTGATCATGTCCCTCATGACTGTAACTTGGGACATCAAACAGTGATGTCTCACTGGTTCACAGAATGTTAAAATCCAGGCTCCCCTGTATCCCAGGCTGCAGTGAGGCTCTCTCAGCTACTTCATGTCATAGAATCATAGAATCTCAGAACAGCTTGAGTTGGAAGGGACCTTAAAGATCACCTAGTTCCGAACCCCGTTCCAAGGACAGGGATACCTTCTACTGGACCAGGTTGCTCAGAGCTCTCTCCTATCTGACCTTAAGTACTTGGGGAGATTGATAACATTTCTCAGCAACCTGTGCCAGTGCCTTACCACCCTCACAATAAAGAATTTTTTTCCTAATATGTAATCTAAATTTATGCACTTTAAATTTGAAGCCATTTCCCCTTGTTGTGTCACTACATGCTCTTATAAAAAGTCCCTCTGCCAGCTTTCTTCTAGCCTTCCTTCAGCTAGTGGAAGGCTACAAATCATTTTTTTTTTTTTTTCCCCAGGCTGAACAAACCCAACTCTCTTAGGCTTTCCTCATGCTTTTCCTTTCCTGCTCTAATCTGTTCATCCCCTGGAATGATACCAGGGGTTGCCCCATCACAGGTGAAGAAGCTTGCATTTGCTTGAATCTCATGAGATTCCCATGAGCCTACTTCTCAAGCTTACCCAGGTCCCTCTGGATGGCATCCTATCCTTGGGGTGTGTCAACAGCACCACTCAGCTTGATGTCATCTACAAATTTGCTGAGGGTGCACTCAATTCTTCCATCCATGTCATTAATGAAGAAAATATTAAACAACATTAATAACATTAAATGCTGGTCTCAGTATGGACCCCTTAGGGACATTATCACTGAAGTCCATCAGGACTCTGACCCATTGATCACTACCCTCTGGATGTGACCACCCAACCACTTCCTTATCAATCTAACAGTCCACTCATCAAGCCCGTCTTTCTCCAGTTTAAGAGAAGGATGTTGTGGGGGACTGTGTCAAAACCCAGATAAATGACTACCCTTCCTTTGCTCACTGATGCAGTCACTCCAGAGTAGTTTGATTTGGAAGGAATCTTTAAAGGTCACCTTATCCCTGCAATAAACAGGGACATCTTCAACTCAAAGGCTCAGAGCCCCATTCAACCTGGGCTTGTGTCAGTAAGTGAGTACATACGTCAAATACTGACAGGTCAAAGCAGATACTGGTCAGTGGCATCTACTTTATTCTAAAAAGGTGGACATTCACCTCTTCAGCCTCTCACTGTCTCACCACTTCACCTTGGTGGCAAGTGGTTATTTTTTAGCAGTAAACCCATTTAGGGGGCATATAGCCTTCGGAAGGTCAACAAAACTGGTAACATGCAAACAGCAAAAAATTGGTCATGCTTCCAGTTCCACCCGATCAGCCTACATATTTGCATTAACTAGGTTTACTAGTGAGTAGTGGTTGACAGGGATAGTTACATTTCCTCTTGAAAATGGCTACGAACTTTCAAATGGAAAGAGAAATTTCTGTGTTATGCTGCTGCCAAATTACTGGGCTGCCCATGAACAGCTGATGTCCTGAAAATATCCGAGGGCCATAAAGTGTGCACAACAGTTATATATTGCAATTCCAGAAATGGATGTGAACCCATGGAAGACACCTGTATGTACCCATTTTAAATGTATAAATGCAAGAAAAAGAAAGTAAATACTCCAGATGGAACTGGTAAATGTATCACATACCACATGGCATTTGTGAAGTCATGGCAATTTTCAAAATCTATCCAAGGAGGTGGATCAGGAAGGTATAAAATGGAAGTCAACAGAGGAGTTTGGGACTCAGCTCAAACCCTAATACACTACACAGGAGAAATTACAATGCATAAACTCAGTGATATGACGGATGAGAAAAAAAGATGCAATCACAAAGCTCATTATTCAAGGCAGCATATATTTATGCCAGATGAAAGTCCTTCCTAGGAAGAATTCTGAAGTCTTTCATATAGATAACCACAAGCTTCATCTAAGTTCCTCCATTTAGCTCTGGAAACAATGGAGACATCTTTTAACCACTTTGAGGAGTGGATTTTCTATTCCACTCCCTTCCCCTTTCAAGTTCCTGAATTGAGTATGGCTAGAAACGTGCTGCTGTTCCACCTAATTTTCTGTGATTTTCTTTCCACGTTGACATATTGGAAATTTTATGGAGTTCCCCTAAGTTAAACCAGAACCATGATGGTGTTCATACCTAGTATCTTCTGACTGCCTATGCTACATTAATAACATATTCATTTACTCATTGTCAGCTGTCAAAGTTGACTCTTTTTAAGAACTTGCAGACCAAAACAGCAAAAAACTTTGCAAAGCCAATTAGCAAATATATTAAACTAAGAAAAAAAGCTCATTTATGCACACCAATGATGTCACCAGTTCCAACTTCAATTTCTGAACAAATATTATTATCAATTAATGATGCATGGCACTTACAGAGCTCTTTTCATCTTGAAAGAGATTTATAAACATTAACTAATTAAATTGCATGATCTTTTTAATTGTAATTCTACATATATACATATATGCATGTAACATTGGGGTCCAGGAAGGAAAAGACCATTAGGTGCCTAGAGACCTCAGTAATCCGAAGGCAAGAGCAGAAAACTGGTTTAATTTATGCCCAAACTGCTTCTTCTTCCTAATGAATGTTTTTCACCTTCAAAGAAGCTCCCACCCAAGCCAAATGACCAGCAGAGGACACTCCCATTACAGCAATTACACTCCCATTACAGCAATACAAACTCTTCCCAAGGTTGTTCCAGCACATAAGACCAAATTTAACCTACCAGTACTATTTTTATGCCATTTAAAGCACAGCTATCTTCTTTGTCCTGTGACCCCTCTGGGGTTTTAAGGTTTGGGGTTTTTTGAGGTTTGTTGGGGTTTTTTGGCAGGGGGGGTTGGGGATTGTTTGCTTGTTTGTCTAATGAGAGAGATTTCCTAATTCATCTAAGTCATTATCAGCTGGAAAAATATCCTGTATGGCTGCAACTATGCAAAATAACATCACTCTTCTAGAGATCATCACTGAAATATTTTAACTCAACATGCAATCACTTCTGCCCCTTTTTTATATATGGTCCAGCCTTGAAATACAACTCTTAGGGGGCTACCGGGAAACTGCAAACAGAATGCATGAATCCCTAAGGGACTACAGCATTTATCAGCTAAATTCATGCTTTTCTCAGGCTTGAGGAAAAAGCTTATAATTCATATATCAGTTAACTACTTTATGTAATCGAGCAGTTTTACATATATTTAGGCTAGAAAGTTGTTGAAATGTTTATGCAACCTTTTAAATGATTTTTCCTTTTCACTGTCAGATAAAGGATTATCAGATGAATTATATATAACAAAGATGACACTGTAGGACAGGTTTTACCAAATATCATTACGATCACTAAAAATACCAGAAAAATTCACCTGCTCCATCCTTGTGTAACATTGTTAATCAAAACAACTTGGATGTGAAGATGCATAAGTTTAATAAATATGAAATCTCAAATGTTTCTACACCCTCAGGAATGATTTCTCTTGGTTATAACCTCCAGATAGGAATGACTATCTTACTGACACTACCTGAAATGCAAATTCTATGAATTCTGCCAAAACAAAAACAAAACCAAACCAAAACAAAACAAAACAAAAAAAGCAACCTACTTACGACTATGGTGAAATACACCTTCACACTTAAATATAAAAGTTTGAAATATGGGAAATACATGCACTGGCATATTTTTTTCAGGATATTTTATTTTTAATGTATTTTCAATAACTTTATTAGAATGAGTGATACACCTGTAGTTTGTGATAACAGACATCATATCATAATTCCATGGAATTGGTGCCTTCATAGTTTACAGGCCTAAATTTCAGAAATCATAATGCTTTGGATGGTTTATTAGTTTCTGCATATTTTTCATATAAACAGATTTATGAGCACATTATATTTTAGTACTGCCATTAAGAAAATATGATTTTTATAGTTCTAGACACACTTGGAGTAACCCAACGTGCTTTACATATTTATGAGGGATTTTTAGTTACAGTGTGCTCATTAAAAACTAGCACCTAAACCTAGATATTAATAAATGTTTTAATTAAGATGGGAATATCATCTGGGATGAAAAATATATTCCCTATTCTTCTCCAAGAACTCCAGAAACATTAATATGATTATTATAACCAATAGTGCTGGTTATTTTTATGCCTGCAGCAACTACAGCTCCCAATAACAGAACACAATCCTTTGCATCAGGGGCTGTATAAACAGGTACCAGTACTTGTCATGGGATGTTGTAAGTAATTAATAGGAGACAAATTCAACCAAGGCATGTAGCACATTTTCACCTCCAACTACTACAGAATTAGATTGAGTAGGAGGTTTCAGCTGTGTATCTCACTGGAAAAATAGAGTAGTAGAATGGATTAGCTGGGAAGGGACCTTAAAGATCATGCAGTTCAAATCCCCCACCATGGACAGGGACTCCTTCCACGAGACCTGCTTGCTCAAACTCCATCCAGCCTGGCCTTGAACACTTCCAGGGATGGGGCATCCACAGTTTCTCCTCACCACTCTCACAGCAAAGAATTTCTTCCTTATATCTAATCTAAACTTATTGTCTTTCAATTTACATCTATTATCCCTTGTCCTATAACTATACAGTCTTGTGAAAAGTTCCTCTCTACCTCTGTTGTAGCATCTTAATGTAATGGAAGGTGCTGTAAGATCTCCCTGGAGTCTCTTCTTCTCCAGGCTGAAACAAACCCAACTTTCTCAGCCTGTCTTCACACAAGAGGTAGTCCAGCCCTCTGATCATCTTCATAGCCTCCTCAAGACTTGCTCCAACAGGTCCACATCTTATGTCGGGGCCCCAGGGTGGGACACTGTACTCCAGGTGGGGTCTCATGAGACCAGAGTAGAGGAGGAGAATCATCTCCCTCAACCTGCTGGTCACACTTCTTCTGATGTAGCCCAGGGTGCAGCTGGCTTTATGGGCTGTGTGCACACACTGACGAGGCATATGGAGGTTTATGTTGTGCTTTAGAGACCTTCCCACCACTCCCAGTGCTCTGTAATCCTTCTTAATATTCTTAGACGGCTCCTGACCTTTTCAGTGGTTCAGGAGTGGGTCCTCCACCTGAGCAGGTCTGCTGCCTGTTGTGCCACAGGAGAAAGGTCCAGGCACTTCCTGCAGTCAAGGCCTCCACTGCATGCTGTCTCTTCGGCAGCTCCATCTGGAGACATCAGCCACCACTGGGGTGGAAAGTGCAGACCTCTCAGATGGAGCTGCAGCCTTTGCTCCCAGAGGAAGGCCCATCACTCTGCATGGAGAGACAGGCGGGATAAGTGGTCTTGGCCTGTGCAAATGGTCACAGAATGGTGCCCAGTATTTGCATTATGCGGACTTCAAGTGTCCCCATTTGGCCAGCAGAACATCTCATTCTGCACATCCTCCTATGCAAACTGCTGTGCCATGACCTGTTTGCAGCACTCCTGTTGTATCCTACAACACCCTGATGATGTATCTTACAGGATCATTATCATCCTACAAGATGCAGTATCCTACTGCATCCTTGTCATTTAAAACTCGAGGTTTTTGACACCGGGGTGCACATACAACCAAATCTTGATGCAGTTCAGCACCTGAGACTCCTGACCTAGAGAAATGAACTAAACAGTTCATAGTAATGACTCTTTAGTCATTAATTTTGCTAGCTATTGCAGTTCACATTGAAAGGACATCACTTTGAGCATCAATTTTTATTGAAGACATAACTAAAATGAATTGCAAATGGTTGAGTGTCACTGTCAAAGACTGGGTTACACAAAAGCTGCCATGAAGGAAAAGAAAACTGCTAACATACAAAGGCAGAATGCCACTTTTAGTTAATGGGAGATTTCAGCATCCTCCTGCTTTTTTTGTCCATATCCTAGCGCTGGTTTCAGAGCTTTTCTTCTTCTGTATCTTCTATATGTTCACATCAGTCTGTGAATACCATGGTAACATTTCCTCTGAATGCCACTGCATCACTGCCACCCCCAGAAAAACTCTCATTCACTTCCTTGACTGTTCAGCCTCCAGATTTCAGCATATACTGATCCTGACTGCCTACTCCCAACACAGAAAGAAAAGCAATCTCACACCCAAATATCTGTCCCACCCACTAGCAGTTCCCTTATTTTCTGTATTTAAGGATTAAGTTCTCCATTACTGTCTTCCAACCTTAAACATTACTCATGTTATTTTTTAATGCTTTTCTTGTGTATATCATATAGCATTTAGTATAAGACAGCTTCAGTAGATGCCAGAGGATTTTAGATGGGGAAAGCATAAAAAAATCATTATTGTTGGTCACAATCCACTGACTTAAACAGGAATTCATTTGCCCCAAAAGATTTGCAAAATCAAGCATTTTATGGCCATCACATTACTTTCAGTGGCTGACAACTCCCTGAAGAGTATACACTCCATGTAAGACCTTTCCCATTTTCCACTGACAACACAATAACCAGCTCAGTCAGCTAGGCTATGTCCCTTTACCTTTTTGAATTGAACAGGGAGAATGACTATTCCCAGCAACCAGAAGAAGGAAGATACTGTGTAGGAGAGAACCTGCTTACTGATGTGAAATTCCATCAATTTGATGAAGCTATTTCATTGATTTCTGTGACACTTCTGCCTTTTAGAGAAGCAGGAAATTTGGCCAAGACAGCCTTTCACCCAAATGAAAAGCATAGCACAAGTCACAGCTGTCCTCTGGGAGGAAGATCCCCTGTCTTTCATGTCAGCCACTGCTTATTGAGTCAAACCAGCTTTCTGCCACACTTAACATTCAAAACATTAAAGGCAAACTATTTTCTGCATCCATATCAGTGGCTGGTTGACAAAGTCTCTAATATTGATTTTCTAACCAGAAATCGAAAACCTGTCACTCTGAACACTGACTCTCCCCTTGACTCCCAACACAGCTCCAAGTAAGGTAAGATGAAATCCACACAACTACTAAAGGTGGGGGTAGCAGGACACTCACTTTGTATTTTCACAGAATTACAGAATGTTCTGAGTTGGAAGGGACCCACAAGGATCACCGAGTCCAACTCTCCACTGAATGCCCATAGAGGGAATTGAACACGCAGCCTGGGTGTTATAAGCACCATGCTCTAACCAATGGAGCTCATCTCTGAAAGAGCTGACTGAAAGAGCTCTTCAGGGAAAATTACAATCCCTTCTGCTGAGAGGGAGGGGATTTTCTTCTTAAACCTTTATTGATTCCAGCTTGAAAAACACTTAGATTTCATGTTTAGGAAATTACACTGAGATGGTTACTATTGTAATGCACAAAAGGTTCTTTGAATATCTTAGGTTATCCATTTAAAAATTAAATATGATCTCAATTTCATTTATTAAAGAAAAATAAAAAATTCAAATCAAAGGTAAATAGACATAGGCTATTACAGTCTATTAGGAGTTTTGCTACTCTGGTAAAAAAAAATCAACATATGCATACTTGTACTGGTTTTGCATGGCATAGAGATAAATTTCTTCATAGTAGTTTGTATGGGACTGTGTTTTGGATTTGTGCTGGAAACACTGTTGATAACACAGGGGTGGGTTTGTTACTGCTGAGCAGCGCTCACACAGAGCCAAGGCCTTTGCTGCTCCTCACTGCATCCCACCAGCGAGGGGGCTGGGGATGCACAAGGAGTTGGGAGGGGACACAGCTGGGACAGCTTACACCCCAACTGATCATAGGGATATAGGGATATTTCAGACCATATGGTACCATCCCCAGCAGTGGAAGCTCCAGGAAGAAGTGGGAAATATTCAAAGTGATCTTGTTTGTCTTTACCAGACACCATCACATGTGATGGGGCCCTGCTCTTCTGAAGGTGGCTGCTCATGGAAAGTGGTGAATAAATTCCTTGTTCACTTTTGCTTGAAAAGCACCTTTTGCTTTCCCTGTAAAACTGTCTTTACTGCCACCCAAAAGTTTGCTCACTTTCACCCTTCTGATTCCTTCCCCCATCCAACTGGAAGAGGAAGACCAAGTGGGGCACAGCTGCCCACTAGGATTAAACCATGACGTCTTAAAAATGATCCAGAGAAGTACAACTTCTTCTGGATCTGAGAATAAATCCATATGCAAATTTGGATGTCTCTTTGAGACTCTTCTTCCCATTTAAACCTTATTCCCATCCTTTATTCTCCATCAGTCTGGTGTAAATAGCAACACAGAAAGGGAAAACATACACAAAACAACAAATATTGGACTCCAGAGAATTAGTGGCCAGTATTCCTCTGGTGAGTTTGAAATATTTAACCACTGACTTGTACTAAAAGAATTTTTAAAAGAGCTTTCAGGCCACTTACAACCTTACTGGTGGATCACAGATAGTACCACAGATATGAGACCTCTGGTTTCTGCAGTATGGATACAGGGTAACATCTCCTGTTTGGGGGATAGTTAGGACCATCTAAAATTTGTGAAAAGGGGAAGAACAATTGTGCAGGGAATGTCTGTATGGGAATGACTCACAAATTCCAGATCTAAACCACTTTATTCAGGCTATGTTTGTGTCAGGATTTAAAATGGGGCTCATGTCCATACAAGTACATGCATACTGATCAAATATTAAATGACCCACTGGGTCCTGGCAAAACAGAATTCACCCAGACACAGCCAGGGCATGATCTGAGTGTTAGTATGGATCACAGACCACTTCCAGCTTGGGCCACCTGGACACGACTTCTGTGTCTGTGTCTCAGGCTGGTGAGAGATTTTTGCTGCATGGATGCAACCCATGTTGTGGCAGGCTGGGTCAAAAAATTATTTGTTTATTAGTACACTAATCTCTAAGCATCTGCTCATATCATGTGTATAGTGAAAAAGGAAATATTCCCTGATGTATAGTCCAGCACACATGAAAACATTCACCCTCAGAATTTTCTCTTGGTGTCCAGTTGTATGGTAAAGCACACAAAGATCCCAGCTAGAACCACAGAGCCTCACACCAGTGATGAAACAGAGTCCTCTCTTGCCTTGAAAGACTAAGGAAATTCCTGGTTTTATTTGTGAAGAACACTAAGCTTTAAATCACATCCCTGTGACAACAAAGTCTTGAAACTCATCTTATTCTCCATGTTGTTAGAGACCCTTGAGAGCCACTTATTCTCACCTCTGTAGAAAAACCCCTGGAAACCACTCCAGGGGTCTGGGGTGTAATTAGTGACCCACGAGGATGCAGAAAGTGCCATTCTGACAGGAACAGAAAGGCAGAAAAGATTGCTAGATGCATTAAGAAATCACACTATATAGTATGGACTTGTGCTGCAGACAAAGAGGAATGAAAAGAAAGAGAGAAAGTGCTATGGCAATAGCAAGAGAAAATTCAGAGAAGAATCTGGGTCTCACAAGGATGCAGACAAAACAAGCCAACTCTAGACACTGGATTAACTACGGCATTTTCTGTCTCTTCTGTAACAAGTCAGAAACACAAGACACAGTTTAGACCCAGGTCTGAATTTTACTTAAAAATAGGTGGACAGTTCAAGATTAAGATTCTGACCCTGATCCAGAGCCACATTAATCATTAAAAACCAAAACTCCCCAAGAGTAAGTGTATGAAAAACAACCACTCAGAAGTTTATACTGATTTTAACATTAAACAGACACAAAGTTCTAAGATTCTTATCCTCATCAGTCTACCACTGAGACTAGATCTGAAGTGCCTCAGTGCCAAGTCTTTGCAGCAATGCCAAGTTGTACAGAGAAATTCAGCAGAGGCAAGTAGTCCTGTTTCAGTTGCTTCAAGTTCCAAAGTTTAGGGACTCAGATGATTAATTGTCAAAATCAAGTTTGTTTGCTCAGCATCATTTTAGCACTTCTATCTAATTGCATAACACCAATCTCTCTGGCATGGTTCTGCTCTATCTTTTCACAGTATCAGCTTTTAAAAATCTTGGAAATTTTTAAATGGAAAAATGATGTCACACTGTAACATACTGAACTTCATCCCCTCCCCATTTCAGCACCACAGTTAGAGCTGTTAAAGCCATACCAGTATCCCTCTGACACTTGGATGATGTGTATCAGCCGTGAGAGTGATGAAGGCAAATACTTTTCTGCAAGGGTTCATGGCTACTTGCTGTATCAAATAATAATCAGGACTCTGCAGAGGAGTTTATTCTGAATGACTCTCATCTGATTGCCCAGAGACTTGTGACAGAGGTAAAATATTAGCTAGCAGCAATCCGACAGATTTCTGAAGCATGGAGTCATGAAAAGTGTTTGGACATGTGATCTTCAGGCAAGAAAAAACAGCAGACAACTTCCTACATAGCCTCCTGAAGAGACCAGAAAAAAAGCAGCTCCCACTAGAATTTGGGATAGAGCTACTCCACCTGGAGAACAATGTCAGATAGTTCATCCCATTGTGACTTTTCTCCAAGGAAAAAGACCAACAACGACTAGTTCATTACAGCTGAAGTGGTGAAAAAGAGTTCATCCTACCTGATTTAGCCAACACTCCCTACTGTTTGTCTTTGGTTCCTGAACTCATTGCTTAATATACTGAGCTTCCACAGGCTTTTCTTTTCCTACTTCGGTGCTTTGACCCTGCTTCTCATCAGCACGTTTTTGACATACACATTGAAGCGTGGCTTAATGATGAAACAGAGTTGTCAATTAACAAAAAGTTCTTTGAATTCTTGTCAACCCCTGAAAGACATGCTTTTACTTAGTGTTAAATGAACCTGTGGAAGCATTTTATGGACCACAGACAAAATAAAAAGTCTTTTAGGAAGCTGAAACCTTGCAGTCCCAGATAAATAAATCATGTGGACTCTATGAAAATTCAAAGACTGAAGAAAATATTCTCATTTACTGTGAGGGTTTGGATACTGACTAGGCATTTGCATGAAATTCATACTTTGAAACCAAAGTTAGAGCTATTCTGGGAAGTGCTCCCTCAGGAATAAAAAGAAACAGAGGAAGAGTATAAAATAATCAGCTAGATGCTCTCACAAACCCCATAAGGACAGTAGTTATTTTTCTCTGTGTTCCTTGATACAAAGAATCACACTGACAGGTAAAAGGTCAAATTGTGGGGACAATACAAGTCTCAAAAAGTCAAAAAGTGTATCTTCAAAAGACTACTGTGACCAGTGAGCTCAGTAAAGATCCTGGTAGTCAAAGCTATTGGCAAAATGTGTTCTACAAATTGAACACTGGAAGTATAGACAAGGTCATAGTCTTGGGTGGGTGCAGTTGTGCTGGCAGTTCTACCTGGGAGGGAGGGGCAGAGATGAACCAACCTGATGGCTTTAATACCGTCTGAAGGATGGAGGCAGCTTCATTCTCAGTTGGGCTTACATATGCTCAGAGCTGGCCCCAGTCCTGAGCTCTGAATACCCCAGAAGACCTTCTGAAAGGTGACCTGTGCAACAGCACCGCATAAGAGAGCCACCATGAGGGCACTAGTCCTCCTCCAATAAAATCAGCATTAACAGGTAAATGAAGAGTCCATCTGTTGTTTCTAAGGTAAAATAAAGTCCTACTTTCCATACTCTTTCTGAATCAAACTTAAATCAGTCTTCTCTGACTGGCATTCTCCTGACAGTCACAATAATGCTGTTACTTTAACCCAGAACACAACCTTCAAATGCTACCATGACAGCAAGGGAAAGGTTGTTACATGCTTTTGTAGGATTCTGATTTCAAAAGGATTTGCTCCACTAAGTTACTATGCTTTCTAACACTAACATGGCTATAGGAGAGTAAGAAAAAACAATTATAACATAACATTCTTGACTTAGACTAAAAGGGAGGCATGTTTTCCTTTCTCTCCAATTATAGCCGCTCTTTAGTCTCTTTCCCAGTTGTCCTTTACTGCCATAACTATCTTCTTTCCTTCTATTTTTCCCCTATCATGAAAGTTGTTACCCTTATTAGAAGACATTCTGCCCAGATTAGAAGCCTTTTTACCTTGATGGCTAAAATTGTTTATTTATCAAGATACACATTTTCAGTCTCTTTTAGGTATTCTTCAGCCCTTCAACCTTAACAATCCTTCATGTTCCACATCCACCTCCTTCCATGACAGTTGAACTGTTTGACTCAGGTTTAAGAAACAAGTTCTTGTTATTTTATTGTTCTGATTTATTATTCTTTTGTTCCATGCCATTTTGACTAACCTGTATACAGAAAATGGCTAGTTATGCAGCAGGGGTGGTTTTAAAGATATAAACAGTTTTTCTGTAAGCAGTAAGGAAATGCAACTTCCTGTCTCCTTTGTCAAGTAATACAAAAGTAAATTTTCTGATTATCTTACAGGTTAGGTGAGTCATTATCCTAAGGCACTACTACCTCTCAGATTATTAGGTGAGGACCATAAGATTTAAAGATATTGACCAGGCCAAGGCTAGGCTTAATATTATTGTTTACTGTATATGCACATTCTCCCAGGAGCATCTGGAAGAATCACTTTTTGCAGTAGTAATAAAGTAGAGAAGATACGAGTAAATAATTAGAGCTCTTGAATGCAATGTACCAGATTTCCAGTCCATAGCACATGATGGCTAATTATACCCGTGGCTGGAGCTGCAAACTGAAAACACTTTTCCTGTTCCGAGTACAGATGAGATTCCTACGAACAGAATGAAAAGGTTTGCTTTCAGCTCAGACCTGCTATGATGACCTCCACATTTATGAACTACACTGGAGGGAGCTACTAACAATCCAAAACAGAGAGCTCAAAATACAGAACATTTTGCAGAAATATTGCTTTGGGCATTTATCTAGCTTCAGCACTTGGTATGAAACCAGGAACACAAAAAAAGAGAACCGATGTGAGACAATGCAAGCAACATACCCAAAAGCCCGCATGGGAGGCGTTATGACAGTTCCATGCACCACGAATGCTTTTTAGTTAATCTTTTGTAGTTTTCCAGGGGATGGATGATGAAAAAAAAAAAAAAAAATCTGATGAAAGAAAGTGTGTTAATCTTGTAAAGCACAGATCAAACTCCTAGACTTTCAAAAAACTTCTTCAAATGTTTTCTGAAAATTCCTGAAAGCAAGATAAAAATGACAGCTTGATTGTAAGGAATTCACCAGAAGATCCTAGTCACAGAAAATTTTACTTCATACTTAAAAAAAAAAAAAAATTCCCAGTAATAATGGGGAAAAAATTCATTGCTTACATGTATTTCCACCCCCTAAAAAATCTTCTGGGCTGTAGAAGCTACCAAAAAGAAAAGTACTAATCAGTGGTATAAGCTTTCTGAATATTTAATTTAAAAGGTCAGCCCATAGCAGGAAATACACTGTAAAATTATCTCTCTGATCATAATAAAAATCTAACTATGCAGTTATAATCTCTGTGATATCTAAGCAGCTATTGAATCATGTAAATACAAAAAGATTGAAAATAAAAAAGTATTTTCTATTGTTCCTTGCTCTTTTATGTTTGTCTAAGCTTCTTCTATAAGGAGGGAAAAATCCCCTTCAATTACCTCTTCTTTTCTAAGCAAAAGATCAACAAAGTGAAGCAACAATATCTGCCCTAATTTTCCTCTTTTCTTTCTGGGAGAGAAAAAGAAGAAAAGAGGTAAGGAGCTATCTCATTGCAACGATGTTTCCTTAGCTCTTTGTAAGTCAAATCAAATCCAGATACGAACACCACTTTCAAATCAGTCTGGATGAAAGTGCAGGAGAAACATCAGTTAAAGCTCTTATAGAAGAGTTTTTAAGTACAAGTGGCCTTGATTGTCTTCCTTTCCAAGACCATCGCCCTTCCAAAGGGGACAAGTTTCCTTATGTCTTTACTTCCTGTATAATGAGACTGAATTACTATATTTAAGGAGTTTTGTAAATTTAGGGAAAATGTAGGTGGGAACTGCAAGAAAGGATGAACTCACAGAATCCAAGGAAGCAGTCAACACATTAAATAATGTTTTTCATTCATTTTTTCCTAAATAAAATTCAGAGGCTTAATAACAGCCTACAGGAAGATAATGAAGTAGCAATGGGAATGCAAGTGACCTCTTCCCTGTCTTTCAATCCAACAGCTGCAAACCCTATTTCATATCCACCAAAACAGAACAAGTCCTTCCTGGAGTATGAAGTAAACAGAAGTTCACCATTCTAGGAAAACTCAGATGACTCCTGTTTGTGTCTCTTGGTGATTAGGTACAGCTTATTAGCTTAGTAATAGCTCAGACCAAGCCCTGCAGTACATCACTTGGAAAAGTGCTCCAGGTGACAAGCAACCCATCTGTCATTCACTTGCTCCTTTCTCTGCTCTTGTTAATTTACTACTCCTGCTGTTCCTGTCCCACCTACATTGTCCGTTCCATAATTCATTTAGTCAACCAATTCAAAAATAATGTTTTCAGAGTTTAATATAATACCTTTATTCCACTGTTAAAAATTGTTTTATATAACAACTAAAAGTTTTTTGAACCTCTCCACTGCTCTGTCCAGAGAATAACCTTCCAATAAGTTACAATAAGCAACAAAACAAAGTACTACTGGTTAAAAATTACCAAACACTCTTCATTTATGATGTAAATAACAGAGCAATTTATACCATTATAAAGAAAACAAGATGGACCTGTCAAAGAAACTGACACTAGTACTGCTTTTATATCATTCATAATAGATGCACTTTTTCGTTCAGCCACCTTAGCCTACACGATATGCAGCACTTTCTTTCTGGCAAAGCAAGCAGAAGCTGTGAGTACCATAAAACTATTTCCATAGTTATAGAAATGCCAAAAGTATAATGGGAGCAGATGAGAAGAGGCTAAGGAAAACATACCAAGGAAAAAAGTTGGTAACTAAACCCTTACAGTGATACTGCTTGCTGAGTTGACATATGTTTTTGTCTTTATGTGGAATATACTGTACAATTAAGGCCATTCTCGGGGGTTTTTTACTGGTTTTGTTTTTTATTACTTTTTTTGTTTGGTGAGTTTTGGGGTTTTTTTTTGTAATCAGTGTAAATTGAAAAGACCTGTAACCTCATAAATCACTGACTATGACTTTCTTTTACTGCAATACAGCTATGCCAATCTGGTAGAGATAGTGCATTATGCCATCAACTCATCAGCTTTTCTCTTACTCTTGCCCTGAAACAGAAGTAATGGAATTCTGAGAATCGTAGGGAAAAGCTATGCTGGTACATTAGAAGTCACATTTTTGTGTTATTATAATTTTAAAGCTGAATACTAGGAAAATAGGCTCATAGCTCTTATGGGAAAACAAATAGCCCTATCTTTCTACATCTTAGGAATAAAGCATCAGTATATAGTTTCAGTTCAGATTATTTAACCAAAGCTCCATCTGAATCTCCATATTCACTAAAATTACTCCTAAATAGCTCTCAATCTTCCTTAGCCTCTGTAAACATCATTAAGTGCATTTCTTCCTTCATGTCCACCTAAACTTCATCTCAGTCGATAGGTGTAATAATGGTACTCAGAATTCCAGATTCCAAATATTTTTCAGAATAATATTGCAATATATAATCATAAAAATAGTTTTCATGTAAACCTTCTGGGACATATTATTCCATCAATTTAAAGAGAGCTTGTAATTGATCTTTCTTTGAGAGTCATTTTACCAGACTTTCTAGATTTACTGCAATTCACTGTCCTTACCTATTTTTAGTCAAATTTCTGTATGAACTCCTGACTGCGGCAGCATCCTCTTCTCTGACCCAACGTTTTATCCTCTGGATCTGAGAAATGTATCTGCTAGTACCCCCTTTTTTTTTCTTATTGCTTTAATTATGCTACTCATACCCTCGAGTTTTTCCCTTAACTCATTACATTCATCTCCTTCAAAGCCCTGTGGAGTTCTGTTCTTATTTATCTCTCCCCAGCTGTCTTTGCTTTTCTTTCCATGCCAGTCTTGACCAGCCAGTCTGACAGCATAGAATAGAGGCCTTTTTGGTTTCCCAACTTGCTATTTTAACTACAAATTCAGGCACAAGATTTGTGCCACCTCTATGATTAAGATCGCCCTGAAGGGTCGTTTCTGCTGTGCTGCCTGTGGGTAATCTCTACCTAATAGTGACATAAAAGCTTAACTGTAACCTTATTCCTAAAAGCAATTGTCCACACTGTTTGTATGTCCTTCATAACTAATCTATTTTAATGTGCTGATTGTGAACTCCCCAGGAAATCACATGCCAGAAGTCTTATCAAGGAGGAGCACACATCACAGGAGGCATTTCATCCATCATCCTAACCCCTAAAGGTAACTATTTCTACCCTGGTTTAATAGAATTTTGAGGATCTGAAGTGGAAAATGACTACCAAATTACTTACCCTGTCTCACAGAAGTGACTTGGTCAATCTCCTCAGGGTGCAACAAAATAGGATGTCCAGTCTCTTGTTAAAACTATCCAGGGAAGTACCCTCTCTATTGCCAGCTCCTTTATATTTCTTTTAGCTTGGGGATTGCCTTTCCCCAGGCTTCCTTTATTTATTGCAATTTTATGCATACTTACAGAGCATATTTTTTATAGTAAATAATGGAACTGCAATTTATTCATTCATTATTGATGGGTTTTGTACTCCTGTAGCCGGAGTACATTTTATGAAGAACCAGTGATACATAGTTTCTTTTGGAATATAGTCCATGATCTGTATTTATTCTCATTAGTCATTTCTGAAATCCCACAAAGTCATAATCAGAAGAGAGCTGAGCTGCCTTTACCAGAAGGTCCATCCAGCTCCAATCCTGCAAATTCATGGGCACCAGGCCTACAGAATATATCCAAGGTAGAAAATGCAGCTTAGTGAGAGTATTAAAACAAAACTAAGATTTTTGGTTTAGCTATGAAACTCTATCCATTTCAGTCCAAAGCAGACGATTCTTATGTTACTTCTTAATACATCTTAGTTATCTAACATGATTATATGGCTTTTCAGTGCTTTTAATGACAAAGTTTGTGTTATGCCTCCTGGGGCTGTCTTCCACAGTACAGATTTCCCTTTAATTTTCACTTCTCCTTTAGGAACAGGTATAATTTTTATTTGTTCATCTCCTTTTATGCACCCTTGGATTTTATCTAAATTTACCTCTGTTTCCTACTTGTGGTCAATGTGCTATCTTTTTAGGGTATACCTGCCCCCAAATAGCCACCCTTCCTGCAACTGTATGATGATTGAGGTCCCAAGTATGGGCCATTTAATTTCATTCTTTCCTGCAGAATCTTCCTATGTTTATTTCTCTCCATCAGCACAAAGGCTGCTTGGATGCAGCAGTCCAAGCACCAGGTGACCTATAAAAGTCTTATGGATGAACTTTTCTGCTTGACTGGGCTGCTGCAGGGAGCTGGGGAAGCTGCAGACAAGAAGCTCACCTGGGAGAGCCATAGATGCCCTATATGCCAGGAAGAGCCCACAGGGTAATTATGCACTAAACTGGGAATTTTCACCTCTTCTGTCAGTCCTGCTGGATTCTTTTCTACGTCATGCTTTATTTCCAGACTTTTTGAGGGGATGGAAGGAAGAATATTTTACTATCACTCTTACAGAGTAGTAATGCAGTGGTCTTTTTGTCCTTTGTTTTTAGAGCTTGGAAAAGAGATGAAGCATTTCTGCATCTTCCTACTGCCTCCCTCCACTTTCAGATTCTGCTCACTTGAGATTCCCAGCCAAGGAAGGCATTATGTTAAATGCTGCACTATCAGCAACAGTCACAGACACTTTTTCAAAAAAAAAAAAAAAAATTCTCAAGTGATACTGCAAAAAAACACAATTCCAGGAGACTGTGGGGAAGGCAGGTCTGTCTGTAATGGACACTACAGAGATGCTGAGTAAGCAAACATTGAGGTAAATCAGAATGAGAAGTAATATAATTATGTCAGTGCAGAGATCTGCAGAACAGAGCTGTGCTGGCTGGGGCAGGGCTCTCTCCTCTAATGAACTCCTCTGCCAGGCTATACCTCACCCAGCTACTTAGATTTGGGAGCCAAACCTCCCTTGTCTGCATGGCCAGTTTGCACTAGAAAGCTCAGAAATCCCTGTACTTCGTTCCACTCTGCAGTGCTCATTCCCTCAATACATTCTGAAAAGTTGCACTGATGTGTGTGTGTGTGCAGCGCATGTAAATGGCACGCGTGGCACTTCTTGTAGCTGATGTTAAAACATGCTATTATGCCAATAAATTACATTGACTAATCAAGACTCCAGGTCAGACAAACCACCACACTAGTAAAAGGCATTACAAATCAGTTGAAGAAAAGCGGTATTTAAAACCAAATTAATCTGTGAGACCGACAGCTGACATAGCCCTGAGGGATGGCAATGGAAGCACTCCAGTGAGTCAACTGAGCTTCACCTGCAGTTCTGCACTTGCCCCCTTAAATGTGAGGCGCTCCATCTCCTCTGATACTGATTCTTCATTAGGTACAAACTCAAGTCTACCCAGAGCCAGACTTGGGTTTGTACCTAACCAAGAATCAAGTTAACAAATACCATGGCTGATTGATATGAATTTCTGAGCTGGTTACATTCCAACTGAGATTCTTTTTGTCTGCCTTAAATTATACAGCTGGAGAAAACAGGCACAACACAGAATCACAGAATGACTGGGGTTGGAAGGGACCTAAAAGACCATCTGGTTTCACACTCCTGCCTTGGGTAGGGACACCTTCTTCTACACCAGGATGCTCAAGGTCCCATCCAACCTGGCCTTGAACACTTTCAATAGGTCATCTACAACTTCTCTGGGAAATCTGTGCCACTGCCTCACCACCCCAATAGTAAAGGATTTCTTCCTGATATCCAATTTAAACCTATTCTCTGTCAGTTCAAAACCATTACCCATTGTCCCATCACTACATGGCCTTGTCAGAAGTTCATCTCCTGCCCTCTTGTAGCCTCTTTAGGTGCTGGAAAGTGCTATAAGGTCTCCCTGGAGCCTTTTCCTCTCCAGGATGAACAAACCTGTCTCAACCTGTCTTCACAGGACATGTAACCAGACACCCTGAATACAGACATTTCAGACAATGTAAATATCCCAGAGCTATGAAAAGTGTTTTCCATGATAAAGTGAACAGGCTTAATTTTCAGTTGATTATTTTTATATAACTTTTCTCCCACTGTACTGTACTTTTTTGCGAGATCCTTCAGGAAGCTGGACATTATCTAGGAGGCTTTTTATTTAAAGAAATTATACATTTGCAGATTATAATCCTGTTCTAGGAACGGCAATTATTTTAAAAATCACAGAAGGTGAAGGGAAAGATTTGATCTGCTCTAGCTGTAGCACGCTGTTATCCATTGATGCTGTGTGATTATTGAAAATCACTTTTCAACAGTGAAGACCAAACTGTGAATGGCAACCAGATTGTGGGATGTTTCAAAAATGTATGTGAAGCTCAGAGAAAGGAGAAAACAGAAACTAGTGTTAAAAAGCAGCTTAGAGGTTTTTTCAATAATGCATAAGAATGGGACAGCTTGGCATATTCAGAGAAGACTTTTGCTTTAAAAAAACTAAGTATTCTCTCTGATCCCAAGAGGATCTGTCACAGTATCATTTATTTTCTAGCTAATAGACCAAGTTCACTGAGAAAATGGCTTGCATTCAGGAACACCAAATTAAGCTTCGTGGTGCACTCACCCACCCTGCTGTGCTTTCACACCAGCATTGATGTACCTGAGCAGCTGAAGGTGCTGGGCATGGATCTGTCTGGGAAGGAAAAAATAAAACCCAAAAAGCAAAATTTCCTCCCAGGTCAGTTCACAAGGCTGATTCCCTGTGCAGCTGCATAACAGCAGGGCCAAGTCAAGGGCTGGTGTCAGAGGGATGAAGGAGGAGTCAGTCCTCTGGTGTGACAGCCACCAAGCAGCAGTTCATTTCTACCGTGGCTCAAGCTGATTTAGGGGGTTGGGAAAGACACCTTCTAGGATTAGCTGATCTGAGTGCATGGGACAGTTCTGCCAGTGCTTCTGAGCCACTTGACTGTTTTCAGTAGTTTCTGGCAGCAGATCAAGCAGAGTGTGCTGCCTCTTTCTTATTACAGCTAACCTACTTTGCAGACACAGCCGACACTCTCAGCTGCTGCTGTGTGTTTCCCCCACCACACCTTCCCTGCATCTTCACAGGCAGCCTGGGCTGACTGTAATAGGGTATATTTTTGGCTGACAGTGTGATTCTCTGTAATCTCTCTTTCTGAGTGGAGGCAATATGATGCCCTCCCTAACGTAGAATTTCATCTATGGTTTGGGTGACAGTAGATGAGAAGGACAGAGGGGGGCACATACTGGCCTTTAATCCCGCCTGTAATGACTATTATCAGTACTGCTGCCAGTTCCTGACCCAAGGTGTGATGGGAATTCCCTCTGAGGCTGTGAACAGATCAAGGATAGCTGCTTTATCAAAGCAGGGAAAAATACACCTCTCTGCAGGGTGTCAATAGCAAGGTTCATCTGCAAACACCAAGTAGTTGCACCAAGGTGGCTCAGGAGCTATGCAGGTACAGCAGACCCCAGCAGCAAAGGAAGCCAGCTTGCATCTGCTGCTGCCACTGGCATGGCCCTAAAAATAACTGCACACCTAGCTCAGCTCATCTGAGCGGTGGAATGACAGGACACATGGATCCTGCAACCTTCCCTCATTCCCACACTCCTTATTCCTCCCAGAGGATGCTCATTCAGTGCACCCTGTAACTCTTGCGCCTGTTAAAAATCTGGTAGTCACTGTCGGTGATCTGAACATAGGATTAGTCTCAAAAGAAGACAGATCAAAATGAATTTAAAATTAGAAGTGTGTTGTTTCTCTTGGATAATAGCTAGATTTTCTAATGCAATTGGCCTTTTCCCCCACATGAAATGTCTTTGATCTTAATATTAAAAAACTGTAATTTCTAGAGGTTGTGAAAATGTAGTTACTCATAACAATTATTGTAACGCTGCATAAAGTTTAGAAGGTAAACTATTTCTTGGTGTTAATAATAAAGTTACAAGTAAAGAACTAGAATAAAGTGTTTTCAATAATATTATGCTGAACCTACTTGAAGAGCTGAAATGCAAACTAAGAGGGGATGTGTTTGAATCTGGTTTTGTGAGGTTTTATTCAAAGGACTTGGTTTAAAAGAATGCCATAGAGGCCATCAGTGTCTGTCACTGGCAGGTCAGTACTGTAGCTCACTGCAGTTCTAAGAAAAATAAGTTTCATCTTGGTACAGAATATGAAACTGTAAGCATGGCAGAGAGATGTGTAATGCCATAAGTAATTTAGCCAAATTTAGGTTTATTGGCAAAATCTAAAGCAGTTAATGTTAAACTCACTCTCCAGGAATGCCACAGTATTGTAGACCTGGAGAACAGGAATAGCTATAATTAGTTTCTAAAAGAGACTTTATCTCTTTTAGAAAACAAAGCAAGAAACCCGCTCATGTTACTCCATTGTCACTACAAGAATTTTCTAAATCATTGAGAAAAGGATGGCAACACTATAAAATGATACTGATTGTTTTGAAGTCTGGAAGTCAAAGATCATCTAGTTCAGCTGGCATGATGGCAAATCAGCAGAAATGCAAAGATAACTTACCTGAAAAGCCTGAGACTTCAAAGAATGTAAATTAATCTCTTAAACACAAAATAAAATAAATTACTATATTATAAACTAAAATAATGTATATTAAAATGTATAGATATGTAGTAAAATATTTATTAAACTGGTAGCTACAAATGCAACGAGAAGAATTCCTAATCCTTCTTGTCACTAACCAAAGTTGCAGAGAATCACAAATCACTCTTAAGGGGGGATCTGACTGACTTTTCAGAGAGATAGTTCCAAAGGGACTTTATTACATCTGCAGATGGAGAGCGGAGAGTGAACAAAAGCCTCTGGGTAAAATGCTCCTCTTATTACTGTAACACTATTATAATATAGTCTTAATCTCTTTACGGTAAATGCATGGATTGTAGGAGTTAGTTTAGGAGGAAGCACTTGTGTTAGAAAGTGCTAAGCCCTACAATAAATACCTTAAGAGACTTCAGTAAGAAAAGAAAATCTACAGTATAGCCCATATTTCAGTCAGAAAGTTAGCACAGGAGAAAGGGCTGAAGCACATCAGATTCTTTGTTCTATATGACTCAAGTTTTTACTTAATACTTCAATACCTGAATTTCAGAAGTTCCAAGCAAAGAGCGATTTTAAAGTGAAGCCAGTCCCAAAATATGATCAAGTGCACCTACCCAGGAGATTTGTTTTTCCCCTGTTGCGTATTTGGATCTTGGTCCCTGACCAAGGTCCAACACTACACTCAGGCTGATGCACTGCCTCTCTTTCAGATGAGCCCCCTTGATACCTTCAAAATTATATTTCTGAGAACTGCTTATTGCACTGAAAAATCACATGAATTTAAGGTCAGAAAATGCCAGCAGCAAGTGTAGAAAGAGCACAAGGCTTTGCATAAAGGCTTAGCTCCCCCAAAAATATCTGACAGAAGCAAGAAAAACTGGTTGACACAGAGGGAAAAAAAAATATCTAGCCCTATATTTAAGTTGCATTTTTTCTCTTACAAAATAAGTTTCCAGGTTTATAAACTAGGCTGAGAAATGGGAAAAAATGGCAACTAAGTACAAGTTCCTAGGTACTCTAGATTTGATACTGCAAACTGCTTTATACCTTCAGACCTTAATGAAGGGTTGAGAAACAGATTTTCTCACATGAAGGGAGTGAATATCTGGCAAGATCAGACTGCTGGCACTATCTCCAGGGTGCATACACTTTCAGAGAAAAAGGTAATCTCTCTTATCTCTCCTTTTATTCCCAGCTTCCATTTTGTTTAAGGACTAGACAGGTTAAAAAAAAAATACACCAACCTTACTCATTTCCATAGTAGTATATAAAAATGAGGCAAATGAATAATGGACCTGCTCACCCATCTCTGCAAGGCTGTGAGGGATAGCACATATCCATTTAGGAGATGGAAGTTGTCAAAGAAACAGACACCAGGAAAAACATGATAAAAAGATTGATCACCCTTGAAATACACCTGCTGGTTTCGCCTGCAGATAAAATATAAAAATAAAGACCATTTCATCCTTGTCTGTAAAAACAATGGGACACCAGGAATATTGAAACATTTCAGGTAGTCCTCCCAGCTGCCACAGTGGGACAGACAGAAATGGGCTGCTATGACATTCACATGAATGGAGTGAGCGTGCACTTAGAGCTCCACCGCCCACAGTCTGGGTCTCTTGCTCTGCAGAGGAGCAGCTCTCATGAACTGCAGTGGAGATTACTCAGCCTCTTGTACTTCTCCGCTATAAACAGATTTTTTTTCCAAATTTTCCCACAGTTAAGACCAGGTTTTCAAGAGTCTGCAGCACCCAGCAACTCTTGCTGCTTGACATATGGCTGGGTGGAAAGCCATAGAAGAGAAGCTGATGCTGCTTTTATAGGATCCAATTGCAGGTCCTGATTTCATTTGAACACCAGGCCCCACATATATGTATTGTAAAATAAATCACATGCCCCATGAAGAGGACAGTATAAAGTTGGTATATCAAATCAATCCCATTAAAATCCCATTAGTTCTTGGGATGGTTCATTACATAGTTATGTCTTTATCTACCATGAGCATGACTATTTATTACTTCTTCAAAGCATACTTCACAGTGGGACTTCTAGCACTGATTTCAGTGTGCTCATGAGACAGCCCAATGTCTCTAAGACATGAAGAATAAAACCTTAAAGTTTGTTTTTCTGTTTAAGTTAACAGTCTGTGTCAATGAAGGGTGCAGCATTTTGATTGTAGGTAAAAGAATGCAGCTAAAAACATTTTCTTTCTCTTACTTCAGCTAAAGATTTTTCGAGATATAATAATCCATCTCCTCACTCCAGTGAAATGCTATTTTGACAGAATTAATTTTAAATGAGCTCCCAGCCTTTCATAGTTCAGTGCACTAATTACATCCACCCAACACAAACACAAGATGACGCCTCATCCGTGGAGTCGTAGGGATGCTGGAGCCAGGGAAACGCAGGAAGCAGAGCTGAGACACAGTGTGTGGTTTGTTCATCTTCTTTTGCACACAGAGGCACAAAAGTACATTCCAACTAAATGCTGAAATTCTATATAAGGATATAACCCTGCAGGAATGAGATACATATAACTAAGGATTTTTTGTTCTTTTCATCTTAGAGCACAGAAGAATTGAAAAACTCCCTCATATTGTTAGCCAAGAATGTTCTTAAGAGCTAGCAATTGGCCAACACTGCTAAAATCACCTGACATATATGCAGGTGGTCTTTTTTTCTGCCTAACAATAAAGAAAATCAAGACAATATTTAAGGTTTGGGCTTCTTTAAAAAAAAAAGCTTCGTTCATTACAAAAAAAAAAGTGAAAATCACTTAATGAAAAAACTATT
This sequence comes from Donacobius atricapilla, assembly GCA_013397315.1. Classification (NCBI taxonomy): domain Eukaryota; kingdom Metazoa; phylum Chordata; class Aves; order Passeriformes; family Mimidae; genus Donacobius; species Donacobius atricapilla. The sequence continues at coordinate 356,454 of WBMY01007047.1, forward strand.
TTTAAATACATCATTTGTTCATTAGATATGAGAAATTATCAAATATTTCTTCATAATTTAACTTTCTACAATTCAATGTAAGATTTTGGAAGAGTAGTATTTAAATTGATTTCAATTCTGTGTGCAAGCCACAGGCTGGAAATGACAGAATGAGGACAAAATAATTTTAAAATATTTAAAAAAAATATTTGGAGAAAAGTTAGCATTGGATCCTATATACAGCCATCTTTTTCTTCAATTTTACTGCCCCCCTAGCCTCAGGGAAGGCAACAGCTGAGAAGGAGGGCTGCATCTCAGTCAGAAGGCTCTTGAATCATAGTGCTAAGATATAAATGCTACAGTGTTCTCTACAATAACTATGTTGGAAATGTTACTTGGCAAATCTTCTACATGCCCTTATTAACTCCTTCTGTTATTTCAAAACTTTGCCTGATAAGCACCTATAAATCAGCTCCCAAATTCCCATCTTTAGTCATGTAACAAGGCTACTTAATTGATTACTACGCTCAGTATACAACATACCAACCACTCAGAAGGAGGATTAAATCAGCTAACTTGATCTCCAGCCTTAATTTAAATTCATATGTTATTTACTTGTCCTGTAACACCTTTCTCTGATGCTTTAAAAGGTTTTACCACTCTTGGGAGAGTTTGGTTCGGTAGAGAACTATTTAGATTTTGATATCTAGAAGTTAGCACTCTCATTTAAAGTCAAGGTCCAGGTTTTCTCTATGGTAATAGAAAGACGGGTTCCTTTGGTGGTAACTACTTCTGTATAGGTTTAACCATTCTTTGGAAGCAGTTTTCGCTTTGCATTAGCTTTTGAGGCACTCATAATTGTGGAATAAGTGCTCCTAAGATTGAAGGAAAAAGGTCAGCTGAATCTGGGTCATTGGCTCCACAATTGAGTACAAACTCCCTGTAATTATTTAACACCTTTCAGAAAGAAAACCATTAGGACCAAGACTTACAGGCAGCTGGGTGGGACAGAAGATTAAATGCCTTTAGGCGGGAGAGAAGTCAGGGCATGGTCTCTAGCTGTATGAATTTTGAAAAACTGAAACTTCTGTTCAAAGAAAGAGAAACAGAAAGATGGAAGGTCTCCAAATAATACTCAGTCTTAGTGCTGCAGCCCAGTGTTTAGAGCTTGCTCTGCATGATTTGGACCAACTAAAAATAAATTTCTATCTTAATGGCATAGGTTTTTCTCTTCATCTTGGACTTGCATTTTTTTTTTCTTTTTTAATAGGTATACTTCACTTCAAAGAAAACTTTTCCAAATTGCTATAGCCCTGACAAGTTCTCATGAGGATAATCCTGTACCTGCTCTATGTGAGTTAATCCAAGCCAGCGCCTCACACTGATCTCCTGCTGAGCTGTTCCACACCAAAAAATCCTAGCTGGCCAATCAAATAAAGGGATGTGCTCTTCAAGTCTTTAAAGAGAGAAGACAGGGATATTCCTCTGCAGAGTAGCACACAATTGTATGGATTCCCTGCAGGCTTTTTCCCTCCCTTCTTGCTCTGAGCTAAATGCTATTAACATTGTCTCATGCTAAATAAATAAAAGCTTTTGCACTTTACACATGGGGATGTCCTGGCCTGAAGCATCTTTCACAATTTAGATATTAGACTCTAAGCAAATAACTCTACATCAAAACATGCTCTCAAAGATGAGCCAAAGGAATATTTCCCATGGATTAGTACAAAGCCTAAACCTGCTGCAGTCTCACATGTGAAAATTGCCCAGCAATGCACATGCACATCTGACTGGTGGGAAGATTATCATACAAACAATCCCAGATCGAAGGGTGATGGAAATTCTTTTAATATCCATGAAAGATACGCACATTGATTTTCATACAGTCACTTTTAGTTGTATGTTTCAGTAGTTACCTGTATGAGTATGGGGAAGGAAAATCATTTGTGTCTGCTAGGAAAGTAGCCTCATAAATAAACGGGTAAAATACTGCCTTTATCTTCCTCCTCTGAGCACAGAGACATTTAAGCAAAGCTTTCCATCTTCATCCTTTTCAGGATGAAATCCTGATGGTTTTGGTGCTTCAACTAAATAAAAATGTTTTATCAAATGTATTGACCTTTTTCATGCTTTCAACAAAGAAAATGAACAAGCAGTATGATTTTAAAGTGTAAAGGCATAATTTCAATTTCTTTTGACCTTTGAAAAAATATCAGACCCTTCCTTATTATATTAATCTATATAATTAAATTACAAATAACAAAAAAAAGTGCCTGGATCAAACTTTCTTTTTATTTCCAGAACTGTATGCTTTGCAAAAATATTTTAATGGGAAACTGCAAAATCTCACATCTTCATTTGGTTGACACACAAGTGTCAGAGTTCCCCTGGAGCAGGAGTTCTGGGTGCCACTAAGCTGAACTGAGCGGAGTCAGCACTCTATGGGCTCCAGGATAGACCTCAGTGCACTTAAATCTTTTTGACCTGCAGTTTAGCCAAGGGGCTCTGCCCAGTCATTCCTACTAGCTCTGGCAGCTATGGAAAGTACTTTTAAAATTGCTGTTAAAAATTACACAGCATACACTATAATAGAGAATAATGAGGGAGTAAAAAAATCTTTCCAAGAATAGGTGCTGCTGTGTCTGCTTTTCCTTGCCATCATGGAAGAGAACTGAAAATCACAGCATCCATTTCAATGAACAGATATCTGGAACTTCGGAGTTCCTCCTCACATTGAAATATAATAGCTTTCAGAGGTCTCAGTTAGGAATCCCACTAGAAACTGCATACATTGAATAGAAGACATATACAAAATAAACAGGTTGTCAGAATGCCTTCAAAGCAGAAAAATCAACAGTCTGAAAATCCAGAAACAACTGAAATTCTCACTCCATAAATCTTGAATTAGGTTCGATCATGGTGAATTGCATTGCCTTCTGGCACTAAGCCCTGCTAATTACTTCAATCCTCACTCAGGGAGTGGTGAGATTTAATATTACCATCAAAGTACATCCAGTCAGTCCTGCATCAGCCATACAGAAGCCACAACTCAATTAGACACTGAAACTAAGCTCTTTGTTCCCTTTTATACTGCTAAAGTCCTTGTCAACTTAAATTACATGTGAATCAACACAAAGTCTTAAAGACATAGCCGCCAGTGAAAAGTTTTCTGCATGAGGGGGATTAATCACAGATAACAATTAACATTCCAAGAATTAAGTGCAACTATAAAATTATATAAATGCTAATAAACAAACTCATTAGTGCTTATTTTCTTTCTGCTACAAAGATTAATCGAGGGTCACTACAGCTGACAGGATTCCTGTGAATACAACTCCACTATGCAGTTAACTTCCCCTAACATTCATTCCCCTTTTCTCACAAACTGCCATATGGCCCTTAAGGAAGAATGGACAATGTCAAATGACTTTTTTGACATCAGAGTGATACTCAAGAACCAAACTCTGCCAAATCTACATGAAATGAAATTAATCATTAAAGTGAAATCCCACATTCTGAAGGTTTTTTGTTTGTTCGGGGTTGTTCTGTTTTGTTTTACTTAAAATACAATAAAAAAGATCCCAACAATCTTGTCTTTTGAAACCACAGGATGGGTCAGGTTGGAAGGAATGACAGTAGACCCATCTGGTTCAACCTCCCTCCTTAAGTAGACCCATCCTGGAGCACATGGCACAGGATTGAATCCAGAGGGTTCTTGAGTATCTCCAGGGAGGGAGACTCCATAGCCTCCCTCGGCAGAGAGGTACTTAACACCTAATGCAATCAGCTCTCGGTCACAGTTACATCTATTATATGTATTAGGAAGGAGTGGAGATGCACTCAGTACAATTTCAATCTTCTGCCTACATGACCTGTGAAATGCAATGAGAAAATACCTAAGCTGTTTCCAAGGAAGTCAGCTCAGTTCTTGACCTATACACGTGGCTCAGATGGGATGCCACACAAAAAACGTGAAATAGTTTCCAGAGCCAAGCTGGTTATCTTTGTGCAGCACTGACCTGCACCTTCGCACCATCTGGACTGTCTGCTCAGGTCAGTGCTAGCTCAGAGCTCTCTGTGCCCAGCCAGGCCACAGGCCTTTCTTTTCTCCATTACCTCCTCCTGGCTGGCTACGAAAGCCTGTTCTGACAAAGTTTTGCATGTAATATGATTCTGCTGTCTTTCAGGTGATTCTGTCCTCCCATTTGGGCACCAGGCACTACTTTCTTTCATTAATCTTCAATTAGGTTGTAAGTAGGATACAGTCTCCCTATGAAACTCACTGAGCAATATTCCCACTGTGGTAGCACCTGGAGTGCAGCAGAGAGACAATACAGAAGTAGTTCCTGGTATAGGAACTGCTGTGGTATCAGACAAACGATATGGAATTTACTCCTGGCTGAGGGCTAAATAGCATATCAAGTCTTTTACAGAAACCACTTATAAAGCTTCTGGGCATGCCACTGTCCTAATACAGCCAAACACTGATTCACCAGCAGCTTACAAATGTACAGCAGCATACACAGAAGCATACAGACATGCCCTAACACCCACATTAACACCCCTTCCCTGCAATCTGGTGACAGAGTGAACAAGGTAAGTAACCAGTTGAGGGTGGAAAACATCTCCAGTTAATGACAGTGAGGAATGGTCTTTTCTTCTTGAAACCACTGTCTCTATTGAAAGGCCTCTCTGACACGGTCTTGACATTTCTCTGCACTTGTAATGCCTGAAGCAAGACAGATTGAAAATCTCTATTTTTATCTCTCAAAGGATCTGGGAACCCATCTTCATTTGCTAACCTGAGAAGACTCAACCCCTACTTTTCTCTTCCTGAAGATCCTACTCATTAAGGAAAAGTCCTTCATTTCTTCCCTTATTGATAATAAATTATAAGAAAGCTGCATTTGGCAACTGGGCTAGCTGAGATGGAGGAAAATTCCCTTCCTTTAGAAGGGCAAATGAGATGGCTCATGAGGTTGTGGCCAATGAGAATAAAATCCTGGATTTTGTGTGGTATGTTCTCCTATCAAATGCTGGATAATGAACAAAAGAAATGCAAAGAGAGAAATGGGAGACGGCCAATTATACCCTGGGCTGCATCAAAAGCAGTGTGACCAGCAAGTCAAGCTATAAATCATGCCTTCATAGCATAGAGAGTTGGTGTTGTTCAGCCTGGAGAAGGGAAGACTCCGGTGAGACCTTATTGTGGCATTTTAATCTTTAAAAGGGGCTTACAAGAAAATGGGGACAAACACTTTAACAGGGCCCTTTGCAAGAGGACAAGAGTAATAATTTTAAACTAAAAGAGAGTAGCTTTAGAAGAGTTATAAAGAAGACATTTCTTATGATGATGCTGCTGAAATATTGAAAGAAATTGCCTGGAGGTGGTAGATGTCCTATCCCTGGAAACACATTTCCCATGGATTGGTATCATGATGTGCCATCCTACGGACCTGTGAGTTTAGTGTTTAAGACCCTGTGCTGGTCAGTCACAGACCAAAGAGCAATTCAAAAGACCAGCCACTGGGTTTCTCACTGTCCCCCGCAAGCAGATGTCTACTGCCATTTGAGATGCCCTAACGTCACCTGAGTGATTTGTAGGGGCCACACAGGTCTCTCATAAGACTTACAAGAGATATTCCAGCTTTGTGCAGGTCACAAGCAGCCTAGAACCCCTCAGATTATGCCAAGTAGTCATGGCTGTGCCCCTGAGTCAAGCCTTAGGTTCCCTTTTCAGAGGTGGAAAGACTGTCAGCACTGACAAGGTGTCCATCAACAAGAGGCATTTAGGCACCTACAGTACATCACATCCTATAATTAGTAAATGTCCTCAATGCTTGTGGACAGAATAGATGAATCTGAGCATTCACTTGGAACTGAATCCCACTGTGATGCATTTTAATTGCTGCAGGCCAATAGCAAACCTCAACAGCCTAGAGGCACGTGATTACAGTGTTTCCCAGAATTTCTAGGTCCAGGAATGGTAACTCTTTCACAACACAGAGTGGGTCAATTTTACCAGCCAGGAACCATCTATCCAAGCAAACTCTACTGCCTAACAAGCATCTCCCAGACACTGACTCACAGTCACTGGAATCAGTAGCATTTCCACAGTGCTTCAGCAGTCCTGGTGAAACCAGAAACTTGGCTTACCTAACTCTGAGAAAATAAACCTGAAGGTTTTTTTTATGAAGTCCTCCTCATTTTAAAATACAGTCTGCACAAACAAATTCAGAATATTAATTCGGGAATTATATCACTGAAAGGCAATTGTTGTATATCAAGCAGATAAAATAGTAACGGATTTAAAAGTCTTTTGGGGGTAGAAAAATTGAGATTTCTGACAACATATTCAAAAACGTTTACAAGTCCAATGCAGAATTCTGAAGAATTATGAACAACTAGGCCATTGACTCTTAGCCTTGCTATCTTCCTGTATCCAGGTGGAATCAAAGGGACTTACCAACACAAAGTCATGGGGCAAGAAAAAGGCCACAAAACATGTAAGAATGCCATCCTGGGAAGCATCCCTCATGCAGGAAGCCTTTATCCCACCCACAAGTCATCTGGGAACCTCCAGCAGATGGGAAAAAGGCAGAGGTTTGAATGAACATCAGTGCCTTAGGAGTGAGAAGCTACTTGCATAAAAATAGGACTCTGTCTTATGCAGCAGCCTTTGAGGATGTGAAATTCTGCTGCTGCTGTAATTCTGAAGCTCTTGAAGCTCATTCTCACACATACATTCACATAAACTCTTTACAACTCCTAAACAAGAAAGGGCACAGCTAGACACAGTAGATTGTACATAATCTGGAGATAACTCATTTTTATTAATATGTAAATTAGCAAGTTGCTATCTATGTACATAATTTATTAGGCACAGACATATATGGAAAATTGCATTTGGAGTCTCAAGGTTGAGTCTAACTAGCACGTTTCCTAGTAGAACATCTAATTTTTTCTTATGGTACTGAAAGGGGTCATGAAGCATGCAAAGCAGGCACTTGATAAGGATCTCAGTCATTATTTCAGCTCTGAGTCCTTAATTTACATGTCCTAGTTGGCAAATTGTTCTTCCAGCATCTTTCTCCTATTTAAAAGAGTATTTATCCCTAAATAAGGCATACCGTGATGTCTCCTAGTATGAGTGCTGGGACTCAACACAATTTTATTTAGCACCTTAACTGAAAGACTGCTTTTCTGTCCTGGTAATTGATGAAAAGAGGAAAAACTCCCATAGGTTGTATCTCTCTCTCTCTTTTTTGTATCTGAGGGATCTGTGCTCCTAACCTGACTTCAGTCCAGCGACCAAAGTCAACAAGGAGAAACACAGATCTATGTCTTCTGGGAACAAGCTATATTTGGATAAATATTTATTGCTTCAGGAAGGCCTTTTAATCATAATCAAGTCAGTCTCAATTTGTCAACAGATGTGTTTGATATTCAGTTTTATTATTTTATAGTAGAAATGCCTCAGGCATATACCTGTCCTCACAGCTCTAGCCAAGTGCCACAGATATTCCTGCATTCACACAGGCAGGGAGAATTTTGTATTATTTACCCCATATTCTACTCTTTTCTCTTATATACTCCAGTTTTAGATATGATAATGAGTCACACAAGAAAGAAGAAGCTACAAAGATGTGTTATCAAACCGAAAGCATGTCACTGAATTTACTGCTTTTATTTTTTTAACATAGAATTTATGTTAAAAATATTCCGCCTAGCGAATGAGGGGTGTGGACTTTAAAAATGCTGCCCTACTGACAACAAAATAATGCTACATGATGTTCACAAAAGTATGTGTGTAAAGAGATGAGAGGAGACTTTGTTATTTACTTATTTTAATTTGTAAGTATTGTTGTTCTATCTAACATCTTGTATAAAAATTAAAGTGAGCTCATCTCAGAACACTGGTCTCCTCTTGTGAAATAGGTTATTGTACCAAAAGGAAGAAACCTTTTAGACTTTTACTAGCTAAACCAACAATATAAATTAGAAATATAGTTTTATGGTCATTTTCTTCCAATGTTGCTGACAGTGTGCTGGTGTGCTTAAAAAGGAATCATGACTTTGGACAAAGATAACATGGGTTGCACTCCCTCAGAAAGGTACAGAAAGAGATGTGGGAGAAAGAATGAAACTGAATTCACAATGAAATAGGGAGTACGTGTATCTGAAAGGCTTTATACTGCTGACAGTACTAATGATACCATTTCCAAGGACTGAAGTGCTGCTGTCTTTTCATACTCAGCTGCTGCTAAGGGGAGATTGGACTAGATAATGCTCTGAACCATATCTGGGAACAATCACTTTTATCCCAAAGAAGGTGAAAAGAGGATAAGAGGAGAAAGGAGAGAAAGAGTATCTTGCAGTAAAGGAGATAAGGGAAACAATAACCAGATTTATACCACTTTTTCCTAAAGAAAAAAAAAAATCACACAGTGCTTCTCCAAGAAGTACTTGGGGACAGATCATGTTTAGACATTGACTGCAACTTCCCAAGGATAGTTATGAATAGGTTTAAATTTAGCTGTGACCTTTTCTTGAAAATTCAGATTTCTGAGTGGTCTCAAGCTCTTCATCACCTCTGAACAATTAATTTAACAAAAGGTTAAAAAGAAACCCTTTTGACTTTGCATGGAAATGGAGAGCAGGAGCAGGCATCAGCCCTACACAGGGGCACTGGCAGCCACAGAGCTCAGACTGTGCATCAGTGTGTGAGCCTTTTTTCCACCAGCAGAGCAAGCTGCCTGCTTGGCTTTGCAATGGGAAGGAGGAATGTAGAGGAATAGTCAGGAGAAATCGAGAGATGGTTTAATGAATTGCTCCTCAGTTCCCATCAGCCTGAGTTTCTTTATGACTCACTATAATTCCACCCCCTCAGCAGCATATGGGAAGAAACTTAAGTTGATCCAAGAGAATTAGATACCCTTTTGACTTCAGCTCCAAATGATTTCAAGACCCAAAACCTGGACTCACATAAACCTGGTTTTAAGTATAGAAGTGAAAGACACTAATTGATTTTTGGATAAAAACAGAACAGATTAGAGAGCAGGAGACTGGTCACCCAAGGTTATACCAAGGTTTATGACAGACAGAATAGCAAAGAAGCCCATGCAATGTCGACGATGAAAATGTGCTTTTGAAGGTCTGGAACAGTATCGGCAGATATTTTGGGTAAATGGCATCAGGATTTTAGCAGGCTGGTCTGTCGGATGATCTCCGCATACAGAATACAGACGTATATGCAGCACAGAACATTTGTGAAAAAGACAGGACAAGCTTCATGTAATTTTTGAAAAAAAATAGCGCACACAGGGACACATTCAATTCATGCATTTGCTTTGTGAAGCCATGTGGCCTCATTCTGTTCTCCGTTTTGAGGGTTCAGCAAACCAGAACCATCTGAGGCAGAGAGAGCAGACAATTGGCAAGTGCCAAACATAAATGGTGAACCCAAATGTGAAAAGCTGTTTTAATATTAGTGGCATATGGCAGGCACACATGAGACCTGCCCTGTGGTTTCTTTTCAGCTATGATGTGTCACCAGCCAGCCTGGCACAGCTGCAGTACAGATGTGCTGTATGCCATGCTGATGGCATACACTTCCCCCACTCTGTAAAATACTGTATTCTCTGTCACTCAGCTCAGAATCCAGTAAGATAAATGGCTAGGTAGAGGGGAGAGATGCTATTATTGCCCTGGCTGATGGAAAATAGTGTTGAAACTGTCCATCTTCTCTGGTGGCAGCACCTATCCTCTCCACCAGTGCATGGATGCAAGCTGGCCATCAGCCTGTGAATAGTTCCTGGATTAATTGCGGCAGAAATGCTTTAGTGCCTGGCAATAAAATTAAAACATCTCTTTCTCTGCTGCAATCCTTCATAAAAAAAAAAAAAAAGAAACAGGTTTCATTAGATGTGATGGTGATAGAACAAACTATTTACTAAATAATTTGTTAATTATTTTGCATTCAGTTTACAAAGAGAAATTTCACCTTCTGGTTGTGCACATACTGCTCAATTTAACTGCTCTTTGGGCACTTGCTATTCACAGCATGTAGCTGCTCACACGAACCACAGGGTGTTCTTCCCCATTGCCTTGCAAGATTTCTGGAGCACTTCGGACAGATTTTTGTAGATTTTTCTTAGACTAGAAGGGTGGCTTTATTTAGCTTGACTGTATCCATACCACTGTCCACAGCTGACAGAACGTCCACATGCACACCTGAGTATTCATATGAATACCAAAACAGTGTGGACAAAACCCGTCTTGCCTTACAAATATCAAGAAACAAATAAAATTGCATCAGGAAGCTGCTCATAGTCAGAATAAGCAGTGTTTGAGATATACATTATTCAAGCCATTCTCTCTTAGACAGAATAGTCCACCCTTTTCAATGCTCTGTTCCCAGATGCTAAATTCATCAGGTCAGAGATAGTCAGTTGTAAAATAAACTGGACTATCAAACTACAACCCAAACAATGCACATCTTCTGTGCCAATGTAGTTGCAGGTGATGGACCGAAGCACGTGGAGTCGCATGGATGAAATAGAAGGCATTCAACAAATGTCTGCATCTTCCTACATTCAGAAAAATATTGCAAAAGAATCAGAGAATCATCACATGGGCTGGTTTGGGCTGCCAGGGGAATATAATTTTTTGTAACTTATTTATACTCAAAATAATATTTGAGGGCTAACTAAACAAAGTCTCCTTGAAATTCAGTAAGACTTTGGGCTCTACATGTTTACAGATAGTGCTTCAGATAATTCTGCTGATAGAGAAGGAGATATTCATAAACATTAACTTGAGCCCAGGGAAACAAGCCATTGGAGTGCTGCCTACAGAAACATGCATTTTCCTGCTGATGATGGAGGGAGCCTGGGGATATTACATTAAATAGATAACCAACCTCCACTGTGCCATTCAAGATATTGGCCATTCAGATGTAATTCCACAAAAAACAACGATAACCAAAAAGGGTCTGTAGCATTCCTTTGCAATGGCAAAATGAAATAGATGCACATCCTCTGCCAGGTGCTTGTTGGACCCTGTTGGAAGGGGTCCAAATAATTAGCTGCTTACCAGATGGGTAGCAAAACACGAACAATCTAATGTGTCTTTTGGGTACAGACAATACTGACTTTCAGTGATGTAATAACAATAACATGTGACAGCATTTACGTTGTCAGCAATTTGAGAACTTAATTTTGTAGTTTGTAATCTGCAATGGTTTTGTTATCATTAACCAAACACCTACAGATAGGAGACCAAAAATACAGCTGGCAGAGGGGGAAACTTGGCTTCCTGGTGGGACACTGAGACTTTGCTTCATTGCCAGCAAAGGACCTGAGACACTACACAAAAAACTGGAAATCACTAGCATGTATGAAAGCTATTTTTAGCACTTTTAGTAATTTGTAAGATTCTCAATGTCTGTGACTAACCAAAAAAACCAAGACCAGTAAGTTTTATCCTCCACACCCCCCAAAAATGTGAGACATACAGCACACCAGACATGGTGATGGGTTTATAGTGCTTGCAAGCAATCACCAAAATAACCTTTAAAACTCTCCTCTGAGCTTCACTGGCACCCAAAGCAAGACCTGACTGAGACAACTGAAGCTTTCTAGAGAGGAATTACTTCTGGGAGCTTATTGTTCAACCTCAGGCCCCCCACATTTGCTAGGATGACGAATTGGGAAGGTTTTTGGTCCAGTGTACTTGAGATGAGCAAATGCAGCCTCCATAGCTGCTTTTTCTTAAATAATGTGAAGATTTTTGCCAGCTGTCTGTACATTCAAGTGGAAGTGGCACATATTTTACGTAGAGCAAAAGTTGTTGAGTCTTGAACTTTATGATTCACCTGAGCAACATTGGCAAGTTGTGCAATTTCCTCATGGTATTAGGTGTTTTTCCAGGAAACCTAGTCCTCTGAGTCATGGATTATACATGAATTTCAACCTTCCCAGTGAATAAATAAAACCAATTTTTCTGGCTTTCCTGGTTATACACAAATATTTGGAAAACACAAATGCAGCAGCCCAAAAGTCTTCAAAACCAGAAGACAAATAAGGAATGTATCATTTCATAAAAGGCATAAGGAATATTAAGTCATTACATTATTCCTAGAACCTATCACTCAGTTTCTGAGGACCTGCTGCTGGCAAAACAGTCTGTGTAAAATCAAAATCCCATTCAGATTAATCCCACTGCCTGCTTTGCCCAGTCCTCTCTGCAGTTTTAGGTCTCTGGCATTTGCTGGCCCGACTGAATTCTCCATTTGAATGAGCCCTTTTATCATCATGGAAATAGGTGCTGTTCCACAGAAGATTGTGACTGAGGAAAAACACTCAGAAAATACCTTGATTAATTTTTTTTCACTAAGGTTTCCTTTGTAATATATGAATAAAGTAAAATATTTACAGGAAAGGTCAGTACTAAGCACAACCAGATTTGTTCATTATTTTCCAAGCTCTGCTCTAAGCCCATCAAAGCTTCTGATCTCCTTCCATGAGTTTTGAGTAAGACCTTTTAAAGAATCACACTCATAAATATCTATCAAAATCTTTAATATTTACCAAACAGATTTTTTTATAATTAATTTTAGTTTTGGTTAATAAACCAATAATTTCTAAATCTCCAAAGAGAGATATAATAAAGAAATTGTTCCACTCTATTTCAAGAAAAAAAAAATAACAAGCACTAATAAATTAAATATATGCCTAAAACTTCTGTTAATAAAGCAACCAAATCTGTATCTAAATAACATATGAATCCATATATTGGGATAATTAATTTTGGCTAGAATTTCTTTGAGATTTATTTTTAGAAGATAAATTCTTTTAAAAGTAGTTATTTATCTCCATTCAAGAATTTCACTTTAGCATCACCCATGAAAAGGGATGATAAGGGTTCAGATGAAATAAATCACTTATAAGAAATTTCCCCTAAAGCCTAAAATGTGCCATACTGGATATTTTCTATCTGCTGCTTTCCAGATCTTGGTTTAACCACTAACTACACTCCTGTTGTTTATCACATGACTGTGGATTAATATTAGACATTGGGTATAAATATTAATACATAATCATGGGTATGTGTGTATAAAATATACATATATTCAAATCATAGGAGTCTTGCATTTTCAATTGCAGAAGAATTTGAGAAGTATATAATTGAAGAGTCTACTGAAATTAATTTCAAATGGCACAAAAATAAGTCCCAAGAACATCTGCTGGAACATAGGGCACAACAGGATGTTCAGTATTATGCCATAATAGTACACCTTGGGTGCAGCATGAGGCATGAAGCCAAAAGGCACATTTAGAGGAAAAAAATTCTGGACACAAGCAAACGGAATACTTTGAATTTTATTTAATATATATAATAGTAGTTTCCTGTTTAGTTTATCCTCTACATAAAATCAACAAGCCTCACCACAAAGTATTTCAAGAAATCCAGTGTCTCGAAGAAAGGTTGCTTTCTTAATGGAAATACTTCCATGTATTTTTAACAGTGCCCATGCAACCAATATCCATTGTCTTTAAATTACCTGGAAATCAAAGCAAACCTTTATCTGTACTCCAAGTTAGACTGAGATGTCACAGGGAGCCATGAACCATGGAGAGATCAATTGGAGAGCGGAAGGGCTTTTCTACCTTGACTTTGTAGCATCAGGATGCTGTGGAAGGACTGTGTGTATAAAAGGGGGTGGAAAACTGCACATCAGACATCTCACTTAGCAAATTATGACATTTCCCACGGAGTGAGAACAATATAATTAAGCTCCTAGTCAAAAATAGGAGAAAACATTTTGTCAGCATTCTAGCAGAATTTATCTTTCCTATGTTTTTACATAACGGTTTGTTTTGTATCCTAATTCTGCAATTTATAACAAAATGCTCATTTAAAACAACAATTCAAGACTATTATCCCTTGAGGAGTCTCAGGAATCACAGTTGTCTTTTTTCTGTATCTCTCAGAGAGACACAATATAATTGGCAAAATTCTTCCAAAATATGTGATTTCTCCAATGTTTTGTAAAAATAGAAACTTATGTGGTAATTAGGCATGAGAAGGGGGATACAAAAAGCTTCTGAGCAATGGAAGACATTTTGGCAAACACCAAATTAAACTCTGTTTAAGATTATACTCTTTATACCAACTTCCAGACTGATGGCATTGTATTTAATTAGTGACTCTTCCCACACCTACTTATTAACTAACTGTTGTCTGCCACATGGTCAGCAGGTTGGTAACTCCGTTGACCTATCTGGGAATCTAAGGCAGTGACAGAGCAGTCACTACCAGCTCCTGGATCTAGTGTTAGAATGTCAGAGGCTGCCAGAGGGAAGAAGGGAATAATAAATTGCTATCTGTGTTGACTGATTATAAGACACACATGGGGTAACAGGGAAACAAGGGAGAGTCATAATTATCATTAGATAATTATTCAGATAAGGACACGGAGTCTTGAAGGCTCAATCTTGTTATGATAAGAATCTGTCTCATAAAAGAGACATTGAACTACTATTTCATTGAACGTGGTTTCTGTAGTGGGAAGGTCTGATGTGAGAGTCTGAGTCTAGGCTTCAGAAAGGCAATTTTTGTTAGCAATACATTGCATTTGTGAGCATGTGTTGGCATGAGTACATGTGTGTGTTAAGATGAACAGGGTTAAACTTGATGAGAAAGTGGGTGAATTGATGAAGAGAAACATAATAAAATACATATGAAAACCATTAAATGTCTACTAAAATAAACTAACTCGAGGTAAAATATCTGGAATCTGTTTTCACATTCAAATTAACTGAAGATAAGGACTGCCCTTAATGTGTGCAATGCTATGAATAGCTTCCTGAGGACAGTCTGAAGCCAAGAAATCATTAGAGGCACTCAAAGCACAAACGCGCTGAATAACTAAGCAAGTATCTCTAGTATTTTGAACAAAAGCTATTTAAAATAAGAGGCTAAGTAAAATTACAGAAAAGGTAAATGACTGATCCAGCAAAATGTTTTCATGATTCATTTGTAATTTCATCCTTCTTTGCCAAAACCTAGAAACATATACCATTAGAAAGGTACGTGTTGCCAGCTCCAACAAAAAGTGTTCTGGACTATGCACAGTGAATGAAGTGGCTAAACCCTGGAAGTCCCATCTTAATCAGTCATCAGGAATTACTACTCGGGGAGAGAAAAAATGTGTTAGGATATATCTTTCCCTGTCCTGTAGCAGCCCTGATTACACTCACATCTTCTTGTTCTCAGCAACATGCTTTAGCCATTCAATCCAGGCCATTATTGGGATGAATGCAACAGTGCCGCACAAAACACATGACATTTAGAAGGCACTCAGCTGCTAAAGTAAAAACAGAGATTAGAGGATGTCAAGGTTAAACAACTGAGCTACCTATTTTAACATGAATGAAAAAGTTATATAAATAACAAACTTTTCTGTCCTGTCTTCCACCTTTTATAGATGAAAACTGTTTTCTAACGCAAAAAGAAACATGTCCTGAGGGGAGGGAAAGTATACTAAGTTGATATTGATGAAAAAAACAAGGTTTGATCTACTGTGGAAAACGTTTCAAAACAAAAATAAATTCCTTGCTCTTGTGTTTTCCCTTCAGCACAATTGGGTCAGACAGCCCTACACTTTACAGGAATATGTGTAAATATAGGTTTGAAAGTGGTCAGTACAAGGGATTTCGTCACAGTACAGTCACCAAGCCATCTTGTTCTCAGTTTTCTGCTAAAAAAAAAGGTTACTAGACAGCCACAACTCTCTTTTGTTGCCATGGTGGAAGAACGTGCACTCACATTTACTTTTTTAAATGTTTCTTGTTTGCAATAATCAACAATCTGAGGAGATGTAAATAAGCAGCGGTTGGGTATTTCCATCAAACTTGACAGATGTCTTTGACAAAGTGCAGTTTATTTTGCTCCCCTTAACATACAACAAACACAGGCTGCAGCTTCAAGATAAATCTGGGATTAAATACTATAAGTGTGGGTGGCAGCATAAAGTTCCTAAGAAAGCAAGTGGTACAAATGTCTCAAAGATCAGCAGATTCCCTGGGGAAAATGAGCTTGAATTTAAAGTTCTAAAACCACTTGGTCTTGACTCAGCTCACCAGTGTTTTCCAGATGCAAACTATTTAGGATCTAAATGAATATGTGGTCCCCAAAAAAATTAGTTCTATGCATCTTTCACGTTCAGCTGCAGTCTAAGTCTCTACAGAGGTTCCTCCAAAGAAAGTTTGGCATAGCTCTACTCAGGTCCTGATTTCAGCTGAAAACTTGGAAAAACCAAGTACTGTTAATCTGACTACACAAGCTTTCACCACATTTATCTACAGATAACAGGGGCTGCTGTTGATATCAAGTCTAAAGCCTTGGTCTTCTCATCATGGTCAGTGAAAAATTATGACAGGTCACTTTTTCTGCCACAGTAACAAGATGACATATCCAAGGTCAAATCAAGTGGATGGCGTAAAAATCAGACAGGAATTACAGAGTTGGGTCAAATGCCAGGTCAGGTTACTTATCTTAAGTGAGAATGCACGAGCAAAGGTACACTTTTATCCTTCTGTTGAAACGTCTTGGCCTACATTTCCAGAGATGCAAAACAGAGATAACCTCTGGTATGTCCCTGGAAGGCCTGGCTGCAGAGCCTTGCCTGGTCAAGACTTTGAAAGAAACCATAGAAAGTAACATACTTTTGTTTTCCAAATGCAGTCAACTACCCAAAAGAAGCTTAAAACCAAATACACACAAACATACACACGTGTGCACACAAAGCCACCAACAACTTGTTCTATCCCAAGTTTAAAACTGTAAGCAAATTCCAAAGCATTTTGATTCAACCAAGCACATGAACAAGTGCCAAATCACTGATCCAGTCTCTCTCTCTCCCTGGGCAAGAAGAACAACTGGAAACCCTGCACTCTGTTTCAGCTTGATCTACTTCATCCTATTTACCAAGACTTCTGTGTCTGCAGAGTGAGACTTCAGCCAGACCCTTTTCATTTCCCTGCAATTTTTCAGCAGCTACAGATAAAGCACTGTATGATCTCCAGCATGCCTTTCCCAAACCCATTTATTTCTCATCTGTCTGAAGTGTAGAAATTCCACCGTGCTACTCCAAAGGGAATGGTTCTGGCTGAATTGCGGTTTATAAAAAGCTCATGTGCTTCTCACTGAAGGATCTGCTGAAGTTTTCATTAAAAAGAAAAGTTTTGTGAAAATACTCCTTTTATTCAAGCCACTCAGTAAAAGTCAGTAACTTTCTTAATCTTAGAAAACAAGACAGTTTTTCTTCAATCTCTAACCTTCTTGTTAAATGTTAAGACTGTGCTTACATTTCTACCCCATGAATGACTCAATTACTCCATGTAAGAAACTCCTATTTTCTTGCCGTTGTTTTCTTGTCATTTTAACTGACATTTAACATTTAACTGAATGTCTTTTCACCAGGTGGTCTCTTCTTAATTTTTTTCTGTACGCATTGTATTCTAATCCATTGTCTGTCTAAGATACTGTAGTATAATTGTGAAATTCTCTTTGCTGAAGAGAAGCTAAGCAGAGTCCTGTCTGTACTGTGCATCAATCAGATCTCAGACCTCAGAAAATTTTGTCATGGCTTGTTTTCTTCAATTTGTTCAGTAATAACAATCCAACAAAGCAACCTTGCTTTGAGAGAGAGATGATGACCACTGAAGTGATCATTACAAAAACTTATGAAAATTCAAACTACCCAGTCTGACCACTTACAGCTGCGGTATCTTTGTATATGCAATAATGCAGGATTCATTCTTACATTTATTAACAAATTATCAGAAAAGGCTAAACAGGCACAGGTTAGAAACCAAACTGTGAATCAGTAGGTGCCAGACCTAAACTGTCTGCAGCATTTAAACAAAGCTATTCTTAGTAAAACCCCATATATTATAAATTGATCCTGTACTTCTAAGACAAGATGGGTCCTGCTCCTTGCAGGCTTCCCTCTGGTAGAGGGACAGGTAACAGTGTTTGGCATAGTGAGTGTCTTTTCTTTCTCTTGCTGTTGACAATAACAGTCCTTGATGTTTACAGGAGGCAGGTGTCAGAAGTCCTCTCTAGTTCCCTGGGCTTACCACTTCGAACGTGGTTTGATGAGACAATAAATGTCTCAGTCACAAAGTCCAATATAATTATAAGAATTTGATCTTTAGAACAAATAATGTGATTTTTTTGTTAAGGTACCCCAAGGGTTTGTATGCAGACTATATTTATTTGAGTGTTGCCATCAAGAAGACAGGGTGCCCTCTGCCTGCCAGATTTAATTTTGCTTAATGACTGCTTCAAACATTAAAACAGCACAAAATAATGCAGCATTTTTTTAAAAAAACTAGTAACTTCCTGATTCTAGTACTGTGAACAAGGATTTGGATTTGTCTCACTTAAGTGGGAGAGTGGATCACTGTCAGCTCCATTCATGGTTGGTAAGAAAAATGAGCATTTCTAGAATGTATTTAATATGATGTTTAGGCATAAAAAGTGCCTGCTTCCCTACACTGATTACAGTAAAAGATTTCGATCACTAATTCAAAGACAAATGTCCATGCTACTAAAAAAAAGGCAAAACAAAGTGAGGTAAAATCCTGGAGCGTACTGAAACACACGTGTTAAGTACAGATGTCTTCAACTTTTGCTCCTCCTCAGGTGCTCTGCCATCTATTCAGCTTTACCCTTACCTCAGCTGATCCTGGGGCCTCTTTTTGTACATACACTTGAGACCTTTGTAATCTTCCTTTGCCTTTAATCATTTATCCCATTTGATTTCAGTATCAGCACTTAATCTAGGCATGCATGTGTTACCTTAGCATCATCCCCTTCTTTGCACCCTGGGCATAGAGTTATGAAGTACAAGTAGCTGAACTCAGAGATTTCTTTGAATTTTCAATTACAATCCTAGCCCATAATTAACACTTTCCTTCTGGTCTCAGTGGCTTCTTTTGTTATGACAAAAGTTATGACATTTTTGTGACTGGTGCAATACTTGAAAATGGTGGATCATTGAAGTATCAACTGTACATCCCTCTCATCACATCTGTTAGTTCCAAACAACTGACAATTTTTCATAAAGGATATGTAAGACATATTAATAATATAATTGACAGATTTGGCCTTTAAGAAGCTTTTCCTGGACTCCTCTCCTCAACTCCCACTTTTTATCAGTTTTGCCATCACAGTTTCCTTCCTTACAATGGTTTTACAAACCAAATTTAAAAAATAGAGCAGAAGCTAAGCCGAGTGTTCTCCCCTATTCAATGACTGTTCACAGTTCACAACTGCTCTTCAAAAGGCGCTCCCACATCCCTTATGCCTGAGTTTGGTGTTAAGCCACCCACTAAAGCAGGCTGGGATGTTGCAGGCAAACCACACCAGTTTGTTCCATACACACGGCAGTCAGAGATGAACAAGCATCACTTGGCACCATTTTTTGCAGGCATGGTAAGAAAGATGGAGTAGGAGAACACAGAGCCAAACACACCATGCCTCTGCTCATTTCTTCCCAAGACAAAGGCCATTCTCAAAAGTCACACTAAATGTTCACATTATAGAACTTCACAGTCCTCCTTTTGCCCCAGTCTCATTCCCATTGGCATCATGCAACCATTAGTTGTGACATTTTGCAGCCTCCCTCCTAAGACCATGGACCTCTGGGCACACAACTTGTCCCTTCCTCATCTTCTTCCTTACCTTCTGAATTCTTGCCTGACTTCCACCACTAGCAGTGTTTTATATCTATAAATAAAAAATATTTTCAAGGACAATTAGTAGCATTTATTTTTAAAAGGAAGGGAACCTGAATCTACAGCCACATTTACACCCAGACTTCAGAGCTCTTAGGCTTTTTCATTCCTTTGCCACAGCTTGTAAAGTGGGAATAGAAGTAGGAGGCATATCAAAAGGGCATTAAGTGAAAGTGTGTTGCATATTTTCCCACCTGCCTACATTTACTTGCATCACAAAAGAACAATTTGACAGGATGGACAAAAGATAAATCATTGATACTGGTGATTCTTTCTAGTGACTTTAATGATTTTGATATGTCTGTGAGCTATGAGTGATTATTCATTTTGTAGCTACCTATGAAATCTAACAGATTGCCAAGATGCTAATTAAGGAAAGTATATTCATATAATCATATACATTAGAGATCAATATGACAGATTGCTTTCCCTATCTCTAGTAAGCACCTCAGAATGAAACAAAATAGCTATTTGTAAATGAACTATATACAACAAGAGATTTAGCACTGTCAATTAGCTTTCAAATGCAGTTGAGATCTCTCTACGACACTGATACTTGTTCACGGCAGTATGAGGCTACAGGATCCTAACAAGTAACCCAATAAAAAGGAACAGGATTTCTTTGCACTGTATGTGCATTGGAGAAGCACAGTGAAATTTATATTAGCATATCACAAACGTGAAACTGGGACACAGACTCAATGCTAAATTAGAACAGCAGCTGGTATCCTGTTAGCAAGTAAAGTGTGCTTGCTTGGGGAAAAAAAAAAAGAGAGACCAATGCAAAATCAAGCCATGCAAATGCACAGAGAAAATCAGTCAGAAAAGGATCTGTGAACCGCACTGCACATTTCAGCTTGCCTCTGTACTGTGTGACACGCCATTCCAACCACAACAACAAATATTTTCAGGGGCGTCAGATCACATTCCCTCATCTGAATTAAGAAGAAAGTATTTTCCCTTCCAGACAATCTGAAAATTATCAAAATTTAGAGTCTGACAGGTTTGGCCATGTTTTTCATTCTATTTTTTTTCCTGCATCATGCAGAGTAATGAAGTATGAAGCAAAATTTCATGTTCTGCTATGTAACAGTGGATAATGCAGTAAGCAGGCAGAGCGCACAAAATACTTTCAGTTATATTTCACAGAAGATTTTTCACTATTTATTTATTCAAAAATAGCCTTTTAACAACAAACCAGAGAACAAACTTCTAAAGCCATGCTTTCTTCCTTGACTTCCTCTCACACCACTCAGTTAACGCAAAGTGAATTGGCCACTTGCACTCCCATTCAAGACAGCGACAGATGAAAATGCTCCTTCAGACCAGTTGGCTGAGGCCACGTACACAGTTATTGAACAAGTCCTGTTATGTCCCCACTTTTCAGCTCTTTCCCCCACCATTGCCATGAGCTTTCCAATTTTTAATGGTTTTTCTGGGGAAGGTGAAGGCCTGAAGAGATGCAGATTCAGTGAAAGATCTAACTTTAGCCCAGTGAAGCCCCAAGAATAATTGCTGGAGTTGGCAACCAAAGTAATGAGTATTTAAGATATCTATTGTCTAGCAGTCTAATTTGCTTTTCCTAAACCTCAACATTTTGTAAAATATTCTGAGTTTAATTATTTTAGGAAGAATCCAAAATAATCTGAAATCCTTCAGGATATATGAGCAGAGGATTTTAATTTAAATTTTAGATTTAACTTGCACAGGCAAAGCAGCTCCAAAATTAGAAGGAAGTAGAAGAATGAGTACACAATCCTTACATGCTCAGTGACAAGGATCATAAAACTGTTCTCACATTCCTGGCACTGGATAGAAATGCAGCACTTGCTCTCTTAACCCTTCCTTGCAGCACTGTTTGACCTGTGGATAAATATCCACTTTAAAGGTTCTTGTTGTGTTGCTGTAGCGTTATTGCACACAAAGGAAACCTAGGAATCAGGTTCTAAAAAATCCAATTCCTGTGCAGTGTCTCAGCAGCTCCCAGTGACTACTGTGCAGCAGATACCTCAGCCAGAGGGATGGCTCAGCTCTCCTCCCAGTACAGTGCCATGAAACACGCCTCACTCGGCATGGGAGGGTTACATTTTTCCATGTGAAGGACTGTAACCCTCTCCTACTTCTGTGTAAGAGCAAGATGGGCTGGATTGGCTGGAATGGGATCTTTGATGGCCATATTCATATTGCTTACTTGGGTGTTGTTGGGGCATCTAAGACCAAGAGTCCTGTTTACAAGGCCATGAAATGCAGCTTCTTGCGCACTTGGTAAGCAGAAGCTGGGGGGCAGGGATGACATTCGAGATAAGTTTCTAAAGGAGAAGCTCTCAGAGGCAATTACATGCCTCCACTGACTCCAGTGACCTGTCCAGTGACCAATGTCCTCAAGCACTCTATCAGATATAAGGGTTACATCCCAGACCGCCACCAATCCCTGCCTGAATACAGACCAGAGTGGATTTGCTCCTCTGGATTTGTTGTGCAGAGTCAAACTGCTGTGTTGCTCTTTTATAAAAACTTAAGCTATGAAAACTTAATAGCACTCTGACTTGATGATTTAATAACATGATGTTTTTAGTCCATCTGTTCTTGGTTTGTAGAAGATTTAAAATATTGTTACACATTGATAGACTGTGGTAGTGAAGCCAAAACACCTGTATAAAACCTTTGGTCTCAACAGCCTCTCTAAAATTACAATGATTAAGTAATACCAGAATAGTGGGAATTTTCAATGTCATAAATACCAAAAATTTTTACAACAGCTGAAAGTATATCAAATTTTCATCATCCTTTCTCAATTTTTGCAGGTGAACACAACTTTGACCCTGTCAATAATGACTAAATTACATGAAAAAAGAATGCATTGATTACAACTACCAACACATTTTTAAATGCTTTTCATATGTGGTTAACTACTGCCTTTCTGGAATATGCTATAATTCCATGTAAAATGTGTGGAGAATGGCTGGTTCATTTATCATCGAACAATCACGGTATAGCCTTCTAAGTACTTAGCTTCTTTCCTCCAGAGATGATTTGGCTAATGAGATTTTAAAATGTCGAACTGAAGGGTTGCTGTCTAGTTTGAAAGTCAGGAAGGGTGACTGCAGGTAAAGACTTTGGGACAGAGGTGAGAATATTTAAAATAACAGTAGGACATCAAATCTCAGAGAACAAACTGATCTACAAATAAGAATGAGGAAGAGTGATCTGCATGACTGACACATTGTGTTAGCTCAAGAAGAAAAATTTGGCATGCTTACTGCATGATTGAAGGTCAGTATGCCTGAAAAAATATAAAAAGGTTCTGGACTCAGGAAAAAAAGAGATATTAAGGCCAAGGATGCGTTAACCAGCCCAGGTAACAATAAAGTATCTTTAGAATTAATGGTCGGTTCAGAGTGCCATCCTATAATGCCTGCAGTCCATTTAGAAGAAATGTTTGGGCGAAAATCCTCACTGACGCACAACAGGCTATTATGAAACAGCATTTGCCTGAATATATTTGCCTTAAAGTGCCTCTGATTGTTGTTGCAGTGACTTTATTCAATAAAATGTATTTAAAGTTACTACTGCGAGTTTTGAATTTAAAAATTGCTGCCAGGTACCCAATACTGCTTTTGCATAGCTCCTCCAGTTTCTACACGAGCAAGCTGAGGCAGACCTAATTGTGGCAGTAGAACAGAACTAATTCAAGTACAAATAGCTAAGCAGGGGCATACGAGGGTACATGAACCACTCTCAGAAGGATCAGGTTTGGACAGATTTTAAAAGACCCACAGTGATCTAAGACACTGCAATAGGAAAACTACTTAAAGCATTTCTGCTCCTACTTACTTATCTTCATCCTTATTAAGACCTAATTTTAACATTAAAACTGCCCATAGCAAGGGAAGTAATCAAATGAGCCACCAGAGCACTTTGATGTAGAAGCAGGAGAGGGCCATCACAAAGAACAGTATTACTGGACCAAGGTGCTTCCTGCCATACAGCTCCCAATAATATTAAAAGATAAACAATTTTTATGTCTCCTCTACAGCCTTTTGATTTGCTAGATTTTCAGCCCCGGGGCTTCAAATAGAGATCAGACTGAGTACTTCAGGAATACATTAGCCTGTGCCTCATGAGCTAAAATGAGAAGTCCTAGAGCAAGGAACTGTTGCTGGAGGTCAAGGTTGGATCCTAAATCCAATCCCCTTTTTAAAGTGCTAGATCTTCAGTTCTTAAGTCCAGAATGATGTTTACCCCTGCGTGGGAGACACTGGAAATGTCATGTTGAGCACCGACCAGTGGTGGTTTGGAAGGAGTTGATATGCTCAAAAAAGTGACTTTAGATTCTCAGACTGGCCAACAACTTCCTCCTCAGTGTGGCCAGGTAGTGCTGGCATATGAGGAGTGACAAATATCTGGGCAGCTGCACAGCACATTCTATTTCTGTAGCAGTTCAAATTAAAGCTCCTAACATATTTTCAACCTACTTCAGCATTCAGTCTACTTCTTGAGTTAAAAGTCACGCAGAAGGTTAAGGAAAGATTAAGTTACAGCACAATGTCCGTGCTTTTCCAATTAATTTAAGTACCAAATCTGTATTTTTGCTGCATTTTTATGTCCTCTCTTTTCCAGCTTCTTGATAGCACTTAGGATCAGTACATAGCCTGGAATACAAAATAACTTGTCTTCTGTAACACTAAGTTTCCTATGAGCTTTACTATTTTAGTGCCATTTGGATTCATTCCCTCTGGCAATCCTTTCTTAAAGTAAATGATCCAAACTGTTCTCCCTCTAATGTGCTACACTACAGAAATACATTGTAGACAGAGTTGAGGATATTCAAAAGGATAATTTATCAATAAAACTTAAGCTAGCTTCAAGTAAACAAAAGAATGATCAGCATAACCCTGCTACACAGTGTTTATTTTCTATATTTTACAGAAATTTTAAACTCACAGATAATAAATTGCAGTGTTCATTTTCTTCTATTTTCTCCTTCAAAACAGTCCTCATACTTGGTATTCTGTCAATTCTTGTTTTACATCTTCAAAGATGTCTAGTTAAGAACATGTAATGGCAAACCATACAAGTTATGTATATGCACTATCTATACAATATTACTCCATTGATTTTAATTACCTTAAGCATGTTTGTAACAATTAATAAGAATCTAATGTTTCTGAAAGCCTGCAGAAAGCAGCAGTATTTAAAAAAGTTACTTATACATCTATTTCATCTTGAAACTGAACTACATTGAATCATGCAAATAATTGAGGAAGGGATGGTCAGCATATTTTTATGTGTACACATGAAAGAGATACAGATCCCGGAAAAAAAAACCAACCAACCAAACAAAAAACCCTGAAAATACAATTAAAAGAAACCCACCAACAAAACCTCTTACTTGAAAATCTGAGCAATAGAATTTAAGGCTATATTTGACTTGAGAACAGTCTGAGAAAATGAGTTGATGATCACAGCTCATTTTTTTGAATCATAAAATACCCACATTGAAATGCATTGTCTCATTTGCTTTCCTTAAGGGAAATATGAACCTCCATGATCAAATGGCCAGATACAAAAATATTCAGTATTCAGAAGTACTTTAATATACCTAATATGGAGACATTTTTCAGACCATTTTAATGTGTAATCGTGTAACAAATGGAAATTTTTGATGAGTGTTCTGACCTCACTGCACATACAGTTTCTCCACAATTCTGGGAGTGGATATTAACTTTATTTAGGTAAGGCTGCATTTGGGTAGTAAAACTCCTTTTGGAATTGCCACAGTTTTTCATATTTAGTCTACTGATGTGAAATAAAAAAAACCCATTGGCACCTGAATTCCATAGAAGAAGAGTTATTAATAAAGGTATATACATTTCATTGAAAAGTGAGAAAGAATGCAGCAAGGCTGCCCAGTCAAATACTCAGCTATTATGTCACTACCAAATCCATGCTTCCATGCAAGCAACTTTTTCCATGCAGGACATGTACTCAATTGCAACCTTCCTCTCAGGAAGAACAATACCTTCCTCTCCAGCATATTAGATAACACTGAAACTTTATTTGAGGAATTCAGCATGGGAATTACTGGAATAAAAACCAACCAAATCCACTGTCTTATAATGGGAAGAGCTTGAGAGTGCTTAAGGTTAAGATTCATTCTGAACAATACTTTCATACATCAAGGTTTCAAAATTAACTCAGAAGCAATAAATATTGTGCTATAATATACAGGGCACTACTAAGACTTGGGATTTGCAAGCAGTTAAGTGTAGAACCTTGGTATCCCTACTTGCACTTGGAAAACAACATTTTTATCCGTATGTCTTCAGCATTTTTTGCAGCAGAGCATTTGCAGAACATCAGTGACAGCAACTGTGATAGAAGTGTCAATTTGTAGAGATATAACAAGATGACAGATACTTCTCGAGAGATATCAGCTATTTATAGTAATGCCTTGTTCCCTGCCCCTCTAGCCTGTTTCTACCATTTCTTTTCTTATTTCCAGTCTTTTTTCTGCCCTTTCCATTCCCTTTCTTCACCTATTTCATTATGCTTTTTATGATGCCTTGTCCTTTTCTCCCAATCTCCATATTTAATTTTTTCATACTTCCATCATAGCCTAGAGCAGGAATGACTCATCCCTTCACTTTGTCCTGAACCAACCTGTTACACTTTTTTATGACATCATTTACAAAAATCATCTTTTTAATTGTGTTTTAAAGGGGCACTTCAATGAAATATGTTACCAAGTAGCTTTAAAACTTCACAGGTCTAGTGAAATTCCAAGAACAAAGATATTCCCTCAGTTAGCTGAATGTACTAGATACAAACCTGCCTTAAATTTTCATTTCAGAGGTAAAAATTAACCTCTGTAGTTTTCAGTGATTCAAGCAGTGATTATGTGCTTGCTAGGTCCCTTCACCATTGCTTTGTCTAATACATACTTTTCTACTTATATATGTATATATAAAATAATGACAACACTGTGATGTTCTACTGTGAAGATAAAAACAAATTGCAGGTGTATTTTCTTCCTCTTGCAACACAGTAAGTCTGAAGGTACAAAGAAGAAGACTTTTCTACCTTTAGCAAGCCTATTTTACCCACAACAGATTTTTTCCATTTATAAAAATGAAATATTCAGCTTGTCAAAAGTCAGGCAAATTTGATTAAGAAAAGACAGCTTATTGTGCCAAAGTATTGCAGCCCCACCTTAGAATACTTTTTTACCTGTACAATTTCTTCTCCTGTGCTAAATAAATCAGTGTGCCCTGCCCCATGGAAAACCATTGTCATTTTCTTGGTGCAGAGTGAACTAGTCTAAAGTAACTGTACTCTGAATGACCCTAATAAGAAATGAAGCCAGAATGCAATATCTTGAGCTAAATGAAGACAAAGAGAATAGTCATTTGTTTCATCCAGAACAAGATTATCTATGACCATCTGCAATGCACTTTACATAGATATTCATCATGTTGTTCTCAGGGAAGAAGCTACTTGATTCTTCCCTACTCACCAGAAAACACAGTAGGGTAAGGATCTGTCAGTCTACAATACTGTCTTCAAACATGAGCCCTTCTGTAGCTCCCTGGCTGGACAGTGAGACTAGAAACTTCTAATATCACATTGCATTGTGTTGCAACTCATTTCACTATATCACAGCGTGGGGCTATGAGTAAGAACCCCCCACCTGAATCCCAGTCACCCTTTACAGTAACTGCTGATCTACATTACTTATTGCTACAGGAACAAAAATAATGCCTGTCAAACACTGACATTTAATATCGTCTGTCTGGAAAATGGAAGAAAAATGTAATATCTGGAACAGAAGACAGCCCAGAGTCAACATGTAAGTGGTGGGTATTTTTGGCTTCTAAACTAATGAGTAAATGGCATTCCTCTTCATTAAAATTCAAGCATGGATAAATAATGTATGGATCTACTGATATACAGAACTATTTTCAGTTGTGTTGGGTTTTACTTTTGGCACTCTTCTGGTATGTCTGCTCAAATAGTAGAAGAAGCTCCATACAGGTATCTGTGGGGACTAGAAAGGGACACCATTGCCATATCCATGTTGTCAGACCACAGATTTCCCAGAACCAGACACTTAATCCACAGGCTGGGATCAAGATGAGTGAAGTATCTGAGACTGGGAATTACACCAGCCAGTATGCTGAGGAAAAGAAAACCAGAATAGGCAATCCGTCCTATAAATTCTGTACTTAAGCTCTTGCACTCTCTGAGATTTACGTTTCTCCTAGAAGTCCAACTCAGACTGAGATTCCAGTCTGGTGTCTCTCCTCCTGGAACTAGAGCCTAAATAATTCCTTTCTGTACACTCACCTCAATTGCCCCTTCATCTTCCCTTTTTAAACTCTCTAGCAGCGAACCCAGCAGATTTTTCAAAAACCAACTGAAGACATCTCTGGGAGCTGGTGGGGAGTGCTGTAGTGAGGGAAACTCAAGATCATGTTTGTTTGCATAGCAACTCATGCTCTACATGGCTGCAGGGCACTGTACGACTTCTGGGTGGATCAGAATGGAACAGGCATAAAAACCTGTACCTAAGAATTTTTTCAATGCCTTTATTTTATAATAAATATTATGAAAAATGCAGAGAAATGCATGGGTACTAACGATGACCTGAGACATGAAGGTCCTGAGTTTCCAACCTGATCTCTGAATGAGAACCTATGCTCCTAAGCCACTTACTGAAACTAATGGTATCTTCCTATGGGAAAAATGGGGCACATGCACTGCCGGCCTCCTATTGAGAACAGCACTGTGTCTTTTGTCAAACAATTCTTGCTCCTCGCATGGCTGGGAGAATGTTCTGTCATCTTCTCTGGTTGACCAGACCAGACCAGAAAACACTTCCCAGACCTATAAGAGGCAAAACTTTTATACAGAGCAGTAATGACTATTCAGGAAATACAAATTAATACGGTCAACCACAGCTGGTTTACTCTTCTATAAAACTGTTTTGATAGTCTTTGAGAGAACAGGTAAAGAGAGTGAGGAAAACACTTTTGCTTTCACTAGCCAGTGATAAGTGAGCCTCTCTCTCAACTTTCAATCCCTTTGAACTCCCCACTTTGCTTTTCCAGGGCTGAAATTAGTGTTCTGTGATCCCTGGAGTGGTTTTGAAACCCAGAGTGGCTCTCTAATAAGAGCAGGACAGAATGTGTAGTTGGTTTGCTCTTCAAGGATCATGGTACATTAAGTGGCTAATCTAAAGTATGAAAACTTCAATTAATTTACATTCAAGAGAATGAGCAGAACTCCTGAAACTACTTCACCCATAGAGAGGTTAGGGAAGCATAGAAAGGACTCCATAAGGTTTCAGCAGTTGGATATCCTTAAGGAAGAGTGGTTTCCAGTATTTAAGCAGAGAAATGAGACCCAGGAGCCAATAGGTCTAATCCTGCCTCTACCAACATGTATAGGTTTCACTTAAATTCACCTTGTCCTATATGCATGCACCACATTTTTTACAGTAAGTACTTACAATGATTCCTGAGTACTGTATGTGGAATGTGTAAAGGGTATTACTGCCATTCCAGAAAATGTGGATCAAATGATTCTGTTAACAATGAAAAGACCCTTTCTGTCTGTCACAGAAGTTTTGCTGTGTTGACATAATCTCTTAGACTTTTTTGTCATTTCTTCAAGATCTATTGACTAGGGTTGGTTGTGTGTCCATGCCAGCATACTCTCTGGTATTCATTCCAGGACTTAACATTTCTTAGAAAACTGAGTAAAAGACTTAAAGAGAATTTCAGGTACATTTCCATATGTAACCTACACATGGGATTACCTATTTAGTGGTTTAGTGATGCTGACCACCACCAGAGTGCCATGCCCTTCTCTATAAAATGGATGGAATCTGACCTTTAAGGCTCAAATGTGCTGCAATAATTTTTTTTTTTCAACATAGTATAAGTAATGATCTCATCTTTTGAGAAACCATTCAGATTCTTTCACAACAGTGTTAACATGTAGATGTCAATGTGAGACACTGTATGAAATAGAATACAAAATTTGGACTGAACTGTCACAGCACACATTTTTTGGACTGTCGTCAGAAAGTTACTGACTTCTTCACAGGCAGCAGATTATAGATTCAAACCTTCAGCATTCCAAAAAGACATCACCAATTTTAGAAGAATTAAAAAAACAATGCAAAAATAAACTAAATGGTCAATGTAATTAATCTCTGAAGAAATTCTACAGAAACAAAAAAGTAAATTAACAGAAATATATTTATTTCAAAAGCATTCTCCTTCATGGAAAATCATAAGATAACTAACAGATATAAACCATTTTGTTATTAATAAAACCACCTCCTATCTAATTTCATTGCCCACCAGGAACATACACAAAAAAATCAACAAGACAATAAAAAAAAAAGTGTGAGAGAGAGAGAGAGAATCCCACATTCACATATACATGCAGATTCATCTCTAAATAGCATTTAAAAAGGCTTAAGAGATGTGATTATCAGCTACTGAAAACTGGTATGGAATGCATGGGAATGAAAAGGATATAAGTGGGGATTTGGGAACCACTGAAGGAGAAATGTTGCCTGAGTAACTGGGGAGAACTGTCAGGCCTGTGATGTATGTCCAAACAAGGAATGGATTCTGAAAGAAGTTCTAGAAGACCCATCATTAGATAAACCTGAAATCTGAACCTAAGTTTTCAATATCAGTAACAATGTTGTGGAATCATGCAACCATGAACATTTCAGAAAGGGTAGAGAGCCAAGAATTATTCATGCATAAGAATGTATGTTGAAAGCCAAAACTTAGTTTTGCAATTTTATCTAATGAGCTTTTGAGTGGTGACAGAATTTATTGTGGGATTACTCTCAATGACTTTCCATGGGTGCTTCCATTTGTTGTTTTTATTTGCTATCAACAAGGTGTTCCCTGAAAAGAAATGGGCTAGAAAAAGTTTCCTTGTTAATAAAAGCACACTTTCCCCAGTCTCACTATGACAGATACAGTATTTGTTCTCTGCTTCACTCTATCCAAATTTTCTATGATTTTTTGATCATAAAAAAGTCCAAAAAGAAAGATTTACTTCTGTACAATGGGTCTTCAGGTATAAAAAAGCTCCAAAACTTTACTAATGCACCAGTATTTCACATCTGTAAACATTCAATTTCACATCCTGTCAACATTCAATTTCACATCCTGTCAACATTCAATTTTGAGTTCAACCTATATTTAAAATACCACTAACTCCAGAGTTAAGATGCATTTTACGCTTCAGCAGCTCAGTCGTCCATATGCAAGAGACCCATCAGAATGCCCTGCAATGGGCATATTTAGCATTAATGGACCTGTTAGTGGGCACATCCTTCTCATCAAAGCATTAAAAACCACTGAGTGAAAGGACCACAACTATTTTTAATGACCTTTCCCAAATCAAGTCATGTAGCAATACATCCTGGTGTGGAAATGTCAGTGGGAGCCTAGCACAATAAAATCCAAAGTAAAGTATAGTCTTTACACAGTTATTAAATTAATACTTCTCATCTGTAGGTGCCATCAGCATCAAGTAACAGAAGCAGGAATACACTCTATACAATCATGATTTTTTTGCTTTCTTCCTCCCTATTATAGTTTTTTCATCCCTGGAAGAGTTCAAACAACAAGCAGACATGGCACTTAATAATACAATTTAGGGCATGCTGTTATTTGGTCAAAGACCTAAAAATTTTTGAGGCCTTTTCCAACCTTAAGGAACCTATGATTCTATCATTTTGCTATCTTTTCTCCTTTCATGCTTCTGCAAGTTTTCTGCCTTAGGAATCCAGTGAATTCCTCCTGCAGGGAAGCAAAGCATCTTTGAAACAGTTCAGAGACCTTCAGAATATCCACAGCTCCCTTTTCATTAGTCAGCCCAAGGGCAGAGTACCAGTGGAGTTCACACCTCCTCAACTTAAGGCATGGGACCACCTACATAAATAGAAACAAACTCCTTTTTCAATTAAAAGTTGGTCCATAAGAGACAGGAATGTAAGAGCTGAAGTTGGAGAGGTGCCTTTCCAGAGGGCTAGGACCAAATCTGCCTGTAGGAACAATAGGATCAATAACTGGCATCACAGCTTCACGTGTTTACACCTCACTGAATGCTCTGCAACACTTCCAAACAGGGAGGGTTTCAAATTAATGACTGACAAAATATCTGAGGAAAATGAGCCTCTCCTCTCAACAAAACACCAATTTGTGTTAAGAGCACTGGGCTGGCAGCCAGGAAACCATGTGTTACCATAAACCCTGCTCTGCCAAGGCCCTTTCTCTATACGGACAGGCAAAATCAGGCTTTATGCATTGATTTTAACCCTCTTTGTAGAAGTAACTGTTTCAAAGAGGCTGATAATCATAAACTAAAACACAAGAAGTTCCACTTCAACACAAGGAAGAACTTCCTTACGCTGACAGTGGAGTGTAACTCCATAAGGATAAGGATGTAACTCCAGAGAAGTGTAACTCCAGAAGGATAACTCCCTTATCCTTCTGTGGAGACATTCACTCCCTCCTCTGGACCCATTCCTGTGTCACCTGCTCTAGGTGACCTTGCCATTGCAGAGGGGTTGCACTGGATGATCTCCAGTGGTCCCTTCCAACCCTAACAATCCTGTGATTTCAAGAATTATGTTCTAACTTCAACATATTTTGGCATAACACACACGTGCATTTTATATCAAGTGCTCAGAACGTAAAATTGACAAAAGAAAATTATGCTGTCTTACAGGATGGACATAATTTATATACATCAGAGCAGAGAGGCTCAAGGGGTTTCCAGGATCCCAAGAGTGTAAAAGTAACTCAGTGAATGTCTAGATATGCCAATTGTATCTATAGCTCTCATGCTTCAAAGTGTTTTTCAATAAAAGGTACAATCATGGAAAGGAATAGAAAATCAAAGTTTTCTAGCAGAGCAGAGCACTCACTAAAAAGCAACACTGCCATTTAATTGTGCTTTCATCATCCTTGGGATATGGATATGTGCAATTAACCCTGGTAGACTGAACATGCACATTCACAGCAAACAACATAAGCATGTATACTACAAATCTATTTTCTGTCATGACTTTACTCTCTCTTCTTTGATCTTCCACAGCCTTTAATTCCATGTGGTGGCTGTTCACTACTTTTTTTTTATACATATGCTCCAACGATTATTCTGTCTTCATTTTGTGCCTACTTTTTCTGTTGTTCCTGGGTTTTGACTTCTTTTTCCTGGGTTTTGTTTTTACATATTGGCCTTTATTCAGTAAGAAAACTGAAAACTGTTTGACCTTTCATTATTACCCAAAGCCCCCAACAAATCTCCTAAGTGTTGAATAATGATTGCCTGTGATAAGGATTAATGCTTTTTTCAAAGCTCTTCATTACCTGTTATTTCTTTACAAATTAAGAAGAACTATCCTAAGTTGAAGTGTTCTTAGTAAATATAAAATGCATAGTAGGAAGTCACACAGGCCAAAAGTTCTGAAGGAACAAATATGATGCAGTAAAATATTAATCATCAAAGATCAACCCATTGCTTAACTGATCCTTAGTGGTAAGGGACTGCAAATGGGCAAACTGATGCCATGGCATCAACTTCTTTAAAGGCTTTAGACAGATCTAAGGAATTAGAGAGTATATAATCTGAGTTCTGTTCTGGAAAAAAAATTGTAGAAACTATACAAATGAATAAATTACCAGATGAAGTACAAAGATGTGGCAAAACAGGAAGAATCAAGCTGGATTGAACATACCACAGGTATTGTTCACAGACTTCTCAAGTCTCTCCATTCAAGTGAGAAAACAATCACACAGATGAGCTTGGTTTTTCTGCTTGGATTTCCAAAAAAAACGAAAACCGCCCTTTACGGAAGTCTTTCAAATAAACTATGCTCTCAGGAGGTAAAAGGACAGCTCCTCCATTGATTTAAAAGCTTGACAAGAATTGAAAATAAAGATTAGTAATAAAAGGCACTGTTTTGCTGCAGAAGAAAGATTGCAGTGAAATCTGTTCAAAATCTCTATCAGCAGCTATATAATTCAAAATACTTATAAATCACCGAAAATGAGGATAAGAGGGAGCAGACAGTGTTTGATGGGGATACTGAGTTATCCACAGTCACAAAATGAAAGACTACTGTGTAAAGCCACACAACAACCTTGTGCTGCTGGCTAATTCTGTACTAACTCCTGCCAGTAAAGGGTGGGATTCACCTGTTTAATCCCATGTGTCTTTAGTAATTTCCATGTGTTCAGGTACCCTTCCTCAGCTGAAGAACCTCTTTGGAGACAGCTACATCCTATCTCCCCTGAGCCCTTCAGCAGGGATGTCTCAGAAACACTAGAGCCACTAAATGGCATTCCATTCTGACCTCAGTGAAATTAAACATCAATTAATACAATATCAACAACAGTGGGCTTTACCTGAACAATGATTATTCAAAAATAGTTTCATATACATTTATTTTTGAATTTATAAGAACCCCTGGTTTATATTTTTTAATACTTATAATTTATCCTTTTAGGCCACTTTTCAAGCTAATATATATTTTCCTGGGTGACTTTGACTTAGATTTACATTTTTTTATCTCAATGATTGGCAGCTGATAAACATAGTCTTCAAACTTCAGCTCATTAAGAGGATATTGATAGAGAAGATTAGTTTGTTTTTACTCATTTAAAATAAAATTCTGTTTTTCCCTCCCCCTCCATAGGTTCTTTATTTTTCCCTTGACTAAATGCATGGAGAATAAGATAACTAACTCAATCTCTGAAGTTCAGTCTTTAAGGTGTTTTCATGCTCCATTATTTTCTTTGTGGTATTACTAATGTTCCACCTGATCTCAATTTACACTGACTATATTAAGTTCATGATTTAATCCATTTTAATTCTACCAAAAGTAGGATCCTATAGAAGACAAAGCCTAAATATTTGGAGGGGGTGGTAGTGGTGAGGAGGGTGGTGTTGTCTTTTTTAATTAGTTCCTAAAGAGCTGCCAAATTCGGGGTTTACAAATGTCTCCTTTTTTCTTCCTTTAACTCCTGGATGGTTGTCAAGCAGTACAACCCAGTTCTTGATGCACTTCCACAGAAGCTTTTTCACTCATCAGTCATTCAATAGAGATTTGCCTCCTACGCTCATCATTCAAGGGCTTCCTATTTTCTCCACCTCATTCCCTGTCATGACTGTAGGTATAACTGATTGATTGGCCCCAGTGCATTCTTATGTCCCTCTTCAACACGTTTCCTGCTTCCCCATAGAGTATCCCCCCCTTTCTATTTTCCTTTCATTTCTTTCGCAGTCTTGACCACTGGCTGTCTCAGAACATCTGTTTTGAATCAGATATCGCGAACTTCAGCCAAATTTGCTTCCTTGCCATTTCCTTAAGCTGCAATATCTCCCTTCCTTCTAGATTCCTAGTAAAAATACATACTATGATTCAACTTTTTTCCAGTAGAACAGATACAATATATGCCATCTTTGGAGAGCTTCCAATTATACAGTGGCAGAAAAAGTGTCCATACATAGTTACAAGAAGTTCTGACAGGTGAGGTGCTCTAATTGATTTGCATTTATTTGTCCAAATTACTGGCTTCTCTTCAATCTCCCAGGACAAACGATCTGTTTCAGGGGAGTGTGTTATTAGATGTGAATGCTACTATTGTCTGCCTTTGATCTACCTGCATTAGTGACCTCCAAATTTTCTATGCTCCACAGAGCAGCTAGATGATTTGAAAGAATTCAGAAAACTACTCGGCAAAATGGAATATTTTCAGAGCATCAATGTTCATCAAGAGTTGTCCAATCTCTCTTCTTCAGGTGATATGTGGAATTTCCCACCAGAACTATTTGAGATCTGTTGTTCTTGTGAAAAGTTCTAGTTTAGGTTTTGGTTTTCAGGGGGATTGATGAGGTATTTCAGATGGGAATTTTGTTCTACAGGACCATATTATCATACTAATGCTCATGGCTTCCTGAATTTTTGGCCTTTACATTTCCTTGCCATGCTGCTCTGAGCTGAATTTGTCAGCCATTAATGAAAATCTAAAGCAAGTCTGCATATAATACTGGTGCTGGAAGCAGTGCCAGCATCATAACACAACTCATATATATCCATCTGGGCACAGGCACTCCTGGGGGTCTAAGAAGTCATGTAGCAAGACTAAACTCCAAGCCAATTAGCATGAACTTTTCTTTAAAACTTCCAGAGATAATGTAGCAAATCCTTAAAACCAGCAGGAGCTGGGTACCTAACTGCTCTTGATGTTTTTGAAAGTCTATCTCTAAAAAATACAAGCAGCAGCTAATAATTTAGCAATTCTATCAAAACAAGCAATTAAGTGTGTCATGTATGATTTGTTCTCTATAAAAATCATGCTGTTTATTTACCCAAACTTCTATTACTCTCTAGACTTTACTGATTTCATCTCTGGGTATTTACTCAATTATTTTATAAGGAATTGAAATCTAATTCATGAGCTACTCACAGTGACACCTAAATCTTTTCTCCCAGCCAACCTGTCAAATGAAGATGATCAGTCAGTATAAAATAGACTATTTTTGCCAATGCATATTACTATACTTGGAGTGTAGAAAGTAACTGAGCTACAGTTCAGTTAAATTTCACGTTAAGAGTTTGCTAAGCCTCCCAAATGATTTTAAATTGCCTACCTTTCCTAACTTTCTGCCCTGATTTGACTGAGAAATGTAGTTTAACAACTGTAGTCCTTGACTTTTTCTTCCACAAATTAGCATAGGAATGTCCATCTGCAAAGGCTTAGGCAAAGGTCTTGCAGCTTTGCACAAAGCATTAGGCTCTGTCCCAACCCAGTTTCTTGCTGCTCACCCATTTTGTCACTGAAGGTGGAGTTTGCACCTTTTGGTTTTTTGTATGTAACGTGTCTGAGGAGAAATCCTAGCAAATACACTCAGAAAAAGATAGTTACTGAAGTCCATAAGCAGCATCTCTGCTGAACCTTTTATTACACTTTGTACATTATATTACATTTTACAATCAGGGGCAGCTTGGTGCCTGTTAGATGGTGACACTATCCTTGTCATATTGTCATTAACATTTCTGCCACACCTTGAGAAGAGCACAATGGAAATGGTTGCAGATCTATAAAGTGTGGTGGTCCTAAAAGCTGCCTGATATGGCCCTTAGGCGCTGGTTCCTGCAACAGAGTTCATGAA
Organism: Donacobius atricapilla; assembly: GCA_013397315.1. Classification (NCBI taxonomy): domain Eukaryota; kingdom Metazoa; phylum Chordata; class Aves; order Passeriformes; family Mimidae; genus Donacobius; species Donacobius atricapilla. The sequence continues at coordinate 393,461 of WBMY01007047.1, forward strand.
AATTACAAATAACAAAATTCAGAAAAAGCAGCATGTTGGCTAGAAGCAGGGGGAAATGCAAGTAAGAAAGGAGATAAATAGTTATTTTTTTAAATTCCCTGTATCCTATTGCAAATGCCTGCTGGATCTGTGCATCTACAAGAAATCACGATACATCACCAAAAGCTCTCAACCCTACTCCCACACCTAAACTGCCCTTTTGGTAGGGAAGATTGCTTCATTCTTTTCCTTCAGAAGATGGATGAAGGCTGGGATGCTCTCAGTGTAACTGAATTCTTGTAAAGGGAAATTCAGAGCCCAGCACAAGCTTCTCTCTGGGGAGTGCAATCACCAGTGGCAACAAATAAGGTTCAGACAAAGGAAGTCTCCATCCTCCCTGCAAAATGTGGCCAGTTGTAGCTGGAGAGATGAGGGAAGCTTCAGCAAAAAGGATAGGAAATTTACTTCTGGAAAGTCTGGTGCCTAAAATCTTGGAGACATATAAGCAGGGGAGAAGGGAGAGATGGGAATGGACGCGGGCTTCATGAACTGCCTACTCAGACTTGGAAACTTGAACTTCATCCCAGATGCATTTCAGTCACTGAATTGTTTATGTGGATCCATACTCCCATGATGCATCCATGTCTCCTGGACTGGCAGTTTGAGAGGATGTTTCATGGGAGCGCATCCTGGGGAGGGAATAGAGATGGGAACAAGGTGCTGTTTGTTATTCCCCAGCCTTTCCAATTTCATGGCAGTTGGGGTCTTCTGGCTTTTGTTCAGAAAGCAAATTAAACTCGAGGCTTCTGCAAGTGTGACAGTATCTTTAGTCAGTGAAGAATAAACAGAAAAAGTAAGTCAAGAACAAAGATATAAAGACTGCAGTGGTAAGAACTGAATAAAAGACTGTTAAAAAAACCCTAGCATTTACTTTTCTATGCTTTTAAGTCAAGTTCTTTTAAAGTAAAAAAGTTCAAATCACCTTGAACATTGATAGTTTCAACCTACATCTATAATGCATAGATTTCTGAAGTTGTTCTTTTCTAAAATTCAATTATAAAGTATGCTATTAACCTAATGTTTTGGGTTTGCACCCAAAAATGGAACTCCCAAAATAATGAGCTTTTTTCCCATCTCCTGTCTTGTCCCCCTTGCCCCCCCCCCCCCCCCCACCACAAAAAAAAAAAAAAGTTGAGTCCTTTTTGATACAATAAAGTATGTGTTTTTCAATAACTTTTATTCTCAGTTTCAAGATAAAAAGCACTTAATGCTGACCCTGGAAAATTACATATGGAATTTGAAATCATACCATAGTTATGCTGTTCTGTACACACGAATAGATCTCAAAGAAATTTGAGATCTCAAGGCAAGCAGCAAGTATTTTTCTATCTAGCTTGGTGTAAGCCAAGGGACAGATAGGGTCATTTTTCTTAGGGTCTGCTGAAAGCAAGCCAGAACTTAGAAGATCCTCTGGAATTATTCCTGCACGCTTTATCCCTATCCCACTCTGCCTCAGACCAACAATGATGCTCTGCATTTTATGTAAATTCACCAGTAACAAGGACTTAGAAATTAACTAACAATTCTGTTAATTACCTGTGAACCAGAACACAAAACAACTCCCTCTCCCAACAAAGCTGTTCTGATTATGTAGATTATCACTACTAAACAAAGTAAAACCAAAAGACAGTACTGAACCCCCCCGCCCAAAATACCATTTGGAAGTGGCAACATAATCAGACGTGTATGAATAAAGACATCAAAATTGGTTTAGTAAATAGACCATTCAATAATCTCCATTTTCTTGGATTTTACTGCTTAACAGCAGTTAAGCACATCTAAGAACCTAATAAACATGCAATATGGTAAACTACTACTGTGAATGCTACAAATTCTATTTTTTTCATTTTCAGAGGTTATAAGCTGAAGATGCCTTTCTACTCTCATTTCAAAATCAATTTTGTCACTGATTTTGCTGAAACAAAAGAGGTCTTATCCAAAGAACTAACATCAAATGGAAAAGAAATACTGTGAATAACTTTACAAGAGGTTCCAAATTTCACATCAGCCACAATGGAACAAATAATACTCAAAAAAGCAATAGAAAATAAATTAGAAAAATGGAAAGATCTTCTCAAAGACATTTTTTTATTTCAGCGGATGCTGAGTTTCCACAGAAGTACTGTTGCAGAAAGATAGAGGCGATTTGAATGTAATGAAGGATAGCTGAAAAAAAAATCATTATTCAAATCACCCCCTTAAATCTCTAAAGGCACCCTTCATGCACATATCACGAGGGGGAGAAAATGCATAGCTGAGCAGACATTATTAAAGTAGAATATATACTACACTAGAAAACTGATAAGCATATACCTGATAAGTAAAACCCTTTTTACTCTACTTAAGAACTGATAAAGTAAATGCCAAGATTTTATTAATAAACTAGTTCTTTATTAAAAGATAGTACAGGAGAGGATCCAAACTTCCAAGATTTAGTCACTTTTACTATCAAGGGAGAGAAAGAGAAAACAAACCCTGTCCTGTTCCACTGGTGTGAATCTAGATTTACTTATCTGATAGCAGAGTTTTGTTCCACTCATCCAATTCTTATTTTAAGGAGTTTTGGTCTACCAGAAGTAATGCCTGTCTGTATCCTCAAACTTAAAAAGCCATTAAACTCCTGATTGCTGGAAGCAGGAAAGATATTCCAAGGGAAATATTACTCTGTACTCTTAAAACACTATATCTCTAAGCATCAACCATGGAATTCTACCATCTGCAGAGGTGCAGAGTTCTCAAAGGGTTTTTGCTCTCTCTCCCATGGCCAGTTTTATGTTTTATGAACCATTTAAAGTGACTGAGTCTGCTATTGCCAAAAATTATTAAATTTCCTTTTTAGCAGGCAGACCTGAGCTGAGCTTACAATCAAAGGCTCCATTGTGCAGAGATGCAACCGATCAGCACACTCAGTTCTGTTTTACAGTAGCAGGGCAAATCCTGGCAGACCACAAATACTCAGGTGAGTTATTCACTTGGCTCTTTTACTGAGACCAATCTTTAAATAGCGTGGTATGAGCTTTATCTTACACATTCATCCAGTAGCAGAGACCAGCACAGGATGACAGCAGAAGTTAGAAGTGTCTGACAGTGAGTAATTTCCAAATTCTCAAGTGAGATTTTACATGATTGTGTTCCCTGTAACAGCAGATAACTGGGTTCCCTCTCCTGAGGTTTATCCCCCATCCTTCAACCCCGTATTGCCATTCTGCTACTGTCATGGCATTTAAATATTTTTAGGTGGATATCCAGTGTTAGAAATCACTGTTCTTCACTCATGACTGACTTTTTTTGATTACCCATTCTGCAAGGATAAGCAGTTTAAAAATAGTAAATGCTTGTCCATATAGGAATATCCAAAAGTACCTCAAAATAAGGACATGGCGGGGAAGAAGAAAATGTGAGAGTTAGTGCCTGTGTGAAAAGAGAGTGCCAAAATATGGAAGAGCAATCCCTCTCCTATCCTTCCATTCCCAAAATATTTCAAGACTCAGACTTCTCTCAGGAAACCTGAGACTGGTGGCAGAGAAGGGAGTAACACAGCAGTCTGACTGAGAGGCAGGTGGCACAGCAAAAAAGAACAGGAGTGAATACTTGCAGGTTTAGATTACTGGAGACAGGGTGAGAGAGTTATTTATGCAGCAGAGACAAGTACAACCGGGGTAAACTCAGGAGCTGACACCAGAGGCACGAAAAAGGAGATACTGAAACCCATGTATAAAAATACATATACATAATATATACTTGTGGGAGGAAAAGCTTCAACTTTCCTGTGGTTTTACTTTTTCTTTAATTCTACAGATTCTATTTTAGATGTTTCCACCATACATTATAAACAATTCAGAGGAATAGAATATGTGTAGCTTCTAAATGAAGCTGCCCTGAAACTCAGCTCTGAGCAAAGACAGTGACATTGGAGCAGGTTACAGATCTGACAGTTCCTGCACAGCCACTGTCCCCTTGCTCCTCAGCCAGAGCCCAGCTCACAAAATAACCCAGCAAAGGAGTGGCCCAGGCGGCCAAACTGATGTAGCAAAACCCTCTTCTGAAGTTATACCTGTGATGGTGTACATTTTTTCAAATGTCTCTTTCCACAGAAGACTAATATTCTGTTCTGTCATTCACCGCTTGTCACAAAGTCCCAAGGTTGTTTCAAGAACTGACCAGCTGTACGGCACAGCAAAGTACAAAGATGTGATATCGCACAAGGACTATTAGCTTTATTATGGGTTAATTGGGTTAATTACCCTCAGTGCAGTGCTTGTTCCAGTGCTGATATGCTCAGTATATCCCTATACAATGCACTCGTATTCTCCACCTCTCTGCTTCTCACCCTTGTTTTTAAAATGAGGATAACAGCTTTTCCCAACTTCTTCACAAGGATCTTGTGAAAACAAATTAACACACTGATGCTCAGATGCTGAGGAAATCCAGTGAAGCATCCAAGATAGGAGAGATGGCCCTAATGTGGATTACGTGAATAGGTACTGTTAGAATGACTGACAGGATGCATCTGTATCTGTAGTTAATGCTAAACAGTTGAAGCAAATATTTATCCCTGCGACTTCACATAAGATGGTGAGTCTTGAAGCAAAAAAGGGAGATGTCCACCAAGGAAAATTCATGCAGGGTCACTGACCCAGAGAGATGGATACAGAAGCTCCAAGAGTTATCAACAAACAGAGCTGAGCACCTTTGGGTTTTGGCAAGGCTCAGATCCCAGGAAGGGATGATAGAATTCAGGTCTGTTTGCACAGATAATTGAAGCTCTGTTTTCAACCCCCTAAAAACACAGTACATTTAGACCTATAATTCACAGTGTTCCTGTGACATGTAACAGCTTATCAATTATATGTTTTACAGGAAATTTATATTCCCTGCTTCCTTAGAGAGCCCAGAACAAACAAACAAAGAAAACAAATCCTAATTTCCATTTGTTCACAACTGAAAAAAAGAGTTTCAAACAGCAGAGAAATGAGTATTCTGCAGGGAAGAGTAATTTCTATCAGCATTCAAAGAAGCTTTTTTATATTCATTCCTTGTGAAATGCCTGTGCAGAACCTCCCTGATATATAAGGTGTCCCAGTCCCAGGACAGGATTCCCGTGCTTATTTAGAGTGGCATATGAGTGATACCAACAGGGTCAAAGGGAGGACCCCCAGGCACTTCACAGGAGAAATTCAGAACTTTCCAGGAATAAATTTTTGCAGAACACATTTGCTAAGATGGCTGTTTATAGCCATTTATGTGATAAAGAGAGACTTCTATGATCCCAGAGCCCTTTAAGTGCAAATGACATTAGACAGTATGTATGTACTGAATGAAAAATAGGACTTGCAAAATCTAAAAGTACCAATGGAAATGACACTAAAACATATGGCCTATTATGGTTACACAGATTTTTTTTCAAGGTATTAAGGAAAAAGGCATTATGTATAATACCAGATTCTGTGAGATGCTGTAATACCTCTACACAGCTTGGGCTGTGCCCAGATCCAATTCTGTTTTCATTTGCATTTTGCGTGGAAGTCAGTAGCAGCTCTAGCTATCTACTGATGGTAGTAAGCCTCGGCAGAGGGATCCAGACAGGCTGGATTGATGGGCTGAGACCACTTGTTTGAGGTTCAACAAGGCCAGGTGCTGGGTCCAGACCTTGGGTCACAACAACCCCAGGCAGTGCCAGAGGTGTGGGGGCAGAACAGCCAGAAAACTGCCCAGCAGAAAAGGACGTGGGGTGCTGGTCAACAGCAGCTGAACATGTGCCAGGATGTGTCCAGGAGGCCAAGAAGGCCGATGACATCCTGGCCTGAATCAGCAGCAGTGTGGCCAGCAGGAGCAGGGCAGTGATTGTCCCTCTGTGCTCAGCACTGGGGAGGCCATACCTTGACTCCTGTGTCCAGTTCTGGGCCCCTCACTGCAAGAAGGACATTGAGGGGCTGGAGCATGTCCAGAGAAGGGCAACAGACCTGGGGAAGAGTCTGTAGCACAAGTTATAAGGAATAGCTGAGGAAGTCAGGGGTGTTTAGGTTGGAGAAAAAGAGGCCAAGCTGAGATTTTCTTGTTGTCTACAACTGCCTGAAAGGTGGTTCCAGCCAGGTGGAGGTCAGTCTCTTCCCCTGAGTAACAAATGACAGAATGAGAGGGAATAGACACAAACTGCACCTGGGGAGGTTTAGTCTGGACAGAAGGAAAAAATTATTAACTGAAAAGAAGGTCAGTCATTGGAACAAGCTGCCCAGGGAAGTGGTAGAATCACCACTCTTGAAACTGTTCAAAAGGCACATGGATGTGGCACTTGGTGACTTGGTTTAGTGGCGAGCAGTGCTGGGTTAATGGTTGGACTCCATAATCTTAAGAAGTCTGGTTGCCCAGGTCTCCTGTATCATTAGTCAAGAGAAACACAGCCTTCCATAACCCAATCCATCCATACCAGTGTAAAGGTGAACTGTCCCTCAAAAGTGTTTATAGCTCTTCAGCGACATAAATCTGGACAGATGAATGTCGCTGTCAGCATCACTATCAAATACTGCTGAGCAAGGCACAGCTTCTATCTTTTTTTTCTGCCACAACTGTTTCCCCCACAAGTTTCTTCTATAGATTTTTACTACGTGAGGCATAAGGCAAAGTGAGGCTGCTTGCTAACACATAGTTAGATACCATGACAGGAGTTACTGATCTCTAAGAGTCCTACTCTTCCAGTTGAGTTCCCTTTCACCTGTTGGCTACATACACATACACATTTTTAAGTCATATGGTCAACTTCTTTGGTTTCCTAAAAAAAATTAGATCACTGCTTCATTTTACAGTGCAGCACGTCTAAGAGAAAAATAATGAAAACTAATTTGCTGACTTTACTGGGGACTAGAAATACATCTAAGCAGTCATAATAGCCATATTTTCTGGTTATTGCAGGTTGTAAATAAAGAGTGAAGCCAACTTTGGTTCTTTGTATATCACCATAAGCCCAGAATGTTTCACTCACTCGTGTTTGACCTTAGCATGGAATTTCCCATGTCAAGAGAGTGTGGCTTTTGAGCAGCAATATCCCTGGTATATAACCCCCAAACTAAGTATAGCCTATCACAAAAACTGTACTCCAACAGTGCTTTCCCTCTGGGAATAATAAATAATAAATACTGTAGAAATTGGATGTGCACATTGGTTTTAAACTTCAGTAACACTGTCAAAATGTTGCCTGGCTAAATGATCACTTAAAACAGAATTTTTAAATAGTGTCCAGAAGAGAATTAAGTGTTGTTTAAATTTTTTTGCTCATAAACCTCATGAGCTGCGATGATTTTAAGTAGTTAAATCTATATTACTTTTCCATAAAAGTAGCTCTAAGTAATTGCTCTCATACAGATCAATACTAGGTTTCAGCTTAAACAAAATTTCTACAACCAAGTTAGAAATATTTTGCTCTAAATTATGCACAGCTACACTTCCGTGACTGGGACTGCTGCAGAAACATCCTGGTGCTTTCCATAAAACAAAGAAAGCAATAAAGACAGCAAATATCCTATATAATGTTTTTGTGCTTAATGAGATTACTCATTGTAAATAACTCATGCAAAACGTTTCCTGATGATGATGTCAAGCAGCCATGTGGGTCAGTCTGCAGATAATGTTTCTGAGCAGCCTAATGTTTATCATAGAAATTTTTAAATGTATTATCAACTTATCTTGAGGTTTCTGTGCTTGTTTTGCAGTTTTGAAACCCTTCCCTAGTTTCACTGGGAATTGCAATAGGACGAATGACCACATATGTTATAAATTTGGTATATATTTCTTTATCAAAGGGCTATTGCCATTTTAAGAAATCTTCTATCCTCCTTCTTCCCTACTATTTGATAAAATAGTGGAGTAAATGGCTTCTTTTGCCTTATCTCTCTCAAAATTTGCTCCTAAACCTAATCCCTTCTGTTTGCAGATACTCTGTAGCCTATGCCTTTATCTACCCAAGCATGAAGTATTTGTTGCCCTGCTGGGATGTGCTGTGGTCTGCTGCTAATCCAACACTACCTTAGTCTAGCTGGAATTTTCCCCACAGAATCCATAAATCAGATTACAGGAGAGACTCTTCAGCACCTCCAGCTACTGCCAACAACAATAGGAACAGCATGTTATTCCCCGGGGAAGGCTATGGAGGGGTGGTGAAAACAAGAAGGAAGGATCAGAGAGCTATCCAAGGGGAAGGGGGATTTAAGTGGCTGTTTTAAAAAGCAGCTTCATAGCTGGCAGTTGGTGACAGACATTGCAGAGTACAGACAGACTTTTTTAACCACGTCTTTTAAAGAAGTGGACACTAAACTGCATTGAGCACTGGGCAAGGAGGGGTACAGGAGACTTAGGAATGAAGAAGATCTGCAGGAATATAGAGACCTAGCAGAAATATGCATGGCATCTTTTTAATACCTCCTTTAATAAAGCTGGGTTTTAGCACTCAGAATTTTCCATTGCCATCAGCACCGAGTTGAAAGACAGAAGAAGCACTGCATTAAAAGCACTGCTCTCAAATATTTCACTTTAGCCACAAAAAACATTCACCACCACCTGCATTGTGAGCGAAATTTATTAGCCAACAGGGGTTTAATAGAAAAAGACTTAAAGCTTAGAGAGACCCAGCAAAATGCAGTTCTTGGAGTGCAGAGCAATCTGTTTACTTTAGAGAGCACATCTACACAGGAGAGGATGGGATATCATTAGGAGGCACAACGCTAGTCCCAGGAGAGAGCTGACTCCTGCTAAACAGAGACTCTTATTTGTTTTGTGTTTAACAAAAACAAGACTGATTTCAGAAACAATTCTTTCAGGCCCATAGCCCTACACCAAATCAGAATATGCACGTTTCAGTATGTTTCTGCTTGGCTCTGTATCATGTCAGAACATTCTTTACATAGAGCACAACCTCCAAAACTAACTTACACCTTCCAAGTCATCTTCCAAAAGTACAAATTTCTTTAAAACAACTCCTGTGAAGTGAATCTCAATATAAAAGCCTTTATTTGTTTAAACCAGGAAAGTTTATGGGTTAACTCTCCAATCAAGCAGGCTAAATTCAGAATTGTGCAGGGCATTAGTACATTCCTGTTCCTCCAGTGTTCCCAATAAAGTTGGAAAAGAAAAAACAGGAGTGGCTATATCCTCTGCACACAGACTGATCCCATGTAAATAGAGCAAGAACATAGGCAGGTTAAACGAGGAGTGATATTTGGTCTCCTTGTGCTATGGATATAGGCAAATCAAGGGGCCAGAAAGACTGAGAGTTCAGCTGCAGAACAGACTGGCACCCAAAATCTTCACTACATTTCTGCAGAATGTAGCACCTATGGAAATCTGCAGCCTGTGAGCTATGGCAGCAGGTACAGCTGCTGCATTTACACTGCAAGGACTTTCCTTAAGTTCACCTTCCCTTAAAGTCACTGTCCCCCTCTCCACATCGAGGGACAGCTCATGCTGAATGAGGTTCTGCTTAAGGCATGTGCCAGATCCTTGACCTTTTGTGCCCACACCCCTTTTACCGCTCCTTCTTTCTGCTTCTCCATGGCAGACGATGCCCAAAAGGATTTTTTTCTATGGGCTAGAACGGTGGACCAAAGAGCTCTCCTGAGAATGCAGCAGGGAAAAGCAGAGGGATCCTATTAATGCTGCAGGGTGATCTAAGGTGAATGCTTGTGCCGAATGCCAAGCTCAAGAAAAGCTGTCAAGTGGGCTAGAAGGAAAGCCAACCCCAAATGTTTTTGCAACACAGGTGCAGCTTCTGACACTTATCTTTACATAATGGATCTAGCTAGCAAGCAGCCACAGCGACAAGGAGGTTTAGTATGATACAGAGCAGTACAGTGAACTCCTTTTGGAGTATTTTATAATCAAACACTACAATCCTTCGGAAGACATGACTAAAAGTGCAAGTGCAGACAAAGCCACCCGTAGGTAATTCCCTTGATTAAAATTCTCAGATTTAAAATGAACCTAATTAAGGACATTGTAAAGACACAGAAGGGCAGTATTCACTTATGGCCTCTTTTGCAGATGGTGAGTTGCCAAACAGAATTGAGAATCTTAACTGCAAGGATAATCAACAAATTCAAACAGGATGGTAAATAAGGGATGGCAAAAATCAGACTGTTACATAACAGCAATGCTGCCGGATCTCCTGGTTCTTGCATTAGATGCAAAAGGCACTCCCAAGAGAGGACACAGTGCTTTTTATAAAAAATGCTGAAAAAGGAGAGCCCAGACACATGCCATTCTCAGTGACACAGACAGCACAACTGATAAAAGAGGATACCTTTTCTAACAGCTTGTTTTTCCTTCACAGTTCGACACTGTTCCCTCCACCACTGTTGAGAGTCATCCAAACACATGCTGTCACATGCTCATAGAGTTGTCACAACTGGCCAGATGTCTGCCTTCATTTTCCCTACAAGACTTTTATAGGAGGCAATATGCTTTGATGTGTCACTAGATGTTTTCACTTCATTAATCAGGTTTCTATCAAAATGCTGACGTTTCACAGATATTTTTCTGTGATAAAGGCAAGTCAGTTAAAAAAACACTGCTGAAAAAAGATAGGGAAAATATCGACTACTTAGAAGTTAATTTCTGTCTGATTTAATTTTCTCCAACTATCTGCATTAGTCTCCCAGGAAAATAAGTCTACTCAAGTATAGTAAAATGTGCCTATAAATATCTGATACAGATAAGACAGACAGAAAAATCTGTTTGGCTGCATTTGTTTGATAGAAAAGAAGCAGAAGGTACTTGGGAATTACAACTTGTTTGCCTTCACTCTATTCAGCTTCTATAATCAAGTAAAAATATAGATAATAACAAGCTTCAAGTAGGCAATTACCTCAAGGACCACATGTTGTACTCTAGAATCAAAAAAAATATCAATCAAATGAATGGTTGAAATATATTCTAATAGAAAGGTTGGGGGTTTATTTTTTTCATAGACTCAGAATTGTCTGGGTTAGAAAAGACCTTAAAAGACCACCTAGTCCCACCCACAGGCAGGAGCACCTTTCACTGGAGCAGGTTGCCCAAAGTCTCATCCAGCCTAATCTTGAGCACTTCCAGGCATGAAGCATTCACAGCTTCTCTGGGCAACCTGTTTCACTGTCTCACCAACCTCATAGCGAAGAATTCCTTTTTTATGTTCAATCAGACTCTACCCTCATTCAGCTTAAAAACGTGACCCCCTGTCCTGCCATTAAAGAACCTATTAAAAAGTTTTTCCACATCTTCCTTAAATGGGGAAGCCCCCCTTGTGGGGAAAGGCCACAAATAAGGGCTCCCTGGAGCTCTCTCTTTACTAAGGTGAACAGACTCGGTTCTCTCAGCCTGTCTTCACTGCAGTGGTGCTCCAGCCTTCTGACCATTTCCTTGGCCCCCTCTACACCTGCTCTAACAGGTCTACATCCTTCTTATGCTGGGATTCCAGAGGTGGACACAGCACTCTGGGTGGGGTCTCACCAGAGCAGAGCAGAGGGGCAGAATCCCCTGCCTCACCCTGCTGCCCACACTGCTTTGGGTGCAGCCCAGGATACAATTGGCTTTCTGGGCTGAGAGTGCACATTGCCAGTTCATGTCCAGTTTTTTATCCACCAGTACCTCCAATTCCTTCTCCTCAGGTCTGCCCTCAATTCATTTATCTCACATCTCACAGAATGTGCTGACACTGGTGATGATCTTGACCCAGGTGCAGCACCTTGCACTTGGCCTTGTTAAACTTAATGAGGTTCACATTGGCACATGTCTCCAGCCTGTGACAGTCCCTTTGGATGACATCTCCTTCCTTCAGCATAACAACTGCACCATTCAGCTTGGTGTTATCTGCAAATTTGCTGGAGGTACACTCAATCCCACTGCCTATGTGGTTGATTAAGATATTAACTAGTATTGGTCCCAGAACCAGTTTCCACTCTAACAGTTTTAAAAAAATACCACTTCAAGTTATTCTGATCTTAGAAAACTTCTCATACTTAGCAAGACAACAAAGTTCAATCCTCAGTTTACCATTTTTTGTGATGATATATTAGCTAGGCATGCACAGATATCTAACCAGAGACAAGCAAAGACTACTCAAGATAAATGTTTTTGTTTTTTATGGTTTAAGAAATAAGTATCCTAAAAAATGCCCAAGGCATTTAAAGCCACTGTGTAAAAAGTCAGGTCATGGTGTTGCATTGAGTGGAACTGCTCTTGACCTGCTGTCCAGCACAGTTCCAGTTCTTAAAACATCACATTACCATACTTGTGCTCAGGCTACAACCCTCTCAATATAAACACAAAACAACATAAACCACACCACAAAGTCAGTCCAAAGTCTTTGAGAATGGAAACTAATAATTAGAATGAGTTACTAATAAGTTACTGGTCTAGATCCTCACCTGATAAAAAAATGGGTAGCTCGACTGCTCAATTGGTATTTTTAGGTGGGTTCTATCATACAGATGAACAATAATATAAATAATTTTAACATAATAAAGACAACCAAAACCCCAGAGATTACAATCACTTGCAAGATTAGTGAGAGACTGAGGGAGAGTGACAAGTTGAATTTGTTTCTCATTCATCTACTCATAAAAGTTGACAAGTGTCAACATCATGCTGTGGTCCAGAGCCAATGAAAATATCAATGAAACCTTGCCAACTCCTTAGGTGCAATAAATCATCATAGCTCTATTAGTCAGCCCTCTAACTTCCAGCACCCAAAGATTTGGCTCTATCTACAATGCAAGCTCAGACAAGATATCAATCAATGCAGTGTCAACTTGACCGCAGTTGGGTTTTTTCCTTCGCAAATATTACTGTATCTTTGATAGTTAAAATAAAATCTCACTGAAGTCATCTAATTTGCAGGAGGAGGAAAGCATTTACAGCAGAAATTTCCTATAAACTCAGCAGACCAAGTTTCACTCATTATCCATCATCCCAAAAGCTGTTGTTACCTATACTGGGCAAATTTCCCCACTTAACAGTCTGTAAAGCACTTGGAATCATCAGTCTTTCTTCCATGAGAATGGGGAAAAGGAAAGATGCATCTCCCCTTCCCTGCATCACCACCTGGATCTGGACAGCTCCCAGTCGCCTCACTCAGCTAGGGCCCAGTTACAGAAATTAACATTAACTCTACACTTCCTAAGCTGGACTTCATCATCACCCTACACCACATTTGTCACTGATCCCCACCGCTCCAAGTTGTATGCATTAAATTCCTGAAGAGTCTGAACTTCTGAAGAAGCACTGCTAAGCCACTAACCAACACATCAACAGTTCAGGCTTCCCACAGAGCTTGGTTTAGACTTAGGACTCATTACTGTTCTTTCTCAAATGCATTAATTATGGAAACTTTACCTGCCCAGGGCTGCTCCAAGCACAGAGACTTACCGTTCAGTCCCTCAAATCTTTGTATTAAAAGGCTCAAACTTACGGTAGAGTGCTGAATGGGTATCCAAGCAGGTGTTTCGACTGAGCATTTATGAGATGGGCATCTGCCATGGCTCTGCTGCAAATAAGTGAAAAGGGCATTATACACAACACAGTACGTGCTGCAATCACTAGGCACAATGGACTCGATTTCATAGGGAGCACCTAGGAGTTTGCTCGTAGTCATCACACCTCACAAAGTCATTTTCCACTGTCATGTAGGAAGAATAATCTGCAGTTTGCAGGACCAAAAAGGCCTCATGAGTTGTCTATTAATTTTTAAGTTCTCGGTTATGTGGATGGGAATACATCCACTCTCAACCCCATGCATGAGCCATCTGCCTTCCCTCCACGCTGGAGCATTCAGAGAACAGCGGAGCATTAGTCAGCAGGTAGAGATTGGCTTTTTTTACCCCATTTCATGACAGGCTGCATTTTTCCCTCGATGTCCTCTTTGAACCAGTGATAGATGCAGCCTGGAACACCCGTCAGGGCTATTTTCTAGGAAGAGTAAGTATGCCCCAAATTTTTAGGGCATGTTTCTTTTTTAAGCAGAATGCTCTGCTTGCTCCTCGGATTGGTCCCTGGAGAACAAGTACCCAAGACTCCTGCAGTTCCCTGAAACTTTGCTGAACCAAAATGTGAGGGGTTAATTTAAAGTCTTATGTTCCACATGGCAGTGCAAGATGCAACCATCAGGCCTTCAGGCTGATCTTCCTGTAATTTCCCTTGCATTTGCTGTGATTCAATTACATTTCAGCTAAGGTTTGGAGCCCATCAGAATGAATTGTACAGCAGATTGGGTCAGAGTCCCTGAAGAACAGTTCAGAATAAATTCTGGTGTGTGCCACCATTACTCTCAGCATTTCACATAAGAGTCAAACTATTATTTAGTTCCCTGAATTTGAGGACTCTTGTAACCAAGTATTTTCCTGAAGCTGGAAGTAGTATGGGAAAAAAAGCTTTCTTCTTTTTATTTTCTTTTAAGCCAGATATATCACAAGGAACTACATTACACCTTTCTTTCCCCCATGCTGAGAGTAAAGGAGAGAAACCTCTGCAAACACTAACGATTAGATTTCACATGATTTTCAGTTTTGAGTCTAATATAAGAACTACTAGTGCTTCATCCTTCTTTATCTCTAAAAAGTTAACATTTGCAAAGCAGTGCAGTACTACTTTTACAAGTTAAAAAAAAAGAAAAAGTGAATATCAGATTAAGCTTTGTATTCTCCAAAATATTAAACTGGTTATCTTTTACATTTTCAATTAGACAACTTTCGGAAATATTCACAAAAAAAGCTAGCAAGAAAGAATCATTGTATTTTTAGATGAAAGTTTAGAAACTTCTGATTAAAAGGATTTGAAAAAGTCACTGCTACCATGGCACCAGAATCCTGCAGGTATGTGTTATCTCCTGTAAGGAAGGGATGAATGCAACAACAAACGATATAATCCTATCAAAATAATAAAATTATAAATGAATTCTGACTAAAAAGATGGTATGAAACACTAGCAATTATTTTTTACTTCAATAATTTTACATTTTCGTTCTTTATTCCAAGGCAAGTTAAAGGCAAGGAAATTAATAATGTGCTTTGGACTGAAAACATTTTTCTGATTGAAAAGCCTGATCTTACAGAGGAAACTATGCATAACTCTGTCAGGGGACTCCTCAAAAAGACTCCTCACATTTTTTAAGAGGATACTTTTGCAAGATAAAAGCTTCAAATCTCATAGCAGGAACGGCTTAGTCTCTTCAAGTACTCTTGTCGTTAAGATTCATACCTAAATTGTCCCAAGGTCTAGAATCCCCTGGCACTTCTGCATATCCAAAGGTCAAAGAGACAGCAGTAACTGCAAATTGCTCAGAGGCAGCAGCTCTACAGAGTTCCCAATTTTTCAGGGCAAGAGCTGGGCTGGCCATTCCTCTGGGATGTAGGGTGACCTGCAGTGTTTGGCCTTTCACAGCTGGATATTTGAATTACTGTACTGGTAACATGACAGTGCACTGGTACTGTCTGAGAAATGTATGTAGTTCAAGGACAAGGACTGAACACTTTTCTTCTACAGCTTTTTGGGGATTTGGAATTGGATTCTTTATGAAAATTACAGCTTATTTCTTATTTGAATGATCACTTCTTTTTCCCTTGTGTAAAAACCAATGCTTTTCACACCTTTCATATCTTAGACCCTCACCTAGTTGAAACAAGTCTTAGATATAAGGTTGTACATCAGCTGCTGGTAACAATTTTCTTCCTAAATGCTCAGGGTTTTTTAATAGCCAAAAGCTCCAACATGTCACATTTAGAGAAGTCAATTTTAAAAAATAGCCAAAAAGTCAACACTACATAAAGTATTCTGCAGGCATAGGCAATACAACTAAGCATAGGAATACGTACACTGGCAAATATTTACATGCTGTAGAAGGAAGTAATTCAATTTGATTATTACTGCTAATATTTTCCTCAGCTCAGTAGTTTGGTAAGCAAAAAGATTACAGACCTTGGCCCACTACTACACTGAAAAGGTAAAAATCTCAAAAGTGATGAGAATCTATAGTTTAAAATTGTCTTTCTTCAGACAGCCTTCAAGGGAAGACAGAAGCACCACTAGTTTGTTTTTCATATTTGGTAACAGTAGTATGCAAATACACCTTACCCTGCTGTTTGGGAGAATATGTTCCAATAAAAGTTTTCTTCATCTTAAATGGAAAGAGAGGGGTTGTACCTCTATACCTTATGAATGAGTGATTTCCAGAGTCTTGCTTTACTCCCTTTCTTTGAGGATACTTGACCTCCTGCACTAAGCTTCACCCTTGAGACAGCTTCAACACAGTGACAGACAAAGCCATCCAGGCAGAGACTTCATCACAGCTTAATGAAATCAAAACCTTCAAAATACACAGTAAGATCTTCAGCTTGTGTAATTTTTGTATAGAGAGACCTTGAGACACAAAAGAATAGTTTCATTATCATTGCTGAATTCAGCATCATTCACAGCTCCTTTTGATGCTTCAAACACTTGATGAATTGCATAGAAATGATACAGTCAGGAAGCAATGAAGCGATGACCAAAGTCAGATAGAGATACTACCCCCACATTCAGCTAGCGACAGTGCAGTTCCTTCTCTGGAGGTCCTGACTTATGTGATTCCCAAACCTATAGGTTCATCAAACCTCCAAAAATGCAGGCTCCATGGCTAACCAGCAGACAGAAAGGCACCAATCTCAGGAAACAAAATTTTGTGTCTCCATGCACAGCACCTGCCTTCCTAGCAGGCAACCCTTAAGCAAGCTTCTTTCTTACATGCTTTTCTCAGTCAGGTGTTAAAATAACTGAGTGCTACCAGCACTATTTAGAAACATCAGTATAATGTATTTGAAAATGCATTAACACAGTGCAGAGTGGTAGCACATCAGTGCCCACAGGAATATTGCAGAGGGAAATAACTGCACGTTGAATATTGAACTGGAAGGTGACAGCTTTGTAGTACTGCACAAGAGAGATTTCAGATGACAGAGATGCAACTGCACCTCAGCAAGCTCTGGGTAAGATTTTAGGGAAGAATTCTTTTGTGTTGAGTTACTTCAGGAGCAAGTAGGTGTATCTTATTGCCACTTTCTCATAGGCAGGGAGAGATTTTTATATACATAAAATATCAATATCAATACCAATTTTGGATGGCTAAGTATTAACATGATTTTGTCTGGAGAAAAATTAAGAGGCCGATCTTAGCTCTGCAGGAAGATGGAACAAATTCTAGAGAGGATATTTAGGAATATAAAGGTTCAGGGTTCATTGAACTGCAGCACCCTCGAAGATCTGACTTGGTATTCTTTCTCAGAGAAGATATTGCTGATGGAAGTCAAAAGAAGCCACAGGTTATATTCCATTTGTATCCACTCAAATGGACAGGAATACAAATACAAGAAATTAAATGCAAGTCCTTGAGTGAGGTCTCTAGTAAAAAAGCACTGGCTGAAGTCAATCCCAGTGGAACATTCTCAGCTACTCCTACAAATCCTTGCAAATCTCTGAAGCTCTGGAGAAATGAAAATTGTAGATCTCAACTAGAGGTCTCAGACTGAGCAAAATATAATAACATACCAGGCCATACCCCTGGCCTAATGATTCACTCATAAATAGTCATTCCATTATCCTTGACTGCACATATCTTCTCATTTTCCAGAAGTCTTCCATCAGGTGAATGGACACAGAAAGAAATTTGCACAGCAGTATCAAACAGATTAACACAAAAAAGAAATACATGTTCATATTAAGAATAAGAGCCACAGGACAGATCTTTTCTGCTTTTCCAGCTATGTGAAATGCATAAAAATGCAGCTCACCTTGACACTGGGAAATTACCTTCCCACTTTCACCCAGGTCTTCCAAATATCAGGAAAAGGACCTGCTAAGGATGTATAGTTCTGCTATCATCAAGCAGCACTATTATTGAGACAGCATTAAACTCTCTTGTTTCCTTTTTCTTCCTCAAGTGTCTTCCACCTTGCCTCACCTCTGCAGCTCTCCACTGCTGAGCAGTATTGAGCCCCAGCCATATCTGCCTGAGCTGCTAATTGAACATTTTCTGCTCTCAGTTTATAGAGTTCTTCATAGATTTATGGGAAAAAAA
This sequence comes from Donacobius atricapilla, assembly GCA_013397315.1. Taxonomy (NCBI): domain Eukaryota; kingdom Metazoa; phylum Chordata; class Aves; order Passeriformes; family Mimidae; genus Donacobius; species Donacobius atricapilla. The sequence goes on from WBMY01007047.1 coordinate 411,570, forward strand.
AAAAATCACCCTTCCCTTTCATAGCTCATAACCAGTCTCAATAAAGACATCTTCTAAAATCACCAAATTATAATCTAATGAAATCCATTGGAAATTTCAGTTGCACTAAACAAGGTCAGTGCTCGGAAGAAACGAAGTGTCATCCAGAAATGGAGATCAAAGTAATTCCCTTCCATTCCTGCTGCTGCCATAGAGACCAAGGGAGAGGGAAGAAGGAAAGAAGAAATTTAACAGACTTAATTCTTCCTGAAATTTATAATTAACTACAAGGGAAAAGGGACTATTATCACATTTCTAAAGAATAAAGGCGAAAAAAGTTGAGCTTTTGACAAGATATAATTAGCAGACATTACATATGCAGTGCAGATTGGTTTGTTCTGTGTAATTTTCTTGAAATTCCCCCCTAAATGATCTTATTTTTCTAGAAAAGACAACATGTGTCTCATCAGTTTACATTCATAATGTCTGAAATCCAAATGCTAGAGGCTCACAATAATTGTTCCAAAATTTAACATTGGTAAATAAAGATTTGAAATAAATACTCAGATACACTCCCCATCTGTCAAACACCCCTGAGTATGTTCTCTAGCTAAGATAAATGGCAATCAATGAAAAGGATCTTCCTACTCTTCTAAGCCTGTGCAGTTTAGCCAGCAGCCAACCCATAGTCATCAAAGCTGTCCTCAAGTACCACTTCAGAATAGACTTTACTAAATTACATGTAAATTTTATGGATTCAGCACTATTACCCTTTTAGGGTCTGGCAGGAAAACACCACAGTTTGAAGTGCTCATCAGCACCTAATAATGACTATAGAAAAAGATTTTGATTTTTGCTAAATGTGAATCTCTGGGGGGAAAATCATTATGTTTCCTTTGTTTTCAGTTTGTTATAGTCAGGAAATTCAACACAAAAAAAAAAAACTTAGCTACTCAGTTTATGACTCCAAACTGCAATGATTCAAAGCCTGGAGTCTTGGAAAGAAAAAAAAAATGTTGCTGAGATCTATTAACAATATGCAGGCACAAAAATGTGGGGGTTTTTTGTTTGTTTCATATCCAGCTAAATTTAAATCAAATCCTCATGCAGTAAGCTCTCTGCAGCTCTGTTAGTTTTGGTAAGATTATACTAGTCTGTAACACCTGAGGCACTGGTTAACCTCAGTATCTATATCAAGCTTTATAATTTCCTAATTTTGGGACTGATCTACAGCCTCTCAGACACGTATAGCTTATCTTGCAAGAAGTGCCACAAAACAAACTGAACCTCATTCTCCAAGTATATGCCTTTTTAAATCCCTATATTGAGTTTTTTTCAGATTAGCATGATCAAATAGGGGAGAAGGGATGCGACAACAGGCCTATGACAAAGTCACCTCAGCATAAATAAATATCCTAAGTATTAGCTATTTGCATTAGTATCAGGCCCAAATAATCAATAATTTAAATGAAACTTCTAGTGGATTCATCTGCAAATTGGGACCAGCAGCTGACACACAGTGTGTGGACCTGCTCCTCACCTCCAGCAGATGATCTGATCTCATGGACCATTCTGCCCTTCTCAGAGCATATTGGAACTTCTGCTACCACTCTAAATCAGAGAGGCTGGAACAGCTAGGTCACCCCAGCGGTGCCGTCTCCACATTTTTCCATTCTTCAGCCATGTTCTAAAAACACCCTCCAGGTCAACTGAGTTGGTTTTGGGAGCCAGTTTTGTAGGCTAAATGCTGAATGATGTTTTCCTTCTCATTTGGAAAATCCACAGTGTCCTACTGGGACATGGGACCAGCTCCTACATTTCCCTAAAACAGCACACTATCAACAGGGATTTATAATTATATACTTAATGCAGTTTCAAAGTGAACTAGCCAGACAAATTTTATAGCTCTTCTCTGCTTTACTCTTAACTTCAAGCTATAAAGTGGGGTGATGAGTGTATGGAGTGGGAGAGACCTACAGAAAAGTCATAGCACACCCAGGGTATAAGCCAGATGTTTGTCCTATCACTGACCACTGTAACAACTTGTTTTCCATGACCATCATGCACATTGAGAGTTCTGATCACACATCTGTTCAGAATTTTGCCTAAAGTGCACACAGTGATGTCCACTGTTCCATATATATGGCTGGATGAGCAGAAGAAAATATGATAGACAGATGTTGCTGGCTCCTGGCAACCTTGTCATTCAAAACTGGATACATGCAACTTTAGAATGGGTTAACAACATAAACAAGCTTACTGGTTTTCTTCTCAGCACCAATAAAAAATAGTGGGGTTTCCTTCTGTCTTTATTTCATTGTTTTAAACATGTGAATTAAATTCTTAGAAAATATGCCGGATGGTCAGCAGTATGAAAGGAGATAGTTAATTTTTCAAACTAGACTAATACAGAATTTGTAAAAAAGCTACAAAAATAAAATCAAAATGCTGAACTTCTTCACTAATGGAATGAACCAAGCCTTTTATTAAGAAAAAACAACAACAACAAAAAAAAATTCCAGTTTTCCAGTCATGTGAACAATCACATTTTCAATTAATTGCTCCACAGGGGTCAGTACAATCAAACTAAATGTACAACCTGTGTAGTGAGTAATCTGGTGTAAATCTCTATTTAACTGGAAGCTAAAAACAAGAATCTCTAAAAACAAGTAAGTGTTGCAGAATTTTCAGTATTTTGATGACAGGAATTTATTTTTGTAGCTAAAAAACCAAGTTCAAGCTGAGTGTTCTCCCTAGTTTTGAAGGCAAATTCTCTCTTTTACAAACTGAAAGACACAGTTCTGGGACACAGGAATCCTACTGCTGTCAGTGCTCAGTGCTGAGGACATAGGAGTCAGGCACAAATGGTAAGTGGTTTAGGATTCTTGAATAAATATGGATTATTGAAGTGGTGTTTCTTCTTTGTGTACGTCTTCTTAAAACACGGAAGCATTCAGGTGATAAAATCTGAGATCTAAAAGCAAACCTCAAAATACAACTCCCATACAAAACAAGTGGCAACCAACACTTCTTAGGGTCATTACTGGTGTTAAGGATACTAAACCACTAGTCTAGGTTGCCCAGGAAGTTTTTTAAATCTCCCTCCTGAGAGCGGGTCTTCATCAAGCCCTGCCATTGGCCTTCTGGGTTTTCAGCCTGCAGAGCTGCCACTTTCTGAGCTCTCCTTTCTGGAAACTAGTGCCAGAAAGCTTTTGGGGTTTTTTCCCAGTGAAAGTTAATCATCTTTTCTACATCACCTAATACCAAGAACTGGGGATTCCGGGGAGCAGCCCCTGTTACAGTGAGGAACATAGAGCTATTTCTGTTCTTTTTCACCAGGAGTGGTAGCTCCTGTTGTATTCATAAGTCTGTAAAAGGCAGAAGGATGGAAGGAGAGCTGGTACTTGGAGGTGAGGACAGCATGTTGCCTTTAACTGTTGGGAGGCACAGTGGGAATGTTCTTCCCTTTTAAAAACTCCTGGCGCTCCCGCTGGGATGGAGGCTCAACCTAAGCTTTAATTTATACCAAATTCTTTCTAATGATAAAATAACACCACCAATTAATGTGCTTTATGTGACAGTAAAGGAAAGATGCTATGCTGGGAACATGATCAATTAAAATAAACCAGGACAACCATAAGAAGCCATCCTTGACTGATTCAGCATTTCTGTAGTCCTGTGTTCAGAAATGCATGGAAAAATGAAGGAAATAAAAAGAGGAGGAATAATTTGCACAAATTAATATCTTAAATCTGTCTTAAACACACTTTACACTTTGGCTGAGAAAATGTGTAGGATTTAAGATTTGGCAAGGTATACCAAAATTAATTTTATTAGATGCCATCTTTTACCATACAGAGTTCAAAGCAGGATCTGTAGATCCATTGAACTTAATCTACAAGGGCACATTCACTCCACCACAACATTTATGTCATTTTCTATAATGTGAAAATACCAAAATTTCCAGACTAAATTTAATGATCAAGTGTTAAAAATGTCAACTCTTTGAACAGTGTTCATCTTTTGCAGTTTAAAAAGTATTCATGTTTTACTCCCTTTTTTATTACTTAAGATCTGGAGAATAAACCTGATATATTTACTCCCTCTGACCCCAAGATCCAATTTTTCAAGACAAAGAATGGCAATTATCTGTGTAAATCAGACAAATGGCTAATCAAATATCAACAATTAACAGATCTGAGGTCAAAAATGACCACACTGTTGCTCTGTATAATTCATGCTTATCAAAATTAGTTTTTTAAATAACAATTTTTCTGAAAAAGGTCTGGTCTTATCACGATGTTGAAAATTGGCATAAATAGATTAAAAAAAAATTTAGTTCTTTAAAGGAAAGAGAATTACTCCAATGAAAATAAAGCCAGTAAGATCAGATTATGGACCAATACAACACTAGTCCAGCTATTTAAATGTGGCACAAAGTAAGATAAGCAAATCACTGTAACTTTGGTTTCAAGATGTGGCAATATGAAAGTGTTCTGAAACTAGACTTTCGCCATTATTCAGCTCAATTACATATGATATTATGTTGTTCCCACATGCCTGCAAATAGAAAGCCATGTACAATTCACATTGTATCTCATTCCAACACCAACGCTGGCAGCAAAGACTGAATATCTGGAGTTGAATATTTGAGGTTCGCTCACATGCTTGACTTTCAGATCATTTTAGACACTCAGCGTTGGATTTAAGAGACAAAAAAGCTGAAAGGAAAAATGTGTGTAGATGGAGTTGGGAGCCCTACTCAAGGCAGCAGCAGTAGTGAGCTGGCAGGGAATCCATGTTCGTTATTTCCCAGAAGGCTCTGGGAAAATATTCAGTGGAAAACTTTCAGCACCAATCCGTAAAACAAATAAGTAATGTCTCTTGACACATTAAAAAAGGTACTGGGCCATGTTCTTTTTCAATTATACCATCTTAAAACCTGACTTGTTCCCCTGTCCCAAATCCAATTTCTACACACCTCCATCCCAAATTCTCCAGGCCAACCATGGATGCAATTGCAGGTTCCTAATGCACAACAAGACACCCAGGAGAAGGGCTAATCACAACTCTTCTTTTCAACCATTTGAACTGGAAAGCAGCACTTGGGATTGTAAAAACTGGATGATTAGCATGATCCTGCATCCCAGCTTTGTTTAGCAGTGCTGTACCTGCATTGCTGAGCACTTTTCAATGGTATTGCATCAACAGGTACCCACAGGTGCCCCTGCTCTGCTCCAGGGCTGATTGAGGATATAGTCTCAGATTCAGCACTGCTTGTGGGAGCCAGGAAGACCTGGAAGGAACAGGAACTGAATGAGGCCACAGCCTCTTCCTATTTATCCTCTTTCTGTGGCCTCATTCACCTCTTGTTCTCTTCCCATATGGGTTTCTCCACCAGCAAGATGGGAATGACAGCTGGCATCTGTTTCCATGGCTTCACTGCGCTCCCTGCTCCCTGCACTGGCCACCCACCACCTCTCTCTGCTGCCCATGGGTGCCCAGGGTGTATCTTCCTGCCCTTCTCCACGTTACAGATGGGTGTCCCCATTCTACAGACCTATGACGCAAAAAATGACAGCAGTGATGACAGCAGTGATGACAGCAGTGCTAACCCCTGCTTTGCCTTATCATTTGTGCAGCCTTCAGGGGTTCTGCCCACCCCAGGCACTTTGCAAGTCCTGTAGAAATGATGAAATTCATCAAAAGTAAGGCTGAACAGGGAGCACTGTGCTGAATCCCAAAGCTGGACGTCCCCTGCTAACTGCTCCTCATAAACCCCACCACCACCACGTGCAAAGGTGGCTGCAAACACGCGCTGAGCTGTCTGCCCTGTAGCAGCAGAAAGGGAGTTCCCTTATCATCGCCCTGCCATTTAATATTTAGTTATTTTGATAAGTTTGAGGATGTCTCAAGGAATCATTCATCTTATCCCTACACCAGATCTTAGGGTTGGGAAATGTCCCTAACCCCGAGGTCCTCTACACCACTGTTGTAGAGAAGAAATTGTCTATATCCATGTTCAGAAGAAATTATTTAGGACTGTTTCCAAACAGTCCAGCTAGATCTAAAATCAGTATAAAAGTGCTGAATTGGGACCTAGGCATTTTTATTTTTCAGGCCCAGAGAGGAAAAGTAATCTATGTTTTTTCCCAAAAAAAGCCACAATAAGCCACAAGAAACTTGCATCTCTCCAATCAGAAACACCATGACTATCTAAACTACATCTGATTGGCCTCCTTAAAATCCTAGGACACATATAATGCCCCTTTCTTTATCATTCTTTAGTTTACAGAATAAACTGATAAGCTGAGAAAATATGTGCAGTATACCATGTATTCTGAAAGTGCTCTAGTTGCTAGAGTTATTAATAGACACAAGCATAGGCTAAGATAAAATATAAAATCCTTTTCCTTTTGCTAGTCAAAAATAAGTAAAAAAACCCATATCATTTAGAAAGTAATATAGAAAGAAACTGCATAATCTACAGATAAAGAGAACAAAATGCTCGTGGAATCAAAGCTTATTCATCACTTTATCTTGCAACCTGACACAGTACATGCTCAATCTATTTAATTACAGGAACAGAAAAATAGCAGAGAAATATGTACACAGAACAGCAATGTTTCCAGTCCTACCTTGGTCGTGACAATGCACAGACAATCCATCCTGTAAATCTCCACAGGAGTGTATGTAAATCATAAAAATAAATCAGCAAGGGTGAGGAAAGGCTTTTGAATAGCATGAACAGAACTGGAGGCTTGAATCTGCACAGCCGGCTTTTCCAAGTGGGGCCCTCATAAGAAACTCGAGTCCTCCTCCACAATGCTAAAGGCAGTCATGATGCTCACAGGGATCAGTAAACCCACTAGAAATCGTCTCAAGCAAAACTTCCAGGTGGCTTATCAGGCTTGATTGCTGCATTGTTCAATCTGAGATCAAAATATGCTGTTGAATGGTATGCAGCCCTCTAAATGGGAAGATGAGAACCACAACAAGCACAAAAGAGCAAAAGCATCACATTTCAGCCCTAGCTCTGGTTTCACAATTCTGATCTGCTGTTTCAGTATACCCATAAGATTTCCCTTGCCAAGTCTCTCTCTCTCAGCCTCTCTCTCTCTCTCTCTCTCTCTCTCTCAATCTCTCCCTCCCGCTCTCTCCTTCCCTGTCTTTTTTTTCCTCCCCCCTTTCACTCGCTCTCTCCCTCCTCTTCCCTACTAACTCAGAGCAAGCACAAAACACACAACTATCGGGCCCATCTATCACAGCGCTGTCACTTCTCTGCCAAAACAACTGCTTTGGGTTGTAAGGGGTTTTATTAAGAGCATGATTCCTACAAACACACATTGCTGGAAGTGCATGATTGAAACATGAAGGTGTGTGCGGGAACTCGTGCGTCACAGCTCCAATTGCTCAGAATTACTGGGTCAGATTCGGATTTGGGAAGGGAATATAAATAACAGCTGGATAAGGCGAACTTTAGCTATAGCAGAAAATAATCAGTCAGGGGAAAGAACCGGGATTTGCATATTTACACATGCACGTGGATCTGTCAAGCACAACAGTGATATAATTATCGTTTACCACCCATGGAAAAAACCCCTACATTACATACATATTCAAAGCTTTGTAGGGGAACACGGTTTTTTTCCCCACCTATGAAAAACACATCAAAAAAGAAAGCACCTTTAACAACAGGGCTTAAACACTCCTTTAATTCTCTCCCAAACTTTTCTTGCATCATTGAGAGATTCACAGACTTAATCTATTTATCTCATGTTTTCTGTGTTTTGGTTGGAGTTTTACAGACTGTTTAAGCCCCCACAGCCCTACCTTTCTTGCAGTGATGCTGGTGCAGAGCTTGCCTTTCAGGTGCTTTACATGAATCATTCTGAGTTAGAAAGCGTGCTGTCAGCTCTTACAGGCTTCCTTCTCTTCCAGATAGAGGAAGAGAGAGGGAGGGAGAGAGAAAGAGACTCAGAAGGGGAAAGATATGTAAAATGAAAGCTCTGGCCAAAGAGAGAGGAAAATCAATGCTCCTATTCACTGGAAAAAAAAAAATACAGCCAACTGGACTGTTGACAGCAACAAGAGGAAATGTCTAGACACCCATACATTACAATTCACCTTTTCAACACACTGGACAGCACAATCTCCCCTGGGTTCTTTACTAAGAATCTCTCATTCTCACTCAGAGCTAAAATATGTTTTTAATAAAATAAGCCTTTCCAAGAAAAGAAAAGATTATTTAAGAGTCATCTCTCTTCCATAAATTACTCAGGTTATAACCCTAATATTCCCGTGGTTGTTGGAGCAGTGAGACTCCCACTAAATGACACATATTATTTTGCCAAAATGAGGTCACTGCTACCAAAGTTACAAAATCCATAGTGAATCAGATATGTGGTCAGAGAGCAATCAACCCTCCCCCAACTATTAAAGTCCTGATGGATACAACATCTTAAAGAGAAAGTCTCCAGAGCACTTAGAACTGTGTCTAAGGCTGTAACTCACTCAGAGCAAACGCATGTGCACAAAACAAACTTGGGTTGCATTTATAGGCTGTGCTAGAACCTGCAGGTTTTCTCCCTTCTGAGGTTTCGTCCAGTAGCCAAACAGTCAGACAAGTTTATTAAACTATAGATTACACGAAACAGGGAATTTCCAAACATCCTTGAAGTAAGACCAAATTAAATATCTTCTTAAGAGGAAATTAACCCATCAATATAGTGTGACATAAGCCACCCTTGTGCTCTAAGCATTATTGGGTAAAAGTGAATTCAGTCAACTCTAAAATCAGTAGATATTTTAACACTTGGGTGTAAAGCACCCAACAGTTTGTTCTCTTTTAATTGATAGATTGAAGCTGATCTAATAAGGTGTGAAATATTTCATACATATAATTATCTAATGACTTGGCTGTAAAATTTCATCTCAGACTTGAAACTGGCATATGGAGAAGTATTTTGAAATTGGTCTCTAAGTGCATGATCTGTAAATGCTTCTACTTGCAACGTTACTCTTGTGAGATGATCCCAGTGAATTCATGATCCTATTTAAAGTTTATTTGAAAAACAGAAGGTTTCAACCCTTTGGGGATGCTTACATGAACGTGACTCACCCAGCTCCCCCAGTGTACCAAAATGCCTCCTCCTGCACTCCTCCAATATTTGACTGTCACCTCCTTCCATTAGATATGACAATGTGCATTTAACAGGGCAGGATTTGCACATGCGCTCCTCAAGCTTAATACACAATTGAGCAGTTTGCTCCCTAAAATAGTGCCGCCTACTTTTTACCCCCATAATCTCCTGTACCCCCAGAGAGAGGAAAGACATGCTTTTGGGGATGCAGACCCCAGCTTCAAACTTCCACAGGCTGATTTTGGTTGCCAGAGCCCCCAGTTATAACACACAATGACTGGCAACAGATGGCTGTCAATGAGTCTCATACACAGTCCCTCCTTTCCATTAACAACCCATCCCAAACCCCAAAATGAGGCTGAGCTGCTTAATTTTGTTTCTCCAACTAGATACTTTTTCCATTCATTTTTTCTCCCCAAGAATAAGATTTTCAATTCCTTACCACTGCTTTATCCTTCATTAGCAACACCTCCTTCTGCTCTAATTTCTGGAGGTCATATCACTGCTTAGTTCTATTTTTCCTCATTCTTCTTATTAAATGTATGTATGATCCTGACTGAAATCTACTACAGTAAGGCTTGACCCAAAAACTAAAAAAAAATTGAGGAGCAGCCATCTGGGGTGAAAAGACATGGTTTATAGTTGCTCATAGTCAACTTAGATGGTAAAAAATAATCTTTGTGATGATCTCTGACTCTTGCAAAGCCTTAATATAAGAAGAATAACAATTATTTCCCACTGTGACACCGGTGGCTCTGTGGATCACCATGTGAAAACCATCTGCCCATTTGACTGCTTCTTTCTCCTCTAATTTTACCAAGGTATTTGTTTTGAAGTCATATAAAAACCAACAATATGAGGTGAGTGGGTGAAATGGGATAGTCTTTAATGCTGTTTACACTGGACAATTTAATGCTCCTTTCTGGCATTAAAATCTTCATTGTATCCAGGTACTTCCACTTGGATAACCAAAGCAGAGGGTTTAATTAGGCCACTATATTTAGAACCAGATCCTGCAACATCCCGCTGAATTCAATATTTGTAAAAACAACCTTCTGTTAAAGCTAAAATCATTAGAAAAGATTCTGTGGGGTTTTTTTTAATCTTTCATTATGCACCTTCTTAAACACTTCTTAAATTCTTTTGAAACTCAAATATTATAAAGCAAAATATGTAAAGAAAAATTGGTTATTAAAAAATATGTAAAAGCATAACCGGTTTATTTTCTTTTATTCAAAGAGTAGAGATTAAGAAAAAAAAGAGCACTATGTCTCCAAGTTTTGGAGTAGACACTAAGAAAGGAAGCCTCTAACCTCTGTTAACATTGCATTAGTAATGTCAGCATCTTGAAATTTTAGCCGGTGAGTATTTAGAGCTCTATGCACCTACACAGAGAACACATGAACACACACATGCTCTTACAAATACAGAGAAAGATTTATTTACTCCTAATGTATCTTAAATTGTGTACTATGGAATACTTGTTGATGGTATTACATTCCCAGGTTATATTCTCTTTTCAGGTTCGTTATAGCATCCAAACAAGCTACAAAAAAATACTTTCCTGATTACATCTTCCAAGACGAAAATTGATGTAGCTGGCAAATTATGCTTTTACAGGCAGAGCCTACTTATACCACTTGAACCCAGTTCCTGTGGATTCCAACTAGTTACTTAGTAGGTTAATACCAGAATTCAAGTGATCTAAGTATATGCTACAAGGGAAAGTCTCATGAAACAGTTTCTTTATGAAGGCTGCTTTGTGGTACACTGAAAGAAAACCCAAACAAACAAACAAACAAAAAAACCAAAACAAAACCAAACAAAACAAAAACCCTACTAATCTTGTAGATCCTGGACATGTAGTTAAAAGCTGTATTACAGATGAAATGTCGGAACAAATCCTTCTTCATCCAGAAAGAGAAGTTAATACAGATTTCAGAAAGCACATTCTGTATACCTTAGTCACTCAGAATTTTAATGTAGTTCCCAGGCTGAATCAGAAGCCCAGGAGTCCTGGTGTTAATTTAAAGATCACCAAATTAGCAATTCTTACCCTCCTAACTGCAGCAGGCCTACAAGCAGCAGCTCTGCAACTGGCCCGAGGCCCAGGAGAGTCTCAGACAGAAGCTATAACACGAATCATTCCCTTCACCCGTGCATGGCAAATTTCACTGCTATTTAGCACAATCAATGTTGGAGTCCTGACCAATTTCTCCAGCTGGTAGCTTTTCCAATGAGAAGAAATAAACAATTCTCTTTTTTGTAGGGAAGCAGACCTTGCCTCTTAAAGCCTGAAGGTAGATGGTAAAATGGGCACAGGGAAAAGGGAAAGGTGGACAGGCAGTTCCACTCCTTCACCACAAAGTCTGTGCACCTAGGTGGCCACAGTGGCCTCAGGCTCAACAGAGCCACAGAAAAAAAGTTTCTGCTGTGTTTCTGGTTGTGTAGGGGATTCTCTCTCTTGTTAACCCAAGCACATTCCCACCTTTCCACTCCCTTATGTAGTACATGGGAGCTTGCACCACTTTAGCCGAGCAACTGCGCCCGAAGAAAAACCAAAAAAGTTACTTCTGAGACAGTGCAACCTCTCCAGCAGTCTCATTGCCACATGCTCACCCTCAGTTTGGGGTCCTGTGAGAAGGTAGTATGGCAAGCTGGGAACATAATATGACTTGTAGGATTGTTGGACAGGCACTTTCATCATCACAGAGGACGGGGCAGAGGTGCTTGACCCATCCTACAGCTCGGAAGGTCCTTGGACAAGCTAGCCTTTCGAAAGCCCCACACCTTTGTTAGTTTAAAACTTATGCCAAATGTTTTTCTATCTATTATTTCCTATACAGATCCATAACTGTTTTCCTGTTTCACACAAATCTCTTACTCCAAATGAAACAGAAGTGCTTCAGTTACAAATGCTCTGCTGGATTTATGCAGGCTGGGATGCTCTGCAAAAGAATCAGATGGAACTCGAGGGCAGTACATCCAGAAGGGGTTCTCAATTCTTAAGATCAGTGGTGAATGGAGAGTTCATTTTCATTCCTGAGCATTCTGCCTGAGGATGTAAATCTAACAACCAACTGATCATCAGCAACTGAAAAGCTCTGGCACATATGTTCAAACATGTAGCCACTCTTAAATAGCTATGTGTCACTGTCACAGCAGCCACTAACACTCAAGCACACTCACTTGAAAAAGAAATCAGACAAAATTATGCTTTCAAGTGAACTAACACACTAAACCACAAGTTCCTGGAAACTAAAACAAAACATCTGCTCTCGACTATCCCATGGTACTGAGACCTGAACAGAACACCACTCACAGCTCTGAATGTCTTAGAGTTTGGCAATGGAGTGGCCAATTTTCAAAATTTCCTGTCAGGTACACTTTGTACATGAACAGCATGAAAATGTAGTACATAGAATTGCTGATGGAGAAACATTCAGTCCAGGGTGAGTAGGAGGCTAGTGCACTGTTCAGCTGGGCATTCCTAACTGAACTCATGTTGTGAAATGGAGATGAGATCAACTACATCCCCTGATTTTCACAACATCCTCAAGGACACAATGTGTTTAGGGTGTATATCAAACTTTTGATAACTGCTTGCTTTGAAGAAATGAAATCTTCCATAAATATAAAGACAAATTTCAATGAGTATTTATGTTCTTGTATTTCAACTAGCAAGTACCACCATGCTACCATATGGTACAAAAGTATTTCTGATTGGGAAATTGGGAATACAACACAAGGAACTCAGAAATTCATGTTAGAAAATTAGATCTTCAGATTTTTAAAATTTAATGAACAGAGAAATTGATCTAGAAATGGAAAAAAAAAACCCATGGAAAAGCTTTAGACAAGAGGAATAATCTGCAAGTTTCTACTGTTGGAAACAACTTTTGCTGAAGTCTACAAGGTACCACACAAGCACAACAGCTGAGTTAATATCTCTTTTCATCATGTTTCCAGCTTGATTACTTTAAAAGAAAAGTTATTAAGTTTCTTTCACTTCAAAAAGGAAAAATACACAATGACGCCAAAGCTGAAAGTCTACACAAAAATATCTAAGTCCATGGGAATTGTTCCAGCCAAGTTGTGAACCTATGAAAATAATGGAGATACTATAATGAAACACTTATTACTTCACTGTTGCATGCAGCAAGACATGGAAGTATAACACAGCCCCTTACCACAGCCATGAAGTTATGCTAGTCAGCAGTTTTATGATAGGTACCATTAGGCTGCCCATACAAAAATCCTTGCTTTTCTGACATTCAAATTCTTCCATACTGACTCCAGACCAAAAAGAAACTACAACACACACTAAGAGACTGAAAACACCTGGAATAAAACATACGAACTGCGCAACAACTTGGACTTCAAAAATAGACTGAAATGAAACCACCTGGAGATCAGCAAATCTGTAGAACCATCATCAATATGAACAAGACTTATACACAAAAATAAAAATTAAATCCTGCCTAGGTCAGCATAAAATACCCAGGGCAAGCAATATCCCACAATAAATTGCAGCCATAAGCCTCATTAAAATGTGATAATGGACATGCAGCCATTAAGCAGAAATAAGAACAACATCCAGAAAGTCAAATTCTGTATGTTCTATAAACTTCACCTCCAGCAAAACTTCACTAAACAAGGATTTCATTCTCCATCACAAAAAAGAGTGGACAATACCTTTGTCTTCATGTCTACCACATAGCTTTCAAAAGTCGGGTTCTCCTTGTTGTGCTCACCACATTGGCCAGATCCTTCTGATCCACTGGAAGCTGCAGGCTAAAGAGCAGGGTGGAAAAAAACACAAATAAAGTAGCTGAGATGTGTGCTTTAATTCAATAACATTTAAACATAAAGATTAGCATGCACACACAAAAGGGTAGCCTGAATTCAAATAAGTATCAGGTGGCTTATACAGAAGATTTTCACCTCAATGTTTTTTATGCAAAACTTTCTGCATTTTATCCTACAGGTACTCTCATGTAAGTCTGTGAAAGTCTTAATTGGCTAAATCTGCCAGATGATGCTTATCATCATCTCTGTGTGACTTCAGAAGGCATTCAAGGTGCTCTGCAGCTCTCGGCAACAGAATATAAAGATAAGGAAGGAAATCAGTGCCGTGGCAATAAGACCTGCTGACCATGGCTCTCATCTGGAGTAGCTGCAGGAACATAAAATATATCTCCTTAGAGCAACAAACAAATTATCTGGTTTGTTTTCTTATTTCTAATTCATGACATTCTCTTAAGTGAAACATTTTTTAAAAGGTTTCATGCTTGACTGGTAACCATATGTGCAAATCTTCTAAATTCAAATGCATTTTTTGTTACTTTTCCTTCATTTACACAGATTTCAATCTTACATTGCTTACACAAAGCCCTCATAAAACACACAGTATTTCTTCAAATAATATCTTTGGCAGAAGACATAGTAAATGGCTATATTTATTTGTTTTTTCAATTTTCCTGTTGGAAATCTAATATATTACTGTAGATTTTACATTAAGACAGTAAATATTACAAATTACATCTCTGTTTACAATGCCCTGCCCTGCAATAATGTGCTTGAAGAGTCAGACTTTGAATGAAACGTGATGACTGCCTCTAATTTGGAGCTCAAAAAATTTCTGAGCACACTGCAAAAGCACAAACAGGAAAGCAGGGATGATTCAAACAGAGTTCAGTGTCTTGTGTCTGTGGGTGCCAAGCATTGCAAGCACCCTGAGTGATTTAGACCCATCCTGTTTTAGCCTGTGCGACAGGAGTGCAGTCAATTTTAATACAACAGGCAAGAAATTGTTAGCATTTTAAGCAGAGCAGCCTTTGCCAGCACAACTTAGAAAACAACAAGCCAGTGCCACAGAGAGAGCCAAATCATACTCGCATGTGCAAATGTTCTCTCCTCTGATCCTAGGTTGTTTATTTAGGGCTCGGTCCAGCAAAAGACTGAGTGCTGGCCCCAGTCCATCCAACTACTTAGACACGTGCTTTTAGCTTCACTGGAACCAATGGATGAATCTTGTGCTCCAGTAAAGACTGTTTAAAGGTTGGATCAGGCCCAGCGGCTCAGCATTACATGGGGCTAAGTACACAGGACTCCACAAGTCCTCTCTGAGGTTACAGCTTCCCTCACATGGAGAACCACTCATTCCCTTGGCTGGTTTCTAGTCACCAAAGGGTGTTGAATATCTCCCATTTGTAATCTGGAAGGGAGTAAGGGATAGAAAGACAACAAGGCCAAAATTTTCAAGGACAGCAGGAAACTAAACCCAGGTCTTGCCTCAGAGCCTAGAGAAAATCCAAGCAACTACCTGAATGTTTCTTTCAGGAAATGAAAATCGGTTTTGCAAGGAGCTAAAAAGCATGCATACAATTTTCATTTCATCTTTGCTTTCTTTGAATATCTGACATAAATGTTTTTCATTGTTATTATTTACAGGCAACCATATAAACTTTTCAAATCAATACATTATTTGTTTGCTGTAATCATCAAGACCTAAAGGATCCTGATCCCAAAGGAGCTCAGCTCCTGCAACTTCTCTGAAGCAGTTTGACAAGCTTCAGCAGAAACTTCTATTGTAACATTTATCAAATGAGTGCAGCTGCAAAACAGGGTAACTTACTTTGTTTATATTTTACATGTTTTTTCTCAAATTTTTCCCCATTAGTTGGCCCCAATATTTGGAATAACATAAAGCAATGTCAAAAGATGCTGTGAAATGTTTCCATTGTTTTCATTAGGGAAATGGGTCACAAATTCATTGCAAAGAGCGGAAAATCAAGGACATTAGAAGAGGTTCAAACAGCTCAAGCAAGAGTAATTGTAATAAATCTGGAACATCTCTCTGTTCCAGTGTATTAAGGTTCAATAATCCTTAGCAAAATAATATGTGGTTTCCCAGCCTAAACACAGCACATTAGAAATCCATTGGAACACCAAGAGATATTTAATTCTGTGTTATGTAATAAATGGGACTGTATAATCCAAGAGACAGGAAGAATACTTGCTGTGCATTGTGACAGATTTATTAAGAACTAACAATCTTGGATTTGAGTCTTTTCTTATTCTTGATTACATACAACCCTCCCTTTAGAGGCCAACAAAAAGTCTATTCTGCTTAAAATTATTTGTATGCTTTATAGCCAAAAGTTGCCTGCTCATGTGAAGGAAGTGTTTCACCAACACCTCATTATTCCTGAGCCATGACAGGAGATGCAGAACTGGCAGCCCCACCATGACACGCTATAAATGAAGGGCAATGTGCACCATGTGCACACATCTTTGCAGGAGGTTCTGGAAATAATGACTTCAAGCTTGAACTACAATTACTGCCAAAACTATAGATTTTTTATCATACCCCTGCATCTAGAGGGCTGGTAGCTGGAACCACTCTATCTTCCTCTTCACAGAAGAAAGCATGATCTTAATCTCTTCAAATTGGTCAGAGCAACAGAAGAGATTTCACAAGCAAATGTTGCAAGAGCAGACCAAAACTTCACTTGGTAACTTTACTCACATGGTTAGTAACCATGAGCCTTGCAGATAACACCGAAAGCAACCTTCTAATTCTCTGCATAATTAATCTATTCAGATTATAATTAACAGATACTATTTAGACCATGATGTCTTCAGCACCCCTTTCATTGTGCAAACTCACAGCATTATTCAATATTTGTTCATAAAGTAGTAACCACATTACCTACCTTGCTAATTTTGTCTAATTTTAACATTGCTCAGTGAAGTTTTTCTGCGCTTATAACACACCTTGCAGGTAGCTTTTTAGGACATGCACAATTAATACAATCAACTGACAACAAAACTCTGGCTGATTATTTTTTGCCAAAGTACATAGATACGAGTTATGAAAGACTAGTCACCAGTTCCACTTTCAGCAGGCAGCAGCTTCCCGTTCATATCTGAGCCAACAACCAGACAGAAGGAGCATCTACCCTCACAGGCAATTATGGCATGGGGGTTTCCATGAATTTCTATGGGAGGTCATCGTACAGCAGCCAAGCCATGTAATGGTGGATGAATTCCCCAGTCTAGTGTAAGAATTTATAGAATTTCCAGAATTTATACCAGACACATCAATAGGACTAACTTACAATCATCCTCAATAGTTAATGCATGTTTGTTTCTTGGGGTGAAGCTCAACACTGAGAATATAAAAAATATTTGGAAAAAACCAGGAAACATATATGCAAACTTTATTCTGCTCTTCCATTTTCTAGGATATTATTTCCAGGACTTTGAATTTACTTACACACATGGAATATTTTCTAAGAACATGTGGCTAGAAAAGGCTGATCAGCTATACTGAGGGCCCAGAAGGGTGGGTGGAAGAGTGAGGAACTACAGTTCACAAGCCCAAATAAGTGTGCAACTGCCCTATGGCTCAGAGAGCTCATGCATCTTCCCCTACAGCCACTGGCTTGGGGAACACTCTCCTCTATGCTTTTAGCGAGAGAAATTCAAAACAGAGGCTGCCCTGAGATGTCTTTGGGCACTTTGGATCACCAGCTGATAACTCTGCTCCAGTCTCATGAGAGCCTGTCAATAAATGCCTGCTTGCCCCAAGTGATTTGCATGAGGAGAGGAAAGGAATAAAAAACCCCAGAGATTTGTTAACTTCTGGATGCTGCTATCTGTCAGGAAATCTATCATCCTGGTAACCAAATGCTCCCAGAAACATATAGTGCTGAGAGATACCACTTTTATTTAATTAACTTCGAGAGCAAGCATATTTGAAAATCATTAGAACATCTAAAAAGCTACATTTCAATGTAATATATGCTGGAATTATCCATTTTATAGGACATTGATGTAAATTAATTCGTTCAGCAGCTATGCTGGAGTAGGAAGCAACCTGAGCTGAACTGAGATGCTCAGCAGGACACTGCTACTAGCAAAGAACGGAGCACACCTCTGTGCCAGGCACAGCCAACCTGCTCACGCTCTGCTCAAGCTGTGTGTGAACCAGAACTGGACTCAAGTCAAGTTCATCCTTTATAACGTGCCAGCAACAGCACGAACGCCTTCTGTGCCTGTGATCTGTCCTCCAAGCTCCCTGCACCTTTCTGCCATACCTACACAGAGCTGACAGCCCTCCTAAACATGCTGGCAGAATCACTGGACAAAAAAAAAAAAGAAAAAGTTGGACGTCTTGGACAGACTGTGGGACACAAAGTATCATTGAGGGCTTGATGAGTTTTTCCTGCAATGCCATGCAGAGAAATAAACCTGGAGACCATAAGATATGCTTTGCTAGTACTATTTCTATGCCTCTTATATTCCTTATTACAGGAAGAAATATCATTCAATAAATTTTTTGCTAGCATATGACTTTCATCATAATCATTGAAAACTTGGACAATTCCAGGGCATGCTAGAAACTAAAATCAGAAATATAACCCAACAGAAGTCAAGCAGTTTAATTTGCCTCAGTGGGGCCTAAATTTCCATCCAGAAATAATATAGCAGAGCTTTCTTTTCTAATTCAGTATTTCTAAGGCATAGTTCCATGTCAAATGATTTCGATGTCAGAAAGGATTTTATTTCCATTTCCATGTTAGGGTTTCTTGTTCATTTTTTGATGACATCAAGGTTTGCTCCACATCACATTGCATTAGCTCTGACTTAGCAGCTGTCTTAAGTCAGGGTGATGTTGTAGAGCACTATGAGGTCTCATGGCTAAGCCCTGTAAGAATGTCCTTCAGTCCCTTCTGCACCAGCCTTCCCAAAATGACCAGTAAATGTGCATAGAAAAGTAAATGTGAAGAAAAATACACATTTGAGCATAGATTCTACTCTACAAATCACACCACAAGTGTTTTAAATTTTTTTAAAGTTATTGTATTTGAAAGTGAGCATAAATATCACAGTAATATTTAATCTGCCCTGGGATTTTTATGATTTCACTTTAACTAATATGGATTCAACCTTTCAGAAAATTTTATGACAGCCTTAAAGAGTGTTGCAGCTCAGGAACAATTATCTGGCTGTGGATTTGTGTCTCAGAAAGGTCAGGATCTGATTTAATGCTGCTCCACCCTCCTGAGAGCAAATCTTGCTCTCAGTGTGTTTGTGGATGTCAGAATGTCATCTGGTGAACTTTGCATTTGCTCGTCCCCGATACAGATTTGACCAATCATCTAAAAGCTCTCATCCAAGCCATCAGTTACTGGAGTAGTCACTTTTGCTGGACTAACACAAAACCCACACTCAGACCTGATTTCCCTCACTGCCCATATCACACAATTATCTTGCTGCACTGTGATTCTGACCTATGGCAAGACAACTGACTTTCCAGGCAGGGAATTCAGGCAGGGAGGAGATGCTAGCTCATGCATCAGCTTTTCTCCTCCCAGACTGAGAGTTAATATGAAGCTGGCTGGCGTCAGCTGGCCCCACAAACTCAAGCCTGGTGACTGACCAGAAGACACACACAGGATTAATTTTGCTGATCCAGGCTCTGTCTCCAGTGTCATTTGTCATAGAATCATAGAATGGTTTGGTTGGAAGAGAACTTTAAAGGTCATCTGTTCCAATGCCCCTGCCATGAGCAGAGACACCTTCCATTGGATCAGCTTGCTCTGAGTCCCATCCAGCCTGACCGTGAATGTTTCCAGGCATGGGTCATCCACCACTTCTCTGAACAACCTGTACCAGTCTTTCACCACTCTCATGGTAAAAAAAACTTATTTCTTATACGTAAATCTAAATTTACCCTCCTTTAGTTTAAAACCATTTACCCCTTGTCCTATCACAACATGCTCCACAAAAAAGTTTGTGCTCATCTTTCTTATAAGCTCTTTTTAGATATTGGAAGGTGCTCTAAGGTCTCCCAGGAGCCTTTTCTTCTCCAGGTTGAAAATTCGAGCTCTCTCCTACATTGTGATCTGGATGCAGTATTCCAGGAGGTGTCTCAGGAGACAGAAGTAAGGGACAGAAAAGAGAAGAGCTCATGCAGAGCTCTATTTTCGAGCTGGGAGACAAATCAAGGCACCCATGCGTCTCCTTTCCCAGGCAGCAGAGAGTCACTGAGGTCACCCAACAGTGGACTCTGCCATGTGAGATGATTTGTACAGCAGGAAGGGAAGGGAGCAGAGCACTGTGCAGCCACCAGAGCCCCTGCTAAAACAAGCTTTGAGAGGGCTGTTGCTCAGGTACAGTCTCCCCTGCTAAGAGCTGGCACTCTGAATAACAGTGGTTGGCAGGATCTGATGTGGCAATGAGAAAAAATTAGAAAAAAAAATCACAAAGATGAACTCTGCTGCAAAGATGAAGAGATAAATAATTTACAGCTCAGATGCGTGAAAATGACACTCAAAGAATGAGACTGGACAGATTTGTTGCAGTTTTCAGGCAAAGACACACCCCAGCTGTAGCTCCATGCCAGGCAGATATCTGCCTGCAGGAAATGGAGACAATTAACTTATGCATTGCTAATGGGGTATTTTCCAAAACATTCCTGGTAGCAGTGTTTTTTAACTCCATAGGGCAAATTTAGACACCTTTGAACAGGAGAATGAATGAGATTAAAACATTAAACAAATAAATGCATTTTCCTCAGCTCACTGGGATCTGAGTCAGATCATTCTCCTCATTCCTTTACCTTTCAGCTATCAGCATGCACTTTGGTGGGCATAAAGAAGATAAAACATGAAGAGTAATTTGGGATATTAAAGATCTATTTCTTTCAAATAAAGCAGAAGCTATTATTGAACTTTTATGAAGGCTGGAGGAAAAGAACTAGAAACATTAAAAGGCTGAACATAATTAATGAATGCTCATTTAGAATCCACTATCATAAAATATCTTGGAAGAAAAATCTGCAGCTGAAGAGGGCAGGCTGTATGCAGAAACAAGCTCCTGGAAGGAGCTCCATGTGCACTGTATCAAGCTGAGAAGAAAGACAATGAGCTGCGGTTGCTGGGAGATCCCCTCAAGCATGGGGTAATGACACCTGCCAAGAGGCCCGGCAAGCAGAAAGGTCACCCGCAGCAGGAGTGACATGCTAAAGCACATGGTTTGATTCCAGTTGTGCCCACCTGCACACATTTTATTCATTAGTTTCGGTGGACTCCCTCCACACTTTAGCCCATATTAGTGAAATCACAATCTTGCCGTGAAAATACAAGTAGACCACAGCTGGAAGCAAATGCAAATACTTGGAAACAGAAAAAAAAGAAAGTAAGTCATTAATTGTAAAGGCAAACATAACTAATGATTTTAAATTAAATAATCTTTGCATGCTATTTTAATTAGCAAGGATAATGTTTATTTTACTTACACAGAAGTTCTGGATACATAAATTCCAACCTACATATTTCAGTTGCCATAACAACTTGATACATTTATTCTCTTGTGTCATTTTTTATTGCATCATTGTAGATTTATTTTTTTTAACAGCCAGGAAAGAAAAAAAAAAAGCCAACAGCTTTGGTTGCTAGAATAACACACTATTTTTTAACTGTGCTTTTCACATTTAATTCTTCTTCAAACCAATATAATTATTCTCCAAAGATGTTCCTAACACAGTGTGGAAAATTCACTACTAATTTCAGGGCTCAGTGTTGGGTCTGCCAAAAATCCCAAGGACATGTACAGCCCTTCAGCTCAACTGCTACTCCAGTAGTCTCCCTTAGGATACATAGCTTGAGGTCAAGTTCTTAACAGAAGACCTACACAGTAAGTCTAAGTCCCCAGTTAGTGCATTTTTCCCCTGAAAACCAGAAATAAATTAAATGAACATCACACTCTTCCGAAAGGTGAACAGTAGATTTGAGGCAGCAAAGATAACTGCAGAGATGCAAAATAGTTGGGGAAATCACTACAGTGCACTCCACACTGTAGTGGAGGATCTCACAGAGCACTTCCACATTTCATACACACTGGTGTAGTGCATGATGAGCTTAACTACACTTTTATCCAGGAGTAGAACTGGTTCCTAAACTCTCAGGGCCTCCAAAGAATTGGATCAAATCTTTTAAAGGAACAGTCAAATGGCACTATGATGGAAGGAACAGAGAGGATAAGGACAGCCTTTGTCCTTCCCTCTGTGCATCGTAGCAGAGCCTGCTGTTGCCCATTGACCTTTCCCAACTCTGCACCCCTGCAAATGGGCCCTTTTCAATTAAATTTCAATTACCTAACTGCCGATGTTGCATTTCTATCCAGTCTCCTGTAACAGTCATAATGAGAAAGACTGTATTAATTACTATCAATTATATTAAGGTGCAAGGTGAGGAACTGCTTGGTAACCATTGTTCCATAAAGTTGGCATGGACTGACATCAGATTAGAGATAACAGGGCATTTATGAATGTAAGATTGGAGTTTTTGATGGAGAAGGTCTTAGTGAAATGGCTCCTGTGTGCTGCCTTGGCTTCTGGGGGCAGCTCTTCATTTATTCCTAACTATAATATCTCTACTTTGGTCAGGAGAGTTAGAATGGTTGCTTTCAAAGGACTGTATCCCTCTCACTTGCCAGGAGAACAAGGGTCTGTTTGTGTGTTACCACACAGAGTTTAGGACAAGATCTAGCCCTTATTGCAGCCTTCCAGTACATAGAGAGGCCACAAGACAGTTGAGAGGGACTTTTGACGAGGGCATGTAGTGATGGGACTAGGGGGAATGGCTTTAAACTGAAAGAGGATAGGTCTAGATTGGGCACTAAGAAGAAATTCTCTTCCAAGAGACTGGTGAGGCACTGGAACAAGTTGCCCAGAGAAGATGCAGATGCTCCATCCATAGAAGTGCTGAAGGCCAGGCTGGATGGGACTTGGTGTAGCCCAGTCTACTGGAAGGTATCCCTGTCCATAGCAGGGGGTTGGAACTCTAGGATCTTTAAGGTCCCTTCCAACCCAAACCCTTCTGTGTTTCTACCCCAGAACAGGAGAAACACCCAAGAATGCTATTTAGTGCATGATAACTTTGCAGGAAATATGCTTAAATAAGAAGTCACTCAGATAAAGTGAATTCTGATTTATCTCATGATGTGCTGCAGATCCATAGCAAATCCAAGAATAAAAACCAATCTACTGTCTCCTCCACTGGCCCACACAGATTCTTCCTGTTTACACACACCTCCAGAGAAATTATAAAGGAGGAAACCGTCCACATTTCACTTGAGATTAAATTTTGTGCCTTTTCTTGCCAGAAATGGTGAAATTAAGTCAGTCTACTCAATAGCAGTAAAAAACATCTCCATTTTGAGAGAAGGACTGATGTATCATAAAATGATATTTAGAATAACCAAAGGTGTTTTACACTAATACAAGACTATAAAGCCTGTGTTAAATAAAAGAAAGAATAACCTCAAACCATTAACAAAGACACAAAATCAAAGCCTTGAAGAATATTGTAATGACCTCTACTTCTCAAGATTTGCTTGAAGCATCCTAAACCTTGGTATGGAAGAATATTTGTTTCAGCCAGAGCCACAGAGAAGGGAAATAAGAAGTGGCTGTCATTACAGTGGCAAGCTGCCTTGCTAAGTCATGACTGCAGAGCTCCACAATCATATATACTCATGCTGACATGTAAAAAGACTGCAGCTAAACAAAACCTTTGGCAAAACACAGTGGCATATCTCTTCATCCAGCTTCCCTCCTACAAAGCATTACAAAATGTTTCACACCAATATATATCAAAGGGAAAGGACTCAAAAGGTAAGTTAAGTAGAATGAATCAGGTCATTAAACTGCAGAATACATCATCACACTTCCTAAATGTTAATAACCAGATAACAAAGTGAAGTGAAAAGGAAAACAGTAGTCCCTAAATACTTTGCAGAAGGTTGGGCTCCATGGATCTGCCAATGCTTGACAATTTCCTTTGTGACAACTGTCATGACCTCAATGCTGGATAAAAATCTTTCATTGCCTAATGGGGAGATGGCAGAAACCTGTATTTTGTATGAGGACTCCAAAAACTATTAACAGTAGCCACTGACCAAGGTTATTAAAAAATTATGGACTGTACGGGGGTCTGGGCTTCTGTAAGCTTGTAGAAGCACAGAAGTGTAAGGGCTACTGAAACTTAATTAAATAAATTTCATTGTCAATTGCAGTTGACAGTGAGAAAAGGAGCAGATGCTTATGTACCAGGCAATGCCAAGAGTTGCAGGGAAGTGTCCTAGTCTGTGTAATGCCCTTTCCATGCATACTACCTTGCACAGGCCATATGGATCCTGGACTAGGAATCCTTCAGAGTACTAGCTTGAGCTGACTGAGAAACAGTGCCCTTGTCACAACTCACTGACACCGAGGTCCAGATGACACTATCAGAAAAGAAACCCTGGATGAGGCAATAGATTGAATCTAAAAATTGTCTGCAACTCTATGCAATGTATCCATGCAGTTTAGGTAAGACTTTCTCCTTTTGCTG
This sequence comes from Donacobius atricapilla, assembly GCA_013397315.1. Classification (NCBI taxonomy): domain Eukaryota; kingdom Metazoa; phylum Chordata; class Aves; order Passeriformes; family Mimidae; genus Donacobius; species Donacobius atricapilla. Next base: position 436,099 of record WBMY01007047.1, read on the forward strand.
GGATTATCTGCCATCTGGTTTGCGTAGAGATGTACATACAAACTTGGAAGAATGTCAGATGAAAAACTTGAAAATACTTTCACTGCTGATGAATATTTGCTTGAAACATGCCAAGTCACCTTTATGTCCTTTATTCTACAACCTTTACTCTACAACCTCATCTCTCATTATTAGGGGCTCAATTTCCAATTCTGGTTTATTCAGAAGCCTCGTAACAACTTGGATGTTTGTTAATGCCAACAGAACACAGCACTGTGTGCTATTCTGTATATTTAGGTGTCCTGCTTTCAGCTGGCATAGAGTTAATTTTTTTCCTAGAAGCTGGTACAGGGCTGTGTTGTGGATATAGGATGAGAATAAAGTTGATGAGACACCGATGTTTTAGTTGTTGCTAAGCAGTGTTTATGCTAAGCCGAGGACTTTTCTGTTTCTCACACCAGCCCACCAGCGAGAAGGCTGGAGGAGCACAAGAACCTGGGAGGAGACAGCCGGGACAGCAGACCCCAAGAGATCCAAAGGATATTCCATACCATATGGCATCATGCTCAGTATGTAAGCCAGGGGGAATGCTGGCCACAGGTCATTGCTCAGGAACTGGCTGGTCACTGGTCAGTAGATGGAACGTATAACTTGTTTTGTATATTCCAAATCTTTATTATTGTTGTTATTACTATTTTCCCTTCCATTTCTGCTCTGTCAGCCTCGCCTAAAATCACGAATTTTACTTTTTTTTTCCCCCCAATTCTTGACCCCATACCACTGAGAAGGGGTGAGTGAGGAAGGGGCTGTGTGGTGTTTAGCTACCAGACAGGTTAAACCACAACAGCCACACCCATCTTGACAACCTATTGCATTATTACCACCACCAGGTTAATACCACATTTCACTAGCTTATAAACAAAGCTGAAGCTAGGCAAGATCATCTTCTTGACACGTTTTTGTGCAGCACTTAGTCAAACAGGGGTCACTAGAGGTGCCCCTAAAAGAGATGGTAAATTCTAATATTGCACTTTTAAAAGCTGTAAGCAAAAATGTAGTTTCTACTATAAAGACAAATACCTGTAATCAGCAATGTAATTTCATGGTTTGGAAACATCCCCATGTCTTTTTTCTTAGCTATAGTTAACTAAGAATATTACCTTGAATATCTGTGACCAACATCCTGATGACATTTCACAAAGGCAACCCAAGCCTTCATTTTCTTTTGGGTGACCTGCAACAAAGCCCGGTGAAGCCGGGCACACAGACTAGTCTTCCAAGACCATTACAACTTGAGCACTCCTCTCCGTTCAGCGTTGTGCAAGGATGTCAGATCAGTCCTCGGATGTCAGATCAGTCCTCCCCTCTGTGTGATGACTACCCATAGAATCGAGCACCAATATAAGGAGGGGTTTAGTCCTTTGTGATCATCTTACCCTTGTCCAAGGGTAAGATGATCCCAATTTGCGAGCAAAGAGTAATATATGATAATTCCAAACCTCAAATGTAATAGAATGGTCTAACTGTGAATGCAAAGCTATCTGTGTATATCAGGCACATTCCTTAGACAGGGAAATAAAACAAGGAATCCAATAAATATGTTGATATTGAATTAAGAAGCAGCATTGATAAATACATCTATGACTGCAGAAGATGGACTGTTTCAGCCAACAATGTATTCAGCATCCTGAATATTGAAATATTGAATTACAGGCTGGCTGCTGACCTAGCAAAGATACCATTGAGTGTGCCCAGAGCATTTTCTGCCCAAAAAAGTACAAGATACCTTAAAAAAACCCCAAACTGATTACGTAAGTGAGGGCATATGTCTGTCATGAATCTTCCTACTGCTTAGGAAGACACAAAGCTGTCAGTTTTGTTACTTCTTCTTTTCTACAAACTACCACAACACCAAAAAATGTGTGAGAGATGACACCAGCTTGGTGTAATGACTGACCTGAAATCTCTCAAGGGATCCTTTCACTCCTTCTTGTGGAATAAATTCACAAAAATCAAACTTGTTTCAGTGATTCATTAAAACAAAAACAATTTAAAAGTTTCCACTGCTTTGTTTACTCCAGAGTTTCAAAAGCTGCCTTCTGAGAAAATGGACTTCAAATCCACTATGTCTGTTACTGCTAATTCTATTTTTTCCCAGCTTGCACAGCAGCTGTTTGTCTCTTCTCAGGCAGAGACACTATGACTACTTGAAAGTGCTGAGCTAAAATTTATATATATATAGTGACAGAGCATCGCATTTCTGAAAACCAGGTAGTCTTCTCCACTTCTGCAAAGAACTGGAGGACCTGGCAAAATGTCATTATTTTGGTTTGTCCTTTCAGAGGAGAAAGGTTAAACCGCTACAGCCATGAACTGAACACCACTATTTGGGCTATAACTGTTGAGCAACAAGGCTGCCCTCGTGTCAAAAAAGCACAAGCAACCAGACATATCAGCTGAGGTGCAGCCAGAATGCTGAATCCATTCAAAGGCACAGAGATCCATTTGCAGCTTCAATCACTTTTCCCCACTGGTATTTTGCAGGTCTGTGCAGGCTGATGGAAGCGTGAGATCCAGTTAACCTGACCTTTTTTAGACATGAGATATTTGAACTATATTAAAAATTCCATTTTAGAACTAATCTGTAAAACTAGTTTCCTGGGTTGGGGCAGGGGAAATAAGCATCACACAGAGACATAAGCCAATGCCCAGCACAAAATCTGTTCTGCATTAATACATGAGGGTTCTGGTCTATTAAACGTCCATTTCAGTTCAAGACAAGAGAAACTGGAGAAGCAAGAGCAAACAGTGGGACAATACTGATCAAGGAGAGGAAAATATTTTAGCAGGAATGCTTGCTACGAATGGAACCACCTCACTTTTAGGACAAAACACAGTTTTGAAGATGAAATGAGATAGTCACATAGCTCTCTCTGAAAAGCTCCTGTGCACTGGGGGTGACAATACCAGGAAAGTTCCTCACTGAATATGTCATGAAGAGCTGAAGAAGCAGATGTGGAAGTCAAGAGTTAGTGAGGTACAGGAGTAGACATGCAGAGAGATGATAGACCTTAGGAATAAAAAAGTGGTAATTGATGGTGGAAGGGTGGAAGTTAACAGAGGCATCCAACACCAAAGAAAATAGGGTTAGAGAAATTAGCTCAGAAATTGATCTCTATGAAAAGATTGTCCATTTGGATGGGTAAATGGATCAAGATTACACAGGAAAAAGGAACATATTATGTAGGAGAAAGAAACGTGTTCCTAAAGGCTCTTTTCAAGAAGGAGGAGAGTGACAAAGGGTGAAATTCACTCCCTCATAGTACACAAAGGTCTAGACAAATGTTTAATTCACAATCCAGCTAAATAATATAATGACAAACAAGCAGTAAATTGTCTCATCTCTAAACCAAGGGCAGCTTTCATTATGACCTGTGACAGATTAAAGTGGTATGACTGAGGATCAAAGACAAGCAAATGTGTAAAATGTACAAGCTGAAAATGAATAAAGTCCCATGTTTCTAGTACTTCTCTAGTATTTGTAACTGTGCTACAACAAAAGAAACAACTGTGGAGATAAATCATATTTTCAAGTTGACAGCTTCCCTTTAATTTACCAGGTTGTTACTCTGGAGATTGTATTTACTATTTGCTAAAACCTGAAAGTATCTGTTCCAGACTATAAAAAAAACTAAACAAAACAGGCTGTATATTTTCTCTTTCATATATATTTATCTGTCCAAGAAATCACTCCCAGGGTGACCTTTATGTGATCCAAAAGTCTTGGGGTGATACCATTCTTTATTCTTGGGAACTATTTAAGAAACATTTTGATAAAGAAGAATTGGTAGACTGCAGAAATATATAATGGACTCTTAAACCTCTCTATGGAGACCTATGTCCTTGGCACATGGAGGGCAGTGAAGTCTCTTGCTTAGTTGCTCAGATTGGTGAAGAATCAGAGTTAATAAACGTGAGAAAAATTGTTCCAAAATACTCTTAGAATTAATCTTAACTAGAGTACATTTGTCCCTGAATATCAATTTTACAGAACCCTTACAGCTTTATAGGACAAAGAAGTATACTTTAGGAGCTGATGTACTTGTTTTTGCAGGTAGCTAAAATATAACTTCTCAGAATCTTATTACAAACAATGAATTATATCACACACTATTGAGAGGAACTGCCAGCTTTTGGAAGCAGCCTCTTGGGACATTCTGATATTTTTATGTCAGTAATTTTTTCAGACTAATCTGGTATTCCCTTATTGAAACATATCATGGCTTAGGAAAATTATTTCAGAAAAAGTGTGTTAAAATTGCAAGAGCTTTTTGTCAAGTGTTATTTTCAAACTAGATTTATCATTTTTGACCTTGATACACAGAAATGGAATTTACACAATAGTCTGACCTCAATGCTTATCATAATAGAGACTCACTGCTTAATTAAAAGTTTGGCTCATTCTGTATGCTGGTTGATACTCAGGCACATTTTCATTGGGGAAAATTATTGTTTCTGGTCCCTCGCAGCTGTTCTGGCCTGCTCCCAATCCTTTGCAGATGTAATAACAAAACACTGATCAAAAAAATGCCTAGAGGTTGTTTGATAGGCATATTATATAAATGTGGAAAAAAAAATCAACCCAAATAAGCCTGTTGTGGAGGATGTCACTCTTTCATCAATGTTGATCTGGTTTAATTTCATATCAAGATCCCAGATCCATCCCACTAATGTCAGTAGAAAGCAATTATTAAACGAAACCATCAGATCTCCCCACCAAAAAAGGACATAAGAAACCAGTGAGTCCTCTAAACCCTCATGAGTAAACCCTCATGCAAGGCACACCAATACAATTGTGATGTTAAACAAAAATCATCGAATCATAAAATATCTTTGGTTGGAAGGGACCCGCAGGGATCATTGAATCCAACTCCTGGCCCTGCACAAGGCAGCACCAAGAGTCACACCATGTTCCTTAGGGTGTTGTCCAAACACTTCTTGGACTCTGTCAGGCTTGGTGCCTTGGAACTGACCACTTCCATGGGGAGCCTGTTCCAGCACCCAGCCACACTCTGGGTGAAGAAGCTTTTCCTAATACCCAATCTAAATCTCCCCACACACAACTTTAAGCCATTTCCTTGGGTGTTACTGCTGGTCACCAAAGACAAGAGGTCAGTGATGCTCCATGTGAGGAAGTTGCAGACTGCAATGAGGTCTCTCCTCAGTCTCCTCCAGGCTGAAAAGATCAAATGCCCTCAGCCACTCCTCATACAGCTTCCCCTCAGGACCCTTCACGATCCTCAAGGCCCTCCTTAGGACACCCTCCAATAGCTTTAGATCTTTCTTATCTTGTGGTGCCCAAGACTGCACTTGAGGCGAGGCTGCCCCAGCTCAGAGCAGAGCAGGACAATCCCCTCCCTTGCCCGGCTGGCCATGCTGTGCCTGATGCACCAGAACAGGGTTGGCTCTCCTGGCTGCCAGGGCACTGCTGACACATGTTCAGCTTGCCATTAACCAGGAACCCCATGTCCCTTTCCCCTGCACTGCAAAAAAGTGCGAGGAAACAAAGGAAAAGGCTTTTTATTGTGAGCATGTCTAACTATGCAAACACAAGGAGATGGCAAAAGCAGAATGATGTCTAGTTTCAAGCCTTGTCCAGTGGTACAGAAATAAACAGTCTGTTTAGAGTGGCATGATATGTATGTTGCCCTGCTCTCAGCATCACGAGAGCCTTTCTGTCCACAGGATGACACTGCTCTGCATAGATACAACTTGGTTTAAAACGGAAACATCGGCCTGACCATATTAAAACACATTCAGAAGCAACTCTAAAATGACATTTAACAGACATGCTGGCACTCGTTATTGACAAGCTACAGAACAAATAACAAATTTATAAATAGAGACCCAGCATGGATACCCAGTATGGGCAAGGCATTTAGCTGCAGCTAGTAATAAGTAAGGGTTTAATAACACAGTGACTTTCCAGTTACCCATTTCTAAACATTAGTCAACCCACTTGAGAAGAAAAGGCAAGTGTATAAAATAATCTCTGTAAGTAAAGAAAACCTTCATAGCGCATAAAAAAATAAAATTACAAAGCTACTGTATATTAAAAAAAAAAAAAGAAACCTGAACAAACATGGAGTTAAGCTTCAGCATTGTTGTTCAATAATTATCTAGTTAGGGTTGTTACACAATCTTGGGAGCAAACGGCAAAAGGAACATGACTAGTGAAACACACACCAAGATGTCACTTATACTGTACCCCTTAAAAAGACTGCTGCTGCCTTGAAGGAGAACTTAGTGCCAAATAGAATTACTTGGGAATTGGCTCTGGCACAAAATCAACCCACAGACACAAATTGCATTTGATCAGATAAATGTATACTATAGTGCTAAATCTAGTGGAGAAACAGATGCATAAAACTCAATGTTTTGAACCCTTCTAATGAAACATTATGGTTGATCATACCTAATGACTCTTGCATATTAAGTATAATCACTTAAACAGAATCAAATGTGGCTCCTGGGAGTAAATCAAGCCATACAAATTAAGCTGTACCCAGTTACAAACAAAGAAAACAAACAAAATTCCAGAGAAGATACTGAATTTTTATAGGCACATATAGAAGGGGCTGCAGTTCCATGTTTTTTAGACAAGCTGTTAGTGTGAAACAGATTAATGGTTTGTTAATTGCTTCAGGCAGAAGATTTTTAAGTAAGGGTTTACTACTAGAACTTTTAACAAGCCAGCACTTAGAGGACAGAGAAGTAATTACAGTGTTTGTAATAGCTGGGTACAAGGATAGCAGCCATTCCTGAAGCAAACAGATATAAGAGGATTCATTTTGCATGATGCAATTAAATGTATTTGCACAACAAGCCTCTAAACGTAAGAAATGCATGGAACAGGAATTAAATGAAGAACTGGAATCTTTGGGGACCATGTCAAAGCAATGATCCCACACTGTGCCGAATGAAGATTGTGCATATGAGATCAGGGTGTGATGACCAAATTTGCACAGCAATTGCAAATGATTATCATTCCATATGGCAAAATATCTGCACCATATGCCCTATAAGTAAATAGTGTTTTCATGCAATGATACAGGAACAGGTAGACCCTCAGTTGCCAGATTTATATGGAAGTGCAACAGCAGAGTTATTTTCCTTCACCTCAGCTTTCCATCTAGATGAAGGTCAAAACACTGCTGACCAGAAATAAGCAGCACTGAAGACCAAATTAAAGAACACAGAGGTTAAAAGAAGGGTAAATTTATGTCTTTTAATGAGTGCCAGGAGGTGAGCACAAGCCTGCAGCTTTAAGCAGTGTTTCTACTCTCATACTAAAGAGCAACTCCGTTTTTGTTTTACCAAATAGATTCCACCATCTAGGTGGTTTTTTTTGTAAAAAAAACCCACCAGGGTTTCAATTGTATCTGTCTACACAATGTTTGAGTGACATCCTTTAGCTAGGGAGCACTTATTGCAATGCAGAGAGTCCTGGGAGGCAAGAAAGCTTTTTCCCAGGCTAGTGACAATTTGCTAAGCTGAGGAGCTGGGCTCAGACCTGCATACCCACTCTCAAGCTGCAAGAACCCACTAATAGTGCTGCGCAGACAGCAGAGATGGAGAATACCTTTCCCTAGACTTATCTGGAACTGGGAAGGGAGAAAGCACTTGAAGCAGTGGAAAACCTGAATTTAAACCACTTTCAGATCAATCCCTATCTCACATTTTCTAAGGGTGAAAAGAAATCAGTCTTCTTTCTTCAACAGGGACAACTTAAGAGCCATAATTTCAAGAAAATGCTTTCAAGCTGTGAATGCTAGTCTTATAAACCTTGGTCCAAAGAAGTAATGAGGCTCTTCGGCAGAGGTGAAATTACAAACAAATCCCGTCTTCATGATTTCCAGCAGCAGATTGGACACATCCCCAGTCAGCTGCGGTGAATACTATGCTGAATGTTTATAAAATAAGGCAAGGCTGAATTTCCCAGCACTGAACACTTTCTGTGCTTCTAGTTCAAACAAATTCAGATTAGACTTGCAAAACAGCTAAAGCACCCAATAACAAGGCTTGGTCTTTTCTGACTCTTTCCTGAGCATCTGCTCCTGGCCCCCACTGGAAGCCAGGTACCAGGCTACATGGACAGATAACTATTGCATGGTTTAAGCCCATGCAGATGCTTTATTACTGCCACTTGCAATGACTCAGCTTAAAAGCATTTGAGATCCTCAGAAACTCTGGAGGCACGTTATCTTTGTAGTATCACGTCTACAAAGCCATGTTCTCTAGATAGGTACCTAGCATTTGTTTGCTCCCAAAATGAGCTTGTCTGGACCATATCAATCAGCCCTAATGTCTAAGCACTGTCAGCATCCACAAACTCCATGTTTCTAGCATACCTTCACAACCTGCTCAGGTAGGTGAACTCCAGCTACCCTTCCTCCCCATGTGTCACCCACACTCCCACTGAATGCAACATCCCGCATCCCCTAAATGCAGTTTGAGAGGAATGAACACACAGCTCCCTGGGACATAGTGGGCATTTGAAGTGGAGCTCTTAATATTTTCTGTTAAATCCTCCCCCTTCCAGATTTAAATATAAGTATGGTGACAATGGGGAGGTGGAAAAAAAGTGAAGAGAAAACAGAGAGAAGGGTTTTGCATTTATGACTTTACAACACGGGTATTTGTGCACTTGCTGGGGAGTGAGGGTTCCACCCTTGGGTATGCAAAAGAAGACAAAATAGCCTAGACTTTAATACTTATCACAGCAGTAATAGCTATAAACTCTAAGTTATAAAGCCACATGTCAGTACTCTGTCCCAATAAATATTTAATTATTCCACACAAATGGCCTACATCCCAACAAGAAAAAGCTAAATAATACCTGCAAGCACAATCCTTAGTGCACTCTTAGGGGTGAGAAGAGGAGCACTATCAGCTCCGCTATCGTCAAGAAAGGAGCTATACATGAATTTCCACATCCTTGGAAAACATTCAAACCAAATAGCTTCTTCATAAGGAAGAATGTTTCAGCAGCGCCTTTATATGCATTATGAGAGACATCTAGCTATGGTCTTATTTACAGAATAGAGGTTCTGAACTTTAATGAGGATAAGGTACCAACATCTTGATGAGCCAGATTTTAAGGGAATGACACCTTTCCCCATATTTGGAATTCATCACTTGTTAGTTTATAGGTGTATTCTGGGTTTTGTGGACTTTAATCCTGAACAACTGTTTCTGCCTATGCAGTGCCCCATAGATATGGTCCTTAAGTGATATCTCCATATGGTGAGATAGCTCAGACACTGTAATTCCCAGCTCCCTTTCATGACTTAGTTCTTAACTTCTCAAACTTCACATATAGTCCTTCAGGAAGTACCAAGAACAGTAAGAAATTAAAACCTGCTGTTCCCAAATCCTGAGTTGGTATTTCCATTAATATATAAATCTTGCAAAGTAGTCTCCAGATTTTTTTTTTATATACTTGGAAATATATAGAGAGATATAGTGCCTGTGCTGTCAACACTAATTGCCTTTCACAGTGCCTCAAGGATTTTTGTTTTGGAAACTAAAATATTTCATACCTCTAATTATAGCTCCTTTGAGAAGAGTCTAAGACAACTAAATATTTTCTATCCCAAAAGACAAGATTTTTCACTACAACCTAGCATTTTTTGTTATAGGGGCATGTAAAGCATTGAGCTCTGGGATCCCTGTCATGAGAAGGATGTGGATCAGTTCGAGCAAGTCCAGAAGAGGCCAAGAAGATGATCAGAGGGCTGGAGCACCTCTCTTATGAAAACAGGTTGAGAGAGTTTGGGTTGTGCAGTCTGGAGAAGAGAAGGTTCCAGAGAGACCTCATTGAGGACTTTCAGTACCTAAAGGGGGCAACAAGAAATTTGGAGAGGGACTATTTACAAGAACACACAGTGATAGGACAAGGGGTGATGGCCTTACATTGAGAGAGATTAAGTTTAGATTGACTATTACAAGGAAGTTCCTCATGATGAGGATGGTGAGACACTGGAACCCAGAAAAGCTGTGGTTGCCCCATCTCTGAGAGTATTCAAGGCCAGTTTGGAGATGGCTTTGAGAAACCTGGTCTACTTGGTCTACCTGGAACATATCCCAGCCCATGGCAGAGGGAGCTGGCACTAGATGATCTTCAAGGTCCCTTCCAACCCAAACCATTCTGTGATGCTGCATGCCTCTGTGACGTGTTAAAGTGCTCTTTGGAACAGGACTGAATAAAACATTATCCATGTCTACTGCTAATTGAACAAAATCTAATGGATCCTAATTGCACTTAGAGAAGCTCCAGTTTGTCATCAGGAAAAACTTTCCATCAGGGAGGAAATAAGTAACCTGCAGAAATAGTTGACTCTGCACTGTGGGAGGTTTTATAGAACAGACTAGTCAAACGTGGCAGGAATGGTTGAAATGCAGTTGATCTGCCCCAGGGCAAGAGAATGGACAACAGGGGTATTTTAGGTCTTCTTCAGAGTTATATTCTAGAGTTCCTACATCATGATGAACACGTCAGACATTTTCATTTAGTGCCCAATATGTCACATTCCTTGCTTTCTATCTGAATATATGAAACAGAAAAGGCCTTTGCAAACAGAACCTAACATTTCTAGTGAATCTGAACATGCCTCCGAAACTGTTTCATTGATTCTGAAACTATCCACCACTTAAACTGATTTTGTCAAGTTGCATTTACAGGAGGGAAAGCAATATGGATAAATTCACCCAAAAAACACATTAATATAGGCCCTTCTTTCTTCCTTTTCACTAACACCCACCCACTTGAATTATTTTTGTCTTTGATATTTACAGCTCTGCCAGATACTTTGGCACATATACTTAGTCTCTATACAGGGCGAAATGCAGTAATAATGTGATGGTAAGTAATACTGCATTTTTCATCTGCAAACATTGAAGTCACTGTTTATTTAGACAACCAACAAAGCTGTTAATGATGAAGCAAGGATGTGATGTTTAAAAGGACAGGCCATACCTAAATATTTATCAGTTTCATGGGGTCTAGGGAATCCTGAAGGATTCAGAACAAAACAAAATAAAAAATGTAGGAAAAAACAACCCCAAACAGTAACTATTACTAAAACCCCAACAAGTTTTGTTGATTCCACTCTTTGTAGCCATGGGATGCAATGTGGAGGCATTCATGGTAAAAATTTGGATGCAACTTTTTCTTACACATACTGTGAACTCTTATATTCCACTGACTTTTCACAATTATGAAGGCCATTCAAAATTAGTCTCTGAGTCTGGTAGACGTCTCTCTTCTCAGGCACTCTCTGAGAATGATAGGAGATTCTAGGATGGGTCATGACCCTCTCATGTCTATTTAAAGAGATGAAGAACCAGCCCCAGTATGCTGTGAGATCTAGCACCAGTTTGCTAAAAACCACTATGGTGATCTCAGATGCAAGGTGGCAAATTTGTACATTATTGCAAACAACCTAACACTTTCTCCTATCTAAAAATCTACACTTTCAGAAAAGCAAATACATAAATACAAAGGAGGGTTCACAGGACACCTGTCCTGGACAGTAAAAGCTGCTTTCCTTTTTATCAACAATCAAGATTGGAAAATAAATATAGCAAAAGGACCAATTTGTATTAAAAAATTTACATACAGACAACCAAGGAAGGTTTTGAGTGGAAGGCATGAAAGGAGGATGGCCTCTGGACTGATGGGTTATCCTTGGGCTAGGAGTGCTGTATCCAGCCCTGGGGTCCTCAGCACAGCAAGGACATTGACCTGCCGAAGCATATCCAGAGCAGGTCATAAAGATCCTCAGAGGGATGAAGCACCTCTCCTATGAGGAAAGCTAAGAGAATTGGGATTGTTCAGTGTGGAGAACAGAAGGCTTGGGAGTGACCTAACTGCAGCCCTCCAGTCCCGGAAAGGAACCTACAAGAAAGCTGGAGAGAGACTTTTGACAAGGGCATGTAATGATAAGACAAGGGAATACGGCTTTAAACTGAAAGATGGGAGGTTTAGATTAGATATAAGGAANCAAGGACATTGACCTGCCGAAGCATATCCAGAGCAGGTCATAAAGATCCTCAGAGGGATGAAGCACCTCTCCTATGAGGAAAGCTAAGAGAATTGGGATTGTTCAGTGTGGAGAACAGAAGGCTTGGGAGTGACCTAACTGCAGCCCTCCAGTCCCGGAAAGGAACCTACAAGAAAGCTGGAGAGAGACTTTTGACAAGGGCATGTAATGATAAGACAAGGGAATACGGCTTTAAACTGAAAGATGGGAGGTTTAGATTAGATATAAGGAAAAAATTCTTTACTGCGAGGGTGCTGAGGCACTAGCACAGGTTGCCCAGAGAAGTTGTGGATGCTCCATCCCTGGAAGTGTTCAAGGCCAAGTTGGATGGGGCTCTGAGCAACCTGCTGTAGTGGCAGGTGTCCCTGCCCACAGAATTAGATGATCTTTAAGGTCCTTTCCAACAAAAGTCATTGCATAAGTCTATGATTCAATGAAAGAAGGGAGGCCTTTTCTTTCCAGATTTGGGACATGTAATTGAGGATAAAAGGAAGTACAAAACGAGAATTTCCCATGAGGAATGGAGTATGAATAAGAATTTACATGATATATTGGATTATTTGGTTACATTTTCATATGATAATTTTTCATAGAAAGCAAAGGGCTATTTTGGATTTGTCCAGCAGCTTGTACATCCAGCCTGCACTAATCAGTTCTGACTTGGAACTTCTGATAGTATATTGGGCTGTCATAAGTAAAAAAACAAAAGCCTACACTTCCAGTCTCTTTTGCCTGCATTGGACTCTTAAAATACATATTATTTTTAAAGGGACTAAACATTTTGTTCTCCCACTACCCTGATGAAATTTACGGAGAGCCAGCAAATTTGAAAATGGTACCCTGGACTCTGACTGCCAGCATCCTGCCTTGAAAAGGCTATTCCAGTTTCTATGCTATAGTTTTCTATTGTTCTCCTTTAAATCAGAACATTTTTTTCATAAAATGAGAAAAGTTTGGAGTTGGCCCTGTATCTATTATCCTCAGCATAGAATTTAAAGTTCAAATTCCCCTGTACAGGACTAGCAGCACACCTCTTAGATAGCAACAAGTTTAAGATGGAGTTGAGGGTCAAATGCTTTGATGAGGCTGGAATAAAAAGAGAGTTTGTCCACTGTCTTCATCAAATGCTCCAAGAGATAAAAGGAATACACTTTCACCATTTTAAAGCATAAAGACTTGTGCTTAAAAAATAATAGTAAAAAAGACAGATATTAGCTGTCAGTGCCTGCAAACTATGACTCAAATGTTAAATCATTCATGGGATATATCCTACATCAGTGTTAAGACTCATTTGTTCTGATTTCACTCAAAACCAGAACACTTGTTCTCATTAATACTGCAAGCTTCTTTTGTTAATTAATTTTTACAATAAATTTCTTCATTTCTTCAGAGAGTTTTGTTCTAGCTGCCTGAAATTCTGATTTATCTTTTTAAAGAATCACATCTAAAATGTCATGTAGAACTACAATTTTTGAGTTTTACATTTTTGAAAAGGAGAAAAGATCTTAAAAATAGTCATGCCTATGGGAAAGTTCTTGCCAACAACTTTTAAAACTTGAAATGCTTTACTTACCATGACAAAAATGAAAATTTTTATACATTTCCTTCATCTTTGATTTTGGTCTGGAGATTTGCAGTTTGCATTCCATGCCCACCCTATTTATGTTTCACTGTTTAAGAACAGAGCGATGAATTGCTCGCTTCTGTGGGGCTTGTTTTCATCTTTGAAGTACAAATGTGGGTGGAGGCAAGCAGTTTATACTGCTAATATAGTTAATAATAATCTGGAGGCTGGGAAAGGCAGATTAGACCTGGGGGTGACAAAGAAAGGTTTTGAATGCTTCCACTGGCTACAGGAGAAAACCAAAGGTGTGCAACCTTCTTCTATGTATCTGTTCCTTATGCAGAGACTATTTTGGTTGATCTCTGTGAACCTGGACTGTGGAAAAGTTCAGCCCCATGTCAGCCGCAGAAATGCGAAAAGTCATATTCAATTTTTTATGCAGGATGTAATCACTGGAGTATTAATAACCTCAGTGGTTGTGAGCAAGTAGAGAAGATATATTCTCTTTTGGGGGGTAATAAGAGACATCAAGTATCAGATAAAGTACACCAAGGATAAGAAAACTGAAGTTTTATACTTTGACAGACTGCAATTGGAAGGATAAAGAAGTTTGCAACATAATCAAGGTCAGAGGGATAACATTATAAGTGTATATATATCCTTCACATCCTAATCTAATGCCTTAATTAACCCATCCTTTCAATCTTATACACCATGGCATGGCTCTTCTCAGGTTCAAGACATCTCATTCATTACATATATTTTAATTTTTAATCTGTTAAATTACCTCCTGTTTTTTCTGCAGATTTTCATGGTCTGTAGTGGATGCTGTCTTCTCCCATTTCTCTGCAACTTGATTTGCTTCTTCTATTTTTTGCTCATAACTTTTCTGAGAATTTAGCAGCGTCACTTCATAAAACTCTTGGATATCTGTTTGTAAAGAGGAACAAGTAAAAGACATTATTTGCCATATTGGCTTGACTCCCTGGTGTTTTCCTTTGATACATACTTATACATTATCATCATAATGATAAATATGTACTACATTTTTAGTAGAAAGCACCAATACACAAGGGTTTTTTTCTGAAATTTTTATGAGATTCTTGAGATATATTCTCATTTTAAAGAGGTCTTTAGAAAAAAATGTAAAAATGTAAAGGAATGACATTATAAGAAAAGATTTGAAGAACATGTTGCAGGCACACCTGAACAACACAGGCAGAATAGACCCTATTACAGGGAGAAATAAGACACAGATCACTTTAACCAATAACCTAGAAATTTGCAAATATAAAATACCTTAAGAGAAACTCCTTGACATCCGTCCAAGGCACCTGAATCACTCTCAGCCCTATCTGCAGGTGCATTTGGCATTTTTTTCAAGTGGGATGCACAATTTGAAGGAAGACTGTGGATTCACCACTTCAGTCTGTTGCCATTCAGAAGTAGCTGGGTAATGTTTAGTTTCAACCAAGATTAAGAAACAAGACAGGTCCCAAACTACCCTATTCAGATGTTTCCATCACATTTATTTTCATGGGTTATGATCGGATATACAAGATCCAGCAGTGAAAACAATTTTATTGAAACCTGTGCACATAATAACCTAAGATGAGGGGGGGGAAAGTGTTCCCTTCTTTGAGCAGGTTTTAGTCAGATAATCACACACAAAAGGGCGCACACTGTCTAGTGGAGATAATTGACTTATCAAAGAACAAATAAAATTCACATTATTTGATTTAATAACAATGGACTTTCTCCTGGATAAAAAAGAAAGAGATTGCATCTACCTGGATACCCCTTGGGACCTCAAAGGAAAAGCTTTTTATAGGGTTTGTGCTTGTCCTCACATTCAGTCTCCAGCCAGACATCAGAAGTCTCTCCTTCCTCTCTTTAGGAACAGCTAAACTTTTCTAACTTTTCTTCTAACTCCTTTTACAATTTTCCAACTTATTATGCATTCTATTTGTCATATACAATGGGAAAAAAAAATCACAGAAGCATTAAGGTTTGAAAATATCTCAAAGATAATAAAGTCCAACACTCAACTAAATGCCACCATGCCCACTAAACCATATAGTGTAGTGCCACGTCTACTCATTTTTTGAACACTTCCAAAGATAGTTATTACACCACTTTCCTGGGAACCCTGTCCCAATACTTGAATCCTTTCAGTGAAGAATTTTTTTCCTTATATCCAACCTGAAACTGCCCTGGCACAACTTGAGGCCATTCCTCCTTGTCCTATTGCTGGTTACCTGGGAGAAAAGGCTGATCCCCACCTTGCCATACTAACTTTTATTTCACACATATATTTGTAAGAATTTATGTTTCATATTATTACAAACATTTAATTCCACATTAAAACTAAAATCTATTTTTAAAACAAAAAGCTACAGGACAGTTGCAATGAGAAAGAAAGTTTCTCCATTCTCAATACAGTTGGTTTGAATATTACAACTGAAACAGTTGCAATATATGGTTCAATGCCAGGTCAATTTGTATTGCAACAGCAAGTGAAATATATCAGGCTAATATATAATTATCTCTAGATAAATACATCACAGAAATAAGCTAGAAAATGCCCTCTGGCAGTGGCAATTGGCTGGCATCACTGACATTATCAGGGTATTAATTGGGTTGACAGTATTCAGTCAAGGAATAATAGAACAGTGCTTTTGCCCTAACTTTAAAGCCTATCTTGCCCGAGTGTTTTCATTAAAAATGATGTGTGAGCCACATTTGCATGTGTATGCACGTGTGCAAAATAAATATTAAAACCTCAGCCTCTTTGTAAAGGTCCTTATCTATTCTGAGGAGGCCATGGGTTGCTTTTGCTGGAATAATGATCACTGGTGTGCAGAGAAAAGCACTTCAGTATTTATGTGGTCACAGAAGAAAGCACAGAGGATTCACTTAGTTGGTTGCTTTGTAATTCCATAAGCTGAAATTGCCATTTCTGTGGAACAAGGGCAGCCAGAAACTTGCAGTCAGACAAGGTTTGCAGAAAATAGGCTTTGTAATTTGCTCTGTGTAAAACCTGCTCCATCGAGTAATCTCTGCTACATGAGAGGTGCAATCATACTAGGAGGGGAAAAGTGTTGAATACTACTGAGGATAGAATGGGAGTGAGCAGCTGTAGAATCAAGATTGGAACCACAGTCATAAAGAAGAGTCATGGGGGCATGGTAATTGTTATATAAAATGAGCAAAATACAGTCTGTCTCCTAGAGGGGTTTACAGGAAAATAATTCAACAAAAAGTCTAAAATCTTATAATAGAAAACAGAAATCACAGAATGTCTTGGGTTGGAAGGGATCTTAAAGACCACCTAGTTCCACTTCCTCTGCCAGGGTCAGTGAAACCTTCCACTAGGCCAGGTTGCATCAAGCCCCATCCAGCTTGCGCTTGAACACTTCCAGGGATGAGGCATTTCTTACACAAATTAAATCTGTACCTAATATTTCCTGTCACTGTATTCTCTCCCCTGAAAACAAGTTCAGATTTCACATAGAAATGACAATAATACTGTTGATGAACTTTGTGAGCACAAACCACATCTTCAGTTTGAATCTCTTTACTGCTCCAAACGTTTTGTTAAGCGATTAATTCATGTTTGTTTAAAGTCTCGGCAAATCTCCCTGGATTTTCTATCTAACAGAATTTGTTCAATTACTTTTTAAGAGATTACTTACTTTATTTAATAAATTCTGCTTGCTCTCCCTTTAGCCTAGCCAAAATATTTTGTCAGTTTTGCTATATAAAGATAAATTGTAGACACTAAATTATATATATATTCTAATACAAAGTAATTCTAAAGTCACTGTGACTTATTTCATTCTGGATAACTCCATCACTGGGGAAGTGAGAAAACAAGTTTTCTGTACATCAGCACGGTAGAGTACATATCAGTAACATTTTACAATTGCCCATGGAGAAGCATATTGTAGCTGGCTGTATTTGTTCTCTGCAGGAAAGTTCTAAGAGTTCCCTCTTCTCCTTCCTTACAGACCTGTGCAGGAATGAGCAGACTCTAGCTTTTATAGATATGTCAGGAAGCACTGTCTGTTACTGAAGCTGGAGACACTTCTCAGTTTGAAGTCTTGGGTTTTTTTACTACTGTTAAAAAAAAATATTAATGCTCAGATTTGTGCTCACTCTAATCTCACTTTTTTTAAAGAAAATTTAAACAAAAATAGTTTAGAAAAAGAATAAGTACTGGAGAAGACATAATGTCTTACATAAAAGAATAACCTTTCTTTCAGACAGCAGCTACTTTAAAAAATAAAAATCAGGCACAGCTGAACAGGCTGCCTAAACTCTGCTGTTTTCTGACTTTTTAGTGGTTGGTCCTGCAGCCTGCAACCATTATTCCAGTGCAATTTCTCTTTTAATTTATATGCATGACAATAACCATTTGTCATAGAAACACTTTAGAGCTCCTCTGATAGCAAAGGGGTTAAATAATACAAAAAAAGGGAAAAAAAGGCCTAAACTACTGTCTGTCTTTTGTGACCATGATCTTTCAAAAGCATTCTAATGAGGGAAAAAATGAGATAAAGCAATACAATTCCTCATTCATCTGTAAGCAGTTGAGCACCAGAAAGATAGAATTAAATTGAGAGGAATTCAGACAAAGATGATTAAAGGTCTGAGAGGACTAACTTCTGAGCAAAGATTAAAGGAAGAGAATAATAACAACATACACTTTCATATTTCATTTCAAAGCAAAACAAACATTAAGAACCATATAGTGTTGGCTGAGAAAATTGCCCATGGCCTCAAAGTGAAGCAAACCAGCAGGGTCAAAATGCAGAGGCCCACACATGGGCACACCAGATGTGTCCAGCCCTTTGTAATCAATAACCTACTTACAGTGGCTTCAGAATCACCAGCGGATTCAAGACAACACTATTCCATCTTTAAAAGCCCTCTTTGCTGGGAAGGGCAGATACAGCTGCACGGGGAAACTAGGAACAATTCCTCAGTGTGCTGAGAACAAGCCAGGAACCTCTCTCTCTCTTAGAAGCTTTCTCCTTTATTGAAGATACACACTAGTGTGATTTAAGGTCAGAAGGGGAAGTTAATCAGCATTTGTTCCCACTTATGCACCTTGGTGACCTTGGTGTCTTCAGCTGTGTGAATCAGCATATTCAGGTGGCAGCCCCAAGGCTGGATGAACTACATGAGCTAGCTTTGGCATCTCTATGATTTCCACCTACACAGAGAAGCACCAGCAGGTCCCAAAAGCATCCCAGCACTTTCATGGACATTCAGAAATGTAGCCATCAAGGCACACACACCCCAGTGCACCAAGCAACTGGGATTATCTCAATCTCTCTCTTTAATGCCAGCTGACCTGGAGCTGCGCTTTCCACATACCAAACCAATGCAAAGAGTTAGGGAGTAAGAACATCAAAAGATTGGTTTTCCATGGTAATAAAGTGCTGTAAGGACTTACAGAATGCAGTTGCCTGTCTCAAAACACTGTCAAGGTCACAGAAGAAACTTGCTAAAAAATGAACCACAACAACAAAACCTGAGATAAGCACAGATGGCACAGTAGGAAGGTGCTGGTTCCAGGCCTAACAGGGTTGAAGGTTTGGTTAGCATCCGGACAAAAAAATCACGCCATGGCAAACTGTGAGAAAGGAAAAACTGCTCACACACATGCCATCCCAAGTCATGGCCATGGCATGTACACCCTGTGGATACCCAGAACTTGGGCAGCCTAAATGTGGTACCACAGAAGAATTACTTGGTGACCCCCGCCGCTGGGGTGAAGATGGACTAGCAGGATGCCACAGGATTCATTGGGTGGTGGTATCTCTCTACTTAATCTGTCTCTCCTATTTTCTTTCTCCTCCCCCTCTTTCTTTCCTATTTCTCTCTCTTTATACCTCACATTTAACATTAAATTTGTACTATTGACTTCAGCATACAGTCTCTTTTGCACCTTAATTTGGGAAGAGGCATCTCCTTATAAACAGATCATAACAAGTGCAAAATGCAAAATGGCTCAGCTTGAGCTTGTGCAGGTTTACAATGCAGCTATGCAGTGAGGGTGGAATCACAGAATTATATGGGTTAGAAGGGATCTTAAAGATACCTAGTTCCAACATCCCTGCCATGGGCATTGACAACTTCCCCCAGACAAAGATCCTTAAAGCCCCATCCAACCTGACTTTGGATAGATTTGCAGGATGCCAAACTCAGGATTCAGAACACAGGAAGCATAAAGGAAACTAGAGTAGAAGTGGAGATAAAAATCGCTTGCACCTCTTTTGCATTTAAAATGGAAGGGGAAGAAAAGTCTGTATTCCAGTAACAAACAAGACAATGCCAGGCTTTCTGATACCATCTATATTTTATGCAACACAAACAATTAAGCTTAAAAGGATAATCTTGTACATCGCTTAGCCTGAAGTTGTACTGCATGTGTCAGCAAATGCTGCTTCCCCAGTGACTTGACAGTACACGTGGCCACTAATAAAAGAGCAGTGTGAATTATTCCATGCATCAAACCTTATCCAAAATCCACTGAATTTGCAGACACCTACCCCCTACAGCATATTTTGACCTCAGCTGTGCTGACAGATATTCCAAAAGCTGTTACCTTCATCTGTGCTTAGCAATACAGAAAGATTTCCTTACATACATCTTGCTACCACTCCCCTTCACTTTATGTCTTGAGAGGATTCAGCGATGCCATCAAAATTCTGGTATCTGCAGAAGTTGTCTGTTGTTTCTGCAGACAGCTGCACGATTTTGCAATTAACTGTAATAGCATTAACAGTGTAGAATCCCATTACCCAAGGAATGAGCTCTCTGTGTATCATATTGCTATAGAACCAAACTAAGAACTGGAACAAATATTCTGTAAGGTAAAAAGAAAGGGTTTTTCGGGTTTTTTTTCTCCTCTTTCTAGAGGTCTATAGCCCTGGAATTCATTTTTCCTTTACTGTGCCAGTGCCCTGACTTGCTTTGCGGTATAAGCCCCATCTGTTTTCCCAGGGCATTCAGGGACAAGGTGGAATGGGGGTCTAAGGCAACATGCAAACACAAGCTGTTCCCTTTCGGGGAAATTTGGGACAGTCTTTTTGTCTATGTGTAGGATAGTGTCTGATATGTACCTTTTAATGTTGTGTAACCCAGCACAAATGACTACTGTCTGGCAGAACACTGCAGATCAAAATAAAGTCAGTTGTTGCAGGCTCCTGCTGCAAACCCTTTTTTTAACTAAGGGAACATTACAGTGTACATCTAAACGGCATCATTTATATCCTGGGGAGTAGATTATGCTGGGTCAGCTTCAGCCATCTGGTCTGAATTATTAGGTAGGAGTAAGGCGAATTGTGCACAACGTTGTTCAAGACGGAAAAGTCATTCAGGCAGCACAAGTAGCAGGGAACTGATCATAGATTGTACCAGCCTGCCAGTAAAGAGCTTTAGTGGCCCTGCCGATGGAAGCAGTCCAAAGAGATGTTAAATAGCATGCTTCACCCAATGCAATTATGTTGTGTGGGTTTTTTTCAAGCAAAATGTTTCCATATTGAGTAAAACTGCCATTTTAAGAGAGGGAAGATAAAAAGCAAGAGAAGTTAAACCTACCTTGAAACAGGGTGAGTTTTCAACTAAAGCAGGCCTATGGCACTGACTGACATGAGAAATGGCAGAAATCCAGTTATCAAGCTGGCTCATAGCTTCACAGCCCTGGGGAGCTCCAACCTGCCCCCATTAGCACCCCTCCATGCAGCAGCAGTCAAAAACACCTTGCCCTTTTCAGCTGCATCTCACCCCCTGGCTCCAATGTATTTGTCTCAGGTCTGCACTAATAAAGGTGGAGTCAGATTCAACAACAAAGGAAAAGCTCAAAGCTTATTTTTGCAGTTGGCAGAGGTAACACAAAGATATTTCAAGTCAAAATGAAATTTAGCAAGGTTTTCAGACAGAAGCCTTTGGTGTGCAAGAAACATAGATACCAACCCAACAGCAAGAGTTGCTGCAGGAGAAAAAGAAGTCTTCTATTCCATGCAGGCAGTGAAAAAGTCCAGTGCAAGCCAGGGAAGCAGTCTTCTGCCAATTCCCTACATTTGATGAGTGTTCTTAAATCTATTTAAAGCAGCATACTCTGGTAGAACATGTACCAAAGTAGGCAGCAAGAAATATGGCTTCTGTTATTAACCTGTCAATTCTTGAGCTTCAGCAAACCCTTTTTATTTGCCCTAGATAATTTTGAGGTCTCTTCCAAACTGAATTATACAATGATCCTGTGATACTTTGTAGATCTAGGTTGTAAACTCTTGAAGGCAGGAACTATTATTAAGCAGTTACATGCCTGAGCAAAATTACATCTTTTCATCAAAAAAAGTTCTGAAACACTTTACAAGGCTGTAGTAAATAACTAAATAGTTAGTAATTGATGTCCAATAGTTATTTGAATATATGAAATAGAAACACACTTTGAATACTTCTGGCTTGGCAGTACATTAGCAACATTATTTATTGCAATATATCCAAAATATAACCAGAGCTCTCCAAATAAAATCTCAGGTAGGAATATGCACCTCAAAGGCAGCTGTCCAATATCCAGGAAGAATAGAATATTCAACACAGATAGCTCTGCACAGAGAAGGCAAAATAATTGCTGCAACCCTTTCTATATGAGCGATGTTCATGTTACATGAAAACTAGAGAGCAATCAATCAGAGAGTAAAGTCAGTATTTAAGCCTTTTCAGTGATCATATTGAGTGTATTACTACAGTTCTGCCCACACATTCTAGCTGTTTATCCGTAAGTAAGAACTGCACTCTGGATTGAGGGTCAAAGAAAATGTATCCCACCACAATAAGCAGGACTGACAAACAAGCAACAACGGATGAGGAGAGAGGGCTTATAAGAAAAGTGAGGATAAACTTCCTGAAAGGGTCTGTTGTGATGGCACAAGGAATAATGTTTATAATCTGAAGGAAGACCAATTGAGACTAGATATAAAAAAGAAGTTTTTCTAATGACAGTGATGAAGCACTGGCACAGGTTGCCCAGAGAGGTGGTAGGTGCCCCATCCTGGAAGCATTCAAGGTAAGGTTGGATGGGGCTCTGAGCTAGCTGATCTGGTGGAAGATGTCCCGGATCATTGTAGGGAGGGTTGGCCTAGATGGCCTCTAAAGGTCCCTTCCAACCCAAGCAATTCTATGATTCCATGGATTTAAGCATTCACCCCTGACAATATGTTAAGATTTATAAGTATCGTTGATAACAGTGTCTTCAATAGAACAAGACAAAACTCCATGAGACAGGTTTAATGATGCACAGAAAAATAGTTAAAAATGACCACGGTAGCTTTAGCAAATACGACGCTCACACCTTCTCATGCTATTCCTGAAGCTTAAGCTGCAGGAGAGCAGAGCAGCAAGCCCCAAATCCTGCGGCAAGGTTTCCTTTTAACCGGGCAATCCAGTGCTTAGGGATCTACACACTACCTGCAAGAGTCAGAGCAGGATCACGGGCACACACCGGCTGCTTTGTACCTCCACACAGCCAGGCAGATACATGAACCTGTTCCAGGATATTTCCTGATGGAAAACTGTATCAACAGAAAGCACAGATAATTTTAGCAACTGTTCAAAGGTGACAGCTAAGGAAGTACTAAGAGGTCAAGGCAAGGTTTCCTGTGCTTCAGAACAGACCTTTCAGAAGATGATAGTTTTCTTTGAAAAATGATGGTTTGTATGAAGTTATTTTCCTATAAGCTTAAAGAGAAACTTTCTTTTTTTTTTTTTTTTTTTTTTTAGCACTGTATTGCCCTGCGTGTAGTCTAGAATCATGGAAACACAGAAACATTTAGGCTGCAAAAAACCTTTAAGGTCATCAAGTCCAACTGCTAACCCAGCACCGCCAAGTCCACCACTAAAACATGTCCCCGAGTGCCACAACTACACATTTTGTAAATACCTCCCGGGATGGTGATTCAATCTCTTCTCTGGGGAGCTTGTTCCACTGCTTGACAACAATAATAATATACCTTCAGAATGAGGCTTTATTCATTGTTTGGGGAGTTGGATTCAAAGCCACTACTGGAGAGGTTTTCCCTGCTTTCTGTGCAGCAGTGAACAGTTATTACCGTGCATTTCTGATCCTGTCAGAGGATCCCACAGCCTCACGGTTTGTCACAAGGAGTCATGAACAGACTTTCCTCTGAATGGTTCCAACATGTGCTTTAACAACTGAGTTCAATAGTGGAACACTGTTCAGTTATATCATCTACTTGTGTGATTTTGTTTGTTGCTCAATTGTTCAAAATAGTCTTCCTCTAAATAGGGATAATTAGGAAAATTTGACAAAATCTGACTGTAAAATGCCAAGTCAAAAGGGCAGGTGTATTTTCATCTCTGAGGCAAGAGTTGGAGAGAAAAAAAAAAATCAGATTACATATTTCCCCACCTTTCTTTTTGAATCTTGGAAAGGACCCAGCTGCCAGCCAATTTCACAGTGTGGAGGGAAATGCTATATACCAGACCAGAACCAGAAAAAAGGCATATCATTCTATAATCCTAGATCAGATTAGTTTTATAAAGGCATTTCCACTGCTGTTGCACATAAATAGGTTGAGAGTAGACAGGCTAAATGAAAGACTTAATGCTTGGAGAACAAGCCTTGGGACTTGCAGGCTTGGGGATAGCTGCAGATACTCAGCAACCCAGATAGGGTCCATTCCTCTCCGCTATCTCCCAGAAGCACCCAGTTTGCTAAAACCCAGAGTTTTAGCAAAACCCAATTTTGCTAAAAACATAAGGCAACATAAGAGCATTTTTCAGGAAAACCCCATGGCAATCTATAAGGAATTAATAGTAATTGCTTCCAGTCCTTTTTCTTCTTTTTCTTCATCTTACAAGGAAGCATCTTCATACACAACCCTTTTTGAATATCACTTTAAATAGCAAACTAAAACAAAACACTAAAACACAACCTTTCTTCAGCATTCTTTGACCTGCCAGAGCAACTCTTTACCATCTTCAACCTTTCTTCTTCAAGGTCTTACCTAGGAACATCTCCCCTTCTGCATTTCTCTTACCCTTTCTCTGCAAACACCCCACAGTCTCCTTCTAGTGGAAGGATACATTTCTGCTCAGCCCAAGACTCTGCCTTTTAGCAAAGCATCACCTTCTGTGCTCAATAAACAGCTTTACTCTGATACCAAAACACACAATCCCAGTTAACCTGAGAGCCACTAAGCGACAACTCATTCCCCATTTTTGATGAGGTGCTTTGTAAAGTCAAACATGTGACTACAGGGCTGCAACCTCCATTCCTAC
This sequence comes from Donacobius atricapilla, assembly GCA_013397315.1. NCBI lineage: Eukaryota > Metazoa > Chordata > Aves > Passeriformes > Mimidae > Donacobius > Donacobius atricapilla. The sequence continues at coordinate 461,062 of WBMY01007047.1, forward strand.
CTCCCCGACACCCTTCACTCTTGGTGCACCTAGTTTCCCACCCAGAAGCCAAAGTTCAAAATAATTTAAAACCAACCTTCCCCTTTCATATGTGCCAAAACTGTGGGGGGAAAAAAGGCAAGAACATGTATAGAAAACTGGGTTAACTATATTCCAAGTCTCACCACTTCAGTTGCCTCTTTCTTCCCTTTCATTTTACTAGCAGAAAGTGTGATGTAAGTGGCAAAAACAGGGAAATGAGAACTTCAGATTGCAGATTCTATTTGCAGTTTTTCCACTGACTTGCTATGTGACCTCAGGCAAATATATCTCTCAGCACTTCAGCTTAACCTTCTGTAAAATTGAGATACAAATGCTTTGACTTATCCATAGGCTCACAGCATGGTGTTACACAGCTTAATTAATTAATGTTTGTTAAACACTTATAATGAATGTTTCTACACAAGTTTAAATTATTACAGGTTGTACCTTCATAAAACTCTGGCTTATGACCCTTGAACATATTTGCCACAATGTCTCGTGTAACCCTTAATATTGCTACTCTCTTATAATAAATTATACTTTAAATGAGCCCTTTCACTGGAATAACTGTGACTGTAGTTGTCCACACTTAACATTTACAGTCATTGCATTAATTGTTCTAACCTTGTATTGCAGGTTTCCCTGAACATCAAAAGACTTCCTTGGTCATGCTTGAATTTGCTTCACTTTGTTCCCATGGTTTTAGTAACAGATAGGAGGTTTCATGTAAATTCAAAGACATTTGCTGGTCTCCACTGGAAGAAGGAAAAAAATCCTGTATCCCTTAGAGAAGTACCTGCGGGTCATGAATCTCTCTACCATTCTCACTATGTCCATTCTCGTGTAATTGATTGGTTTATGGATTCATATAAGATCTTTTTGACTTCAGTAATTTAGATTGTCAGTCATTGTGGACTTATGTATTTATTCATAAATCATAGAATCATGGAATGGTTTGAGTTGGAAGGGACCTTTGAAGATCATGCATTCAAATGTTCTTCTGTGAACAGGGACAAAAAATACTTGCAAATCTTTCTTCAGTGATTATTCTAGAGCAATAATACTGTGATGTGTCCCAAAGGGAGGGTCTCAGTTCCCTAATGGAGGAAATGTTTTACAAAAATTATGTTCCCAAGTTCACCATTCTTTATACCAAGTTTTAATCTTTACCACAGGAAAATCAGTTACGAGCATAATACTGTACTTTTTAACAAAGTATATTTTTTTCAAGATAAATAATTTATAAAGTTTTACTGCAGCATCTTTAAAAATGTCTGACAGCAAAACTCAAGGGAGCAGGAAGGGACATGCTAATCAAGGGGCATGGCATAAATGCTAATGAAGAAAGTGACCCACGACCGAGGAATTGGCATATCATATGCTCCAGTGTTTCATCACACAAGACAAAGGGAAAATTAGTACAGCTCCATATAATGGTGATCTCCTGACAGACGAAGACCTCACCTTCATTCAAGGCACAGCAGGAGCTCAGACCAACCCTCTTCGAAACAAAAATGCTAAATCAAGCTGGCTTTGGGTGGGGGGACAGACAAGTTCAGTACTGTCAACCTCCTGATACTAAAGCAGCCGGTAAATTAAATATAGGACACAAACTTTAGGAACTCTTATCCCGTCTAGCTATGAAATGAGAGGTGCTCTGGAGGTAAGGTAAGTCTGTCACATCTTCTGCAAAGTCAGGCTGGATATCCCAGCTGCTGCCATCTGGAGCAGCAGAGACTGCACTGCTGTGTGCTAAAGCCAGAGGGGTTGGCAGGCATGGCACAAGGCTTCCAGAAAGCTGGGCCTTGCTGGAGATAAGAACGTAGGTTGGGCAGGCATCCACTTGACTTACCAGGAGGGTAGAGGGTGAACCAGCTGTCTCTGGGAGCACTGCAGTTACAGCCTCAGTCCAGTCACTCTGCCACATGTGTTGACTCAACACATCCGCTTCTGACAAAGGGAGCTGAGACTGGGCATGTCTTAACTCCTAAAGGTACATGCCCTAACCTGGAACTACATCCCAATTTGAGCATCCTTCATGTTAAGAAGGCAATACTGAACACCAGAGTGGATTCAAAGGATTGTGATGCAATTCCCTTCCCTGCAGTCAGAATTTGTTCTTGGGCAAAGGTCTGGTGGTCAGATTTGCATTATTTTTCACAGTTTTATTGGTTTGTTTTCTCTGTTAGTAGATAATGATCTAGGACCAACTTCAGTGTGGTAACTCTTCTCTTTCCAAAGTTCTGCAGTAATATAGGATTATCTTTTAAAGACCATGCATTGTTAATCAGCCTCCTGAAAACATCAACTTCTCAGTAAACATGGTTGAACAAAATTAACTTTGAAAGTTTCATTTCAAAACCATTTTTGCAGTCAGCTTCTGAATGGATGAAGTGAAGTTACAGCTAGAGACTGAGGACTACACATAAAGCCAGGGCAGGCACACCTACAGAAGTCTGCTGCTAATTCTTTTTACTGTTAAAACAATCTTAAAGTGTGGAGCGGAACAGGAAAAACACTCATAAAGCTTTGAAGACAATGAACTTTCCTTGAGTATTATTTCCAGTACAATGTTTGTATCAATGTTTGCATTGATACAAAACCAATTCTTTTTGTCCCTAGAAAACCCAAAGTAGACAGATATCAGGGAAACAGAGCTTTAACAATGACCCTGCCACCAACTCACTCTATTGTCCTTGGTATTTCACTTAATGTGTTATAGACACTTATTCTGTGCACATTAAGGTTGTGAAAATCAATTTTTTAGTATTTCTATCATGCTTTGATGAAATCAAGCATGATAGGCTCAGCTGCCATATTATATTCCTTTTGCTATGCTTGCTATAAGAAAGCTAGGTATTGTTCTAACAAGATAATATTCTATCAGTTTTTGGAATGGTAAATCATATCAGAAAGTATCATTCAATTCATTATTTTAAATCATATCAGTAATTGAACTTCATTGTTAAAATTAAGTGAAAAGATTTCAAATTCTATCTCATATGTAAGAAGATAACAAATACTAGTTTTCAAAAACAGATTATTGAAAATTTCCACAAAGGCCGAAAACCATAAAGAGGACTTGCAAACCTGTGTCCAGATATCAAGTTCACTAAGTGTAGGTTACAAATATTAAAAGTAACACCAGATTTTGTGGACACTAGCAAAGGTAGATGTACCATATCTACAGCATCTCACTTTTCCCCGAAGTATGGAGTGGTTTGGGAAAGGGGTGTAAAACACACACAAAAGCCTGTGGAGAAACAAATAGATATTACCTCCCAGGGAGGAAAAAAAAAAAAAAAGCAAAAGCTCAGGACAGACAGATTCTTTTTGTACTGTCTCAGAAAGGGGATGTCACAAAGGTATACTGGGCAGATAAATGCATAGAAGATTATAAGGGCAAGCGCTAGTAACAGGGTCAGTTTGAATTTACTTTGCCTGTTTATAATGGGATGGTTTGTCATTTTACCTTAAAGGTCTATTACAATTAATAAAAATGTCTCTTGTCATTTCAAACCATCCTTTAAAGGTGAGTTAGGCTATAAGAGTGCAGATGTGGCGCTGCAGGAGACCTGCAGGTTCTTGTCAACACTGTAAGGAAGGTAAAAGGCCAAGTCTTCACAAAAATGAGGGAGGAGGAGAGGAGATGGCAATTATTCTTATTATCACACACATAAACCTGCACTTGGTGTTGAGAGAAGCTGACTTCTCCCTTTGAGACTCTGTCAAATTGCAGGATAATGATCCAGGCAGCAAATAATCCATAGACATATTTATAAACCCAGGGCAGAACAAGTTAGACAACTTGAAAAAACTTAGTGCTCTAACAAGGGATCCAGCAGAGGCTTTGGCTGCAAACAAGAAAGCTGAAAGATGCCATTATGACTGTATATTAAATTTACTTGTAATTTCTCTTACTGTTCTGCATTGCAAACAGAGTAGCTGCACAGTGGTAGCCAAGAATGTGCCAGGTGGTTATGGGCTCAGAATTACCATTTTGTATGTATTATCTAGTTAAAAATGCAACCTTAATTAAGGCTCAGGCGCGGCAACTGACAAATAGTGGTCCGCGAGTGTGCGAGCTCTTCCAGTAATGAGAATTCCTCGCAGAAAGCACAAATGCAACAGCATTTTATTCACTATGGAAATCTAGGACTCCATTCAAGGAACACACGCAGAGCACACTGCTGTTAATTGGGAAGATGTAATTAAAGTATCCACGAGCCACCAGCGTGTGGAGACACCTAATGGACATTATGGAAAGCAGTGCATTATGTTGGACTATTTTCAGCGGTTTATTTCCCAAAAAAGACGCAGCTGAAAGTGGATGCTACTGAGCAAAACATCAAGTGACATAATCCCAGTCACTAAATCATAGGAACAAGCTTGACAGATCCATCAGGAAAACCCACATGGCTCCTCTGGAGCCATGACAGAAGTGACAGAAATGCAAAGTAGCTGCTCAGCAAGTTTTCAAGCCCAAAAACCAAGCATAGGAAGTCCTGCAAAAAACCCAACACCCTCCCTTCTGTGAACCAGAGAATTTCTGCACAGAATAGTTGAAGGGGCTGCCAGCTCCATTTGTTAGCCCACCAGGAATGCATCTCATTCTGCTGCCCCATGGGCATTCATCAGAAGATACAAGGGCCAGGAGGACACACCTGCAGGATAACCATCTTATCTACACCAGCTATAGCTGCCTGCTCAGGTCAGAACCCTGAGAAACTTTGACAGAGGTGCCAAACTGCAGAGACTGCTCTATTACAACCAAAAATGGGACTTTTGAGGCTTAAAAGGAATCACTTCAGCACCCTACAATATTACCAGGTTGAAACGGTGAAGGGTGAAGCAGTCAAGGGCAGCAGGAGAACATTGTGGCAGCCTGAAGCCATGACCAAGCTCAGGTTGCTGAATGATTAATGAAATGATGAATTTACCCTGCTAAGAGAAGGAAATAGCTTGTGGGGCTTAATGGTGAGAAATTTAAAACTGATAAAAGGCAGAGGCTGGGATCTGGTTTAAGCAAATCCTAACACAACCTGGGCCCCTCACCTCCACAGTATACTTGTTACCTACACCGCAGGGGACAGACACAATGAATAACAGGAATACCAGAAATTTGCATTTCATAGACACGATATTGTATTAAGGCTCAGTTATAACATATTTGCGATATTATTAATAAACTCATTTTTATAAGATTAAATCCTTGAGAAATTGCCGACTATGGCTTTAGACACAAATTCTGATATTATGGGAGTCCCTTCGAACTACATTCAATATCCACACAAAGGGCTTGTGATGCTTAAACTTATAAAAATAGATCAGTAAGTCTTGATTTGTGCTTTCAGCAGAATCCTGTTTCACTCTGAGGAAACCCATCGTGCTGGGGATCTGTATCGATAAGACAGCAGTGTCTGGATAAAACCACAGAGAGAATCTTTTCCATTGCGCCCTTTGGCTAATGCACACAGAACTGCATTTGTATGCACTAGGGATGCAGCCAGCCGTGACACTTGTGAAAGGGTTGCAAAGCTGTTCTACTTAGATTAAAAATAAAAGTAAATAGTCCTCTTAGCATTATGTACACTTAACATGGAAGAACTCATCTGTAGAGGAGCAGGAGAGGAAAACGAGCATTTACAATGTGTTGAAGGGGATTGGACAGGAAGGAGTTGTAACTGGCAATTATTTAATTAACATTAGATTCTGCTTTTCCAAACTAAACTGGAAGTGCCACTGCTACAGCAGCAGCCACGTAAATCCAAGAATCTCTGGAATGGAGCTAAGACAGAATTAATTCAAGCGCAAACAAAAATAACCATGTTATTAACTAAGGGAATGAGTGGTCACTTCTATTCCCTCTGAAAATCTGAATTTATTTTGTGTACCTTGATTCTGCAAAGAACATGGCCCTTTAATGACCTATCCAGGACAGGGAAAATGTGTTTATTTTAAAAAGGAGCACACCATAACATTTAATTTCTTTTTTTAGCTATTACTTAAGACTTGATTCAAAACATATATCTCCAAAACTGCTGGTGTAATCACACCTTTAATATTTCAGATCATGTTCATTATAAATAAGCTTCTTCTAGAATAATGTGATCTACAAGACAAGCTGTCAAAATTCCTTTTTAAATATAAACTGACAGCATTGGAAACATGCTCAGCTGAAAAATAGCGAAGTTTATGTACAAGATATTATTAACAGTTCATGATCTTTCACATACACTGTTCATTTATTAGAACCTATGGCCTGAAAGTTGCCATCAGTTCATATTTCAAAAGAGATTTTTCTTTAGCAGCTTTTTCTAAATGCCATGTCAGTGACTGTCCATAACTCAACTATCACCCTGCCATGTAATGGAAGTATTCAACAAGATGATTCAACCACACATGATATTGTTTTGTTAAGAAATAGGTGAAAAAAGCTTGCATTTCCCAGAAAATCACATGAGTCTCTTTGGGAACCAATAGAGGCAAATATTTTCTGCTTTTTACAAACACATCTATGCTGTCCTAAACTGTTTGAGGTTTTTTCCGTTTAAATTTGGCAAATGTATTCATCTTTAATGAGCCAAAAAGTAGACATTTGAAATAGTGTTCTACAGATGTTTCCAAAATATTTTACCAAACACAGACATCAAATATAGTTTCCAAGAGCCAATCACAGCCTAAGCTGTCTGGAAAAGAGAAATCCATCATCACACATAATGTTTTCTCACAATAAATGACACAAAAAATATCTGATTGCCAGAATAGTGCTGGGAGTAGGAGAAAACCAAACTGTGAGCATCGATTCTCAGGGGTCATACTAGGACCAGCTTTGTTTAACATCTTTGTTGGTGACATGGACAGTGGGATTGAGGGCACTCTCAGCCCATTTGCCAATGACACCAAGCCATGTTGTGCAGCCATTCACTGAAGGGAAGGGATGCCATCCAGAGGGACCTGGACAGGCTTGGGAGGTGGGCCTGTCTGAACTTCACAAAGTTCAACAAGACCAAGAGGAAGGGATCCTGCACCTGGGTCAGAGTGATCCCAAGAAAAATACAAAGAATGGGCAGAGAATGGATTGACAGCAGACCTCAGGACAAGGACTTGGGAGTGCTGATTTATGAGAAGCTCAGTGTGACCCAGCAATGCGCATGCACAGCCCAGAAACCCAACCACATCCTGGGCTGCATCCAAAGCAGTGCAGGCAGCAGGGCCAGGGAGCGGATTCTGCCCTCTGCTCCACTCTGGCAAGACCCCACCTGGACTGCTGTGTTCAGCTCTGGGGACTCCAACATAAAAAAGATGTGGACCTGTAGGAGCGAGTTCTGAGGAGGCCACAAAGGTGATCAGAGGGCTGGAGCACCTCTGCTATGGAGAAAGGCTGAGAGAGTTGAGGCTGTTAAGGCTGCAAAAGAGAAAGCTCTGGAGAAAAGTTGTAGCACCTTCCAGTACCTAAAGGGACTACAAGAAAGATGGACAGGGATGTAGGGATAGAACAAGGGAGAAGAGCTTTAAACTGCTGGAAGACAATTTTATATAAGATGAGATGAGTTCTGCTGGTCAGAGCATGGTGCTAATAACACCATGGCTGTGCATTTAATCCCATATGAGCCAGCCACTGAAGAGTTGGTCTCAATCCTTGTGGGTCCCTTTCAACTCAGAATATTCAGTGATTCTTAGATAAAAGGAAGAAATTCTTTACTGACAGCCTGGTGAGACACTGGCACAGGTTGCCAAGAGAAGCTGTGGCTGCCCCATCCCTGGAAAGGCTCAAGGCCAGGTTGCATGGGGCTCTTGGTCTAGTGGAAACTGGCCCTGCCCATGGCAGTGAGGTTGGAACTGGATGATCTTTAAAGTCTCTTCCAACCCAAAGGGTTCTTTGTTTCTATGATTCTAAAAGTTCAGAATCTAATTTTTGGCTTCTCTCCTTTCCTGCAGGTGGAATGCACAATTCCCTGAAGTCCCCTGATTTCTCTTTGGCAGGATAATAGGAATCATATAGTGGATGAGCTGCCTGATGATTAGCCTGGCAAGTGACAAAACAAAACCAAACCTGCTGGGTACCAACTGTTGCCCAGCATATGACGAAATGAAGGATAAGGAAGGGAATAAGTGTATTGGTAAGTACTGCAAAGTGTTAAGGCCAGCAAGCACCTGGATCATCTGGATCCTGCCTAATGAATATTTTCTTCAGGAAAAAACTTTCCTTCCTAAAAATGCCCATAAATCTGCTCTCTGCTATTGACCTCTCCTTGAAATTTCCCTGTGTAAGAACTTCAGTCTTCATGCTATGAACAATTTATATAAAGGCATGCATAAATTTTTAAATGAAAAATACAAGTAAAGAGTTTCTTTGCTGTTTTATAGTTTTGTAGTGATAATTAGACCTTTTACTTTCTCAGTCTTAAACATTACATCCCTGACACACTCTGACACAGACCGATTGGTGTGTGGCATAAAACGTAAGCCTGTTTTCTTCTGCAGAAGATGCATCTTCTGGCATATATTAACCTTCTTGCTATATTTATTTAGATTCAGTCACTAAGAACCTAACTCAGATTCTAAAAATCTATGAAACACATGCACATGTACAACCCCAACAACCTGGCACTGGGGGCCCCAGTAATTAAAGAATGCGTGTAAGACAAGTGCTAAACAAGAAAACATGCAATAAAAACTCCTGAGCAACTAGAGCTCTCCAGAGAAGCAGAAGGAAACAAACAAACAAAAAAAAAAAGTTAAAACCAGAGTTTGGCAAGCATAGATAGGAACAGGAAGATTTTCTTTGGATTACTTTAGTCACAGATGTACTAGATTTGTACATTAGCCTGTGACTGAGGCAGAAAAAATCATTTATCAGAATGTGCAGCACCAACGCGAATATTGAGTTCCTTGATACAAATGAAGCTATTGAGAGAGATACATTTCATAACAGAACTCAGAGGAAAGAGCTGGATAGTTTATAGCAGATTTGATACTGTTGAGACAAATGTGCAGTTTTAGAGGACTTGTGATATTCCTGATTCTAGAGATCATATTGAACTGGGAATTAGAGCTCCAAATGGAGGGAGGGGGAGATGTGAGGAATTTCTTATTCCAACTCCAGGATAGAAAGAGATAATATTTCCAGGATTTCAGACCAAAAGTAAACCCGACTGCAGGTTCTGGAAAGAGAGGACAAAATAGATACAATTAGAAAAATCTCTCCAGAGGAATCTGCAGACTCAAATAGAAGGAATTTGCAAAACCAGTGTGGAGGGCGCAAAAAACACACAAAACACACAAAACCAGTTCTAAGCTCTATCTTTGAAAACCCTTGGAAAGGCTTTCCATATTTTTGAGAAACAGAAGCTGAAATATATTCAAAATAATCAAAATTTACCCTGGCCTTGTTGAAGAGGCATTTGCACCCTATGTGCCCACAAGGAGTTTTTTCCTGATTAGTTGAGCATGGCAGGGAAGTTCAATGCAATAGCTGAAACCACCTGAAGAGAAGACATACTTGCACACCACACAAGTAACCACAGATTAGGCTGTGGATAAATGATTCTCATTGTAGGTTTATAGGAGCTTGACTTAAGGATAAAGGAAAATCTTGAAAAAATATGGTTTGTATTTTTTTCAGAGAAAGAGCATATTGATTCAAGAGCTGAAAACACAGCAAATGCTCAGGCTCATTATGAGAGCTTAGGCTGTAAGACAAAAGCCTATGAGGGTAAAAAATCAATTCTATCATGTCTTTAATAGTATTGGAAAGCTGTCAACAGAAAACAAGATAAATATGATGCCCCATACCTGGTAGTGTTCACATCTGGGTTGGATGAGGGCCTAAGCAATCTGGTCTAGCGGAAGGTGTCCCTGCCCATGGCAAGAAGGTGGGATGAGATGACCTTTAAGGTCCCTTCCAACACAAACCATTCTGTGATGAAACTCAATTGTCTCATCACAAGTGTCCCTAGGAATGCCCCTTCAGTGCTCAGATACAGATGTCAACAAGTGGAACAAACACCTGAGACTGATGTACACATGGCCAAGAAAACTTTCCTATCACAACTGCTTTTGTCTGCCAGTGTTAGAGTACAAGATGAAGTTTGTCAAAAATAATGCTAGATATTGACACCTTATTTAAACAAATTATAACCATAATCCCTTCAAGAATACTGAAAGAACTTCTTGCTGCAGGTGATACTTTAATAATTAATATTTAATTGATAAGAAACTTGGAAAAAAAACCCCAATATGATAATATATCCCAATATGATAATTCAAGAAATTGTAGATCTGTGTAGATATTAAGATGTTATCCATACCAGAAATATTCATGCATTGAGTTGGAATGACTACTTCCACTATATAGGAACAACACTATTAGAAAATACGAAAATCTCCATCTTTACCTGGGCATATAAGCATGTACAAGGCTTTACATATTAAATTCTGAACCCAGCATACCAAATGTGCTAATGATAAATAATGGGTCATAATATGAATTGTTCTGAGTTTAAGTACATTGCAAAAATGTGTGCACATTACCTTGAACCCAGATCATCCACAATATAATCCTTTTGTGGAAAAAGCTATCAAAATAGCTTTAAAGGATGCTTTATGAAAAAGAACCTTGGCATGCTGAAACTGAAAAGCAATGTCTCCGATTCTGGACCTCAGAAGTACAAGCCATGGGGAGACAGGCCCAAAGATGAAGCTAGTTGCTTCAAAAGGGATTAATAAAAAAGGCAGAGGTGGAACTGAGATTCAGGAGCTCTTGATTTCTTTCTTGTCTTCAAGCTCTAAGTTCACTTCTCAGAGACAGCAAATAAAGACCAAGTAAGTCCATTGTTTATTTTAGAATATTTTTTCTGAGTTTAATATTTGGTTAAATAGAGCAGTAAGTGAATTCATTGCACTGAAAGTTTAAGACCATTTTTTGTTTCTGTTTATCTGAAGAAGATTACTGTCCTGACACCAGCTCATAAATAATAAATAATTTATATACACTTCCTTTATTAATTTATACCACAGGAGAATGAATTTCAGCACTCAATTAAAGTAGAAGCACATCACATTAAGGATTCCTTGTTTAATCTATCACAAGGACTACAATACACTGTCAGGCCACCCAGTTCCGACTCTGCAGGATCTATCACAGACTCATTTGGGAAAAGGATGAGAAATTCTTGATAGGCAGATAGGGCATAGCCTGGCCACATCCTTGTGTCTGCTGGTGGCAGGCTCAAGCCACAAGGCATGAAATTTTACATCATTTCCCTCAATAATAAATGGAGATTGTTGATGCATACATAAAATAGGCAATCTCTTTTTCTGTTTACTTTATTTGGCTTCTACTTATTACTGTGGCCACTTTCTATTACATATTATTACATATTATTATATATTATATATTATAGAAATTACTTGCATCGTTTCACAATTTTTAGTTCTTAATTATGCAAAGTAGCCTATTTCATGACAAAAGGAAAAATAATCCAACTTCTTTCTTGAGGTTTTGGATCCTCTCATTCATTTCACTTCCATGTCATCTCTAAATGAAAAATCTCAATTCATTCAATCCCTATTCATATCAGAATGTCTTACCTCATTCAGCAATATGATATTCCATGAGCTCTGATATCTCTGTTTTGCAATAAAATAGCCATACCTGAGCAGTATTAAAACAGGTTTCACCAACTGATTTATGTAAAAGGCTTTATAAAAACCTTTGTGCTGTTTACCATCCTATTCTTTAGGAATTCCCACATCCTGTCAGCTTTTCTTATTACAAATAGGCATGGAGCAGAAGTCTTCATTGTACCTCCTACAGTGAAGCCATGTCCTTGCCTATTAAATATGTACCAGCTGTGACATTTAGTTGGTTTTTATTGTGACAAAGATTATAATACTCAGATACATTACACACATTCAGAATACCAGGCTTCAGCTGAAATACTCCCTGGAGAAGGGAAAAGTGGCTGTCAGCAAGTGACCTTATAAAGACCAGAAGCAAGTAAAATTACCAAGGGCAGTAGGGAATATATGGGAGGAAACCAAGAAGAAAGCAAGAAACTAATTTAGCAAAATTAAGCTCAAAGCATTTCTTAAACTTATGACCTATTGGAGGTCTCCATTACATGAGTGCAGAAACCTTTACCCAAGACACTTTGAGAAAATAGCACAAGGCCACTTCTATGACGCCACTGCTTCTGCTGGTGACCTCTTTAAAAGAACCAAGAACTGATTGAGTCAAAAATCTTACATTGTATGCAATCTGAACATACGAAATTGTGCAAAATGATTAAAACAATGATTATATAAATTTCAGTCTGTATTAATGTCTTATGTTTAGCTACTGAGGTTAAATAAAACAGTAAAAAAAATTCTAACTGAAGCTATTCCTTAGATGTTTGTAGATTTGTTACAGCAAAAACTCAGTGGCTTCAGGCAAATGCACACAAGTTTAACTTTACACATATGAAGAGTCATGTTAAAGACAAATGGATCACTCACAATTTCAAATTAAGCAGAGTGGTACATCCCTGAAAAACTGGGTCAAAATGTGAAACTCCCATTGAGTTTAAAAAATACACTTTGGCAATCCTGAACACAGTGTTAGCCTGGTAATTTATACTGAAAACAAACAAATGCACTAAAGACAGCTTATAAATATTAATTTGACATTTCTACCAACATAAATAAATAAAAGCTATAAATTCAAGTATTAAAATGATGGGATACGCTTGTGTGTTCTGTATCTTATACATTGTGGGGTTTGGTTAATGCTTTTCCACATTTTATATTTCCAAACAAATTTCCTTTGCAAAATGTTCTACATTTTATGGGAATGCAAGCATGAATTTCAATTTTTTTTTCCACTTCAAGAAGGTAGATGAGAGAAGGGTCTGTTTATTTGTCATTTGAAATGTGGATAGAAGTCATGCAGATGCAGATAAAAGAGTCCCTCCTTGTCATACCAAGTAGCAGTGGTTAATTGTGATGCACCATGAAGAATATGCATTGTTGAGAAACAGACACATTAATCTTGGGAAATGTCATCAGGCAGATCAAGACACACTGGTCAATAAAACCCAAATGGCTTTGTCACTCTGGAGGTAAAAAGAAGAGGTGACTTAACTATAAATAAGCATGGAGACTACTAGTTCAGTTTTAATAGCACTTTCCTTTACCTTTGAATTTTAGATTCTTCCCCACTGACTTCAGTCAGAAATCATGTGCTGTATTTCTGTAACAATTTCAGAGAGTTTTCCGTCTAGTTCTTTGTTCCACCATCTTAATCAAGGCCTCCCTCCTTTCACATCCTCTATAAAACAAAAACTTCTAAAAGTGTTTTTGTTAGAAATATGACATCCTGACATTGAGTCTCAGACCTCTGATGACCAGCAGCACCATCATGAGGCACCCTCAACTAAGCACCATCAGTCTGTGCCTGGACAAATGCTGTGAGCACACCGAGAAGCTGAGGGTGTTTGCCATGAAATGGGGCTCTGCTGCCAGAAGACTCCCATGGACAGATTCATCCCTGGCTAGAGCTACCTAAGGGAAAAAAAAAGTATTTAAATTGCACCTAAGACAAAACAAAGGGTTTCTATATTGATTATATTCTCCTGTGAGTAAACAGGGTTTCTGGTTCTGCAATCAACCTTTCAAGGCACGTATTTTCTATCTGCCTCATGCTCCTGCGCTTCTGTTTCTTTGGGACAACTACAGAGCTCCTGAAAAGAACTTATCTTTCAAGCTGCACAGAACATCCCCAGTGCTCAGGTCTCATTCTCCCACACCAGGAGAACAAGCACATGAAGGCCCCTGTGAAACCACCTCTGCAGGAACCAGCCCCTCACGAGTCATTGCCTGTAACCAGTTAAGCCACAAAGACTTCTTCACTCATGCACAAAACCCATTTTCTACCTTCCTTGGGTCCAGCTGAAACCATGTATCTTGGTTAGAAAAGACAAGTGTCTGCTAGGGAGGGCAAGACCTCCCTTTGGAATGGAGAATTCAAATCCCCTCCCTTCAAATTATTGAAACTTTGATATTAAGTCGGCTCTCAGGCAAGGATATGGGGATAGGAATAACAGCTCTTCACTAATATGTATAAAAAGGCGAACAAACAACAACGACTACAGCGTTAATGATAAACAAACCAGGAACTTCAAGGGGCTTTTGTTTCATGAAACCCAGAGCAGTCTGGTCTTGGTGCAGCGCTCCGAGAGCACCAAGCTGGAACGGTGGAGAATTCCGGGCTGGTGGGATGTACCAAAGCTCCGCGGTGGTAGCTGGACAGGCAGGGATGTCCTGGCAGGGCCGGGCAATGCAGGGATAGAGCGTATCCAAAGCGGTGCACAAGGGGGCCTGCCCAGCCCAGCAGGGCAGGAGGAGGCGAGCTCAGAGTCCCTGGGCACACGAGGAGATGATGGGAGATTTCCTCAGGAATGGACACAGTGATGGCAGTGAGAAACTCTACCTGCAGCAAGAGCAGCCTGATCGTCCTCTCTCCGATGCGGAGAGCAAGACAGAGAAGCTGTCCCCATCCCTTGTCCTTTACCTCCCAAAACCTCGTGGTATCAGGTATCACCTTTTTCCCTCGGAGAGAAAAACTCCCTGAGACCAAAAACAAAAGGCCTGGTCCCAGCCACTTGTACTGTTTTGGTCAAGCACCCATAAGTACGCAGCAATTGGTCTCCTAGCGACTTTGTGGGGAAAAATTCTATAGGGAAAAAAAACAAATCTAACCCCCAACACCATGGCAAACAGTTACCAAATAAATTATATTGTTTATTTTGGTGGTACCATTATCACCTAAATGATATTTGGTGATCTCCACCTTGCTAGTTTCTAGGAGATGTAGCCTTGCCTTGGTTATATCACCAATATCATGAAACTGAGATGAATAGAATAGAATTGCAGTAAGGGTTGGGGCACAGGGAGAAAGGAGAGAGACACAGTAGCACAGGTTTGAGGTGGTTCTTCATCTGTGTCTGGAACAAAACACTGTTTATTACTGTGTCCCTCAGATCACAGACCAGGGCCCTGTTGAGAGAGGGCACTCAAAAAGATGTTTTCAAACACAAAACATCTGAGGCTCCCAGACAGCCAGGGAATACAGGAATTATCAGTCAGCATGAAAAGGATCTGCCTTGGCACACTATCAGCTTGTCAAGGTTTCTGTAAGGCATCACAGGAAAAAAAAAAAAAGAATTCTAAAATGACTTGAAAGTTGCTTTGTTGCTGTTTCAGGGAGCTCCTTCCACATGCGAGGGTAAGCATGGGAAAGGTGATGAGTTGAAGATGTAAAAACAAGAGGAAGGGATCTGGTGTCATCAGCACATCAAAGATGGGAACTGACATTTAAAACGAACAAGAGAAGACAAACCATGTGGGGATGAGACAAGAAGGTCGTTCAAAATGAACACAAGATTACATTATATAAAGAAAGACAGAGGAAGTAATGGGACAATGCAGGAAGGAGGTGATGTTGTCAGTGTACTGGGCTAGAACAATGCCTCTGCATGTAAATTTTGAACTAATTCAAATGAGAGAAGACTAGAGAAGAGAATATTGCCTTGAGTGAGATGCCAGGGATAAATAAGAGCCTGGGTAAGACTTCCAGTGATGTTACAGCCATGAAAAGACCACATCCTGAAAAGAGGGTATGCAGAAGGACTTGTAAGACCTAACCAGACTGAATGTAAGAAAGCTCACCTTCATGATTTTGGCCTCAAAAAGAGACCAAAAATGACAGCAATGGAAAATATGCTTCTCAGCCTGGAGAAAAGGAGGCTCAGTGGAGACATTATCACTCTCTCCAACCACCTGAAAGGATTCTGTAGCCAGGTAGGAGTCAATCGCACAAGAACAAATTACCTCAAGTTGCAGTGGAGGTTTAGACCAGATAAAAAGAAAAACAATTCTTCACTGAAAAGTTGGTCAGTCATTGGAACAGGTGGCCCAGGGAAGTGGTAGAATCACCATACCTGGAAGTATTAAAAAAATCCTGTGGATGTGGCACTTGGGGATATGGTTTTACGGTGGGTTCGGCAGCGCTGAGTTAATGGTTTGACTTGATGACCTTAGAGAACATTTCCTAGCAGTTCCGTGGTTCTATGACTCTACCAATTATTGAGAGTCATGTGTCAGAGGTGGCTAAAACTGATCTCCAGATGTCAGACCTGTCAGAAAAGCAACCCCTGACCACTGTTTGGACAGAATAAAAATGGCCTGGATTATCCAGACATGTCTGTGCCCCATCAACATAGACATGGTAAGATAAATTTGTATTTGTGTACAACAGTACCAAGAAACAAGTTAAAAAGGAGTAAAGGAAAATCAAGGGCAGATCTTTGCAGCATTCTCATAGAAAGACGGAGAAAGGTCAGAAGATGACAAAATGTGATTCAAAATGGGACAAAAATGTGACAAATGTGATTCCAAATAAGACAAGATCACAAAAAAAAATACTCAAAAGATGTTGAAATCCCTAAAGAGGAAGAATATCCTGGGGGAAGGGTATGGTCAATGGTATCAAAGCAGCTGTAGGTCAATGAGGGCATAGACACATACAAAGACTTAGCTTGGTGTGAGCCCCTGCAGGCTTAGTTGAAGGCAGGGAAGGGATGACAGTTGGACTGAAGAAAGTCTGAATTGGAATCAGAAGAGAAAGTTTTATTTTAAGACAAAATCTCTCACTTCATCTGTTCTGTATTCTTTCATATTTTTGGCTTCATGCACTTTCAATTTCCTACTTATGTAACTCCTAGGAAGTGTGCAGATGGAGAAGAATTTCTGGGATTATGGTCCTAAGGCTGGATAAGTGTTACCGGACAGTTGCCATATGCCCACACTTGCTGGGACTCCTTATATAAACACTGTGATCAAAGTGGCCCTCCCCATCCCCACCAGGGAGCACACCTCCAAGGTAAGGCTCATCTTCATCAAGGGAAACATTGAGAGCATCCCTCATTCAGCACTTCTGCACCACGAAGTCAGGCAAGAAAAGCAGCTGGCTTCTGCTCATGTGGCAGCATCCCTGATTTCCACTCTGGAGCTCCCTGGTTCAATCTGCAAGGTGTCATTCAAAGTCAGAGGCTGTCACAGTTGCAGTGCTGTTGCTCTGTGCTGCATTGCCTCAGTGGATAAAGACTTCATTTTCTAGAGCTGCAGAAATGGCATCTTTTAGAAGAAATCAGCTCTAAAAGCTAAATAGTTGTGCTTGCACCTAACTTAATTTGAAAAATTATTCTCCTCTTTATCTATTAGTCTCACTTCCTTAATGGGTTCCTTTAGCGTTGATGGGCTTTCTGTTAATTGAACATACTCAGGATCACAGTTTCAGCAAATTATTTAGTGAGAAAGTAGAGAAACCTTTACCTATTTCAACAGATGAACAGAGCTTCAGTTACAGTGAAATAGAGAACACACCCTCATTAAACTAACATTTAGCCCAATGTCACAATGGGCACAGTTCCCATTAAAAATCATTTCAATGAATAGAGCTGCAAGCTCTGGACCAGTCAATGATGGATGCTAATTAGCAGCAGTTGAACAGAAGAAGCCATCTTAACTAAACAGACAAATCTCGACACTAAAAAAGCCATCAAGCTCCCATTTATAAGGAGGTTAATTTAAAACTACTGTTGAACAAAACCAGGCCTCCAGCTTGAAGGAGACACTCATCTCCCTTCTCCTAACTGCAACAGGGAAAATGCATTTTAAGTTAGAAACTTCCAGTTCTGAATTTGTAAAGTGACTGTAGGGGCCAAATTCTTCTGCCCCAGGCAAAAGTCACCCTGGCTCAATTACTCCAGGGTTAGCCTACACTGCTAGGGATAAGTCCACCACAGAACAGTGGATTCAGGCTCTACTTCATGTCAGAGAAACCAAAATCCTCACTAAAGACTGCAGCTCCAGTGGTGTTATGTCACACAAAACACCTACTCTTGTTCTGCAACTTTCAGCTATGTTACAACATCACTTTTCCCCAAAAAGAAACCTCAAGTGCTATATTGGATATAATATTACAAAATTCGGTTTGTTAAATTAAACCTTCCCTATCTGAGTTTTCATTTCTCCCCTAAAACATGATTATCTTCTCTACCCATTTGGGCTTTCTCCTTGTCCATTTTACTCAATTTTTCACTCCATCTCAGGCTAACCCAGCAAAATTCTGCAAAACTTCATGGGCTGCAGTTAGTGATGGGTGTGGGATCACTTCACATATTTCTTCAGCTCTTTCACCTTTGTCCTTCACTTTGTTTTTCTCAACTCTGTACCACTGGTTTTAAAGTCAGCCCTGAAACTCAGCACACAGTGAGGATGCATCCCTTTCTTAGCAACTCCAGATGTAAAGGCTCTAGGAGTAACAGGGTCAGGGATGCCATCAAAGTGCATTTCAAGATGCAGTGCTCATCCTCGCACCTGACCCTTAGTAAAATATTCCACTAACAGCACATGGAAACAATTAGAACTCAGTTACCTCTCTCAAAGTGTTTGCAGACAAGCAGGACCACTAAAACAAAAAGATACTGGCATTACAATTGGCAGATATGATTCACCATACAAAATTGGCACTATGAAGAAGAAGGGTTGTTGACTTTTTTTCTCCCTAAGACAATTTTTCTCAGTATCATCATGGCTTTTAAAGGGACGTTGATCCACTCCTGACAGCAGAGACAATCAGGATTAATGGTTACTACAGGCAGACCTCCACTGAGAAGATTTTCCAGATTTGTCAGATTTGTCTTAGCTCACTGTTTCTTGGCATTACTCCATTTTTCAGAGGCAAGAAGGATTTTTCTTTATAGGATTTGCAAACACAAGTGGGGAAGGTAGGAGCTCCCTAATATTGCCCGAAAAGACCTCAGCTGTGAAGCAATCCACAGCATCACCTCATTAATGTTAAACCTAAATCATTTTTTGGACTCTCCACTGACACTTTGCCATCCTAAAAACAGAGGTAGCTCAGCTGAAGTGAACAATATTTTGCTGGTTCACAGCTGCATTCAGAACTAGCAATTGCCTCTCATAGATAAAGCTATTGCCAGTTGTTACTAATGCAACTGAAAATAAAGTTCTAGAATGAAAAAAAAAACTGCTCATTTGGGAAAATCTATAAAAGACATAAGAAATCAGATTTTCAGATGCTGGGAACTAACACAAGTCAGTTTGCATCAACAAAGAGTCTGGCCCCAAATTTCTATTTCAGAGGTTGAAATTGAAAAACCAAATTAGAAACTGATAACTTAAAAGAGGAATGAAAATCAAATGAGAAATTTATATCAAAGGTGAATAAATTTTGCCAGAGGTTACTCCTGTGTTAAAGAAGGTCTCAAAGCATTCAAACAAATTTTAAAGAAGTCTTAGAAGTACCTGAACGCAACTTTTACCTTTTGTAATGGCTTACTTTGTACCTACAATTGAGTATGTTTCATACTAGGAGCAGGGAATTGGAATAGCTGTGCTTCCACTGAATGACAGCAAATAGGGGCCAACAACAAAAAGCCTTTTTAAATGAAATAAAAAAGGAAATTTTGCACTGAGATCCCTGCTTGTGAAATTCATGCTTATGATCAGCTACAATTAAATGATGCTTTTTGTTAGAAAATGAAATATAAGGTTTTCTATAAGCATAAATTGTTATTTTTCCCCAGACATTCCTAGACAGATTACAGAAGCAGCTTTTAAGCTAATAAATCAGAAACCTTCTCAATACAAGTGAGTTTAGCTTCCCTGTGCTCCTGAGAATATCAAGTCAAAGACAGCTGCCTAATTTATATTTTCTAAGTAGAAGATAAAGCTAATTATTTTTAAGTGGAACAATAATTGCCATCAGAAATTAATTCCTTTAGCATACAAAATCCCAGACACAATTTAGAAAAGAGAAAGATGTTTCAGGCTCCTACTGATTTGTGGATGATCTGATTTGATCTGCAATGAGGCCTAACCAGCAGTGTGCTTGGTTACAAATGCCTAGCAAATCAGATGGGCACTTTTCTCACACGGAAAAACCTGCAAGTCCTTCTTGGAAGGCTAAATAGAAAACAAACCATGAGCAGAAAGAATAATTAATACTGGTAGAAAGAACAGAGGGAAACAAAAATAAAAATAAAACAATAAAATGAAATTTTAAAAAAAAGTTCAGATTAGACTCTGGATAAAGCACTTTCTGCTTCTCAAAGGACTCCAAGGAGCTGGCGGATGGTGCTCCACAGTGCTGCCCAGAGCCATGAGAGGACAAGGACCTCACAGTCCTTGTCTGCACAAGCACAGTCCTTGTCTGCACAAGCACACCTCACAGTCACTCAGGTCTCCCCATCCAGCTTCCCCTGCTGCCACTGGACCCCACAAAGCCCTCTAAATACTACAGATGCCTAAAGAGTCATGCTGGAAGTTTTCAAACCCAACTGCTCTTTACACACCTCTGCTCTTTGTGCACCTCTGTTGTAGTCTTGGCTGTTTTTTTGATCATTCCACTGTGTTTGCATATTCACCTCTGTAAAGCTAACATAAGCTCTATCTCATCGCTGGATGGACTGCAAACCTGCCTGTTGCCCATATGGAAAAGACCTCATGTCTAATGCCGCTGCTGTCACCTCGTGCCCTGTGCTTGGAGTAAGAAAATCCTTCTTCAAATGACAGTGTCACTTTCCTTGGAGCTTAATATACTCCAGATTTCTATTTAATAACGTCACAGCCAGTCTCTGCCTGAGAGATCTGGATATTATTGAAACTGCAAGAGCCTCCAAAGTCCATTATCAAGGACAAAGCCACCTCCTCACGAGCTTGTGTTCTGCTCACACCTGTTGACATAGAAAAACCCACACATTTTAAACCTTCCCCAGTTGTTCTATTTCCAAACCATTTGAGGACTGCTATAACTTTTCAGTGCTCTATTGTTCCACCCAGAGCATCTCCTCAGCTTGCTTTGCTCCTGATACAATTTAATAATGAAAGCTTACAATCTGTCTGCATTACGTAAGCAACACTACTCAAATGACTGCAGTATGCGGAAAATCATTTTCATTCTGTCTCCAGCCCACACACTTATCAGGGAAGGCTTAGGACCACAGTTTGTAAGGATAGAAAGAAGATTTAACAGAGAAACAAGTCACTATAGCAACACAGGTTAAAAATGAGAAATTACATTTTGAGGGAGAAGGAAGAAAATTTTTATTAATTTTTTTTAATTAAAAACATATGTGTCTCAGACTGTAAGTTCGTGTCTTTTAAACACACAAAAGGTACTATCTGGAAATACTCACACAGTGACATTTCATAGTATATATTTCTGGTTTCTTGGTTTTTTTTCCTGCATTGCATTCCTATTTGCAAACCTTTTGTTTGCACTCACAAAAACAAGCATCCTACCATCCTTTTCATATGAAGCTTAATATTTTTTTGCTATTTCCTCAGACTCAGTAGCTGGAGAAGAGTTTACACAAACACTTACAATATTTGAAACCCTTACACTCCATGCTTACTTTTAAGCATATGTCAGCAGGATCAGAGGCCAGCCTGTTCAGGTTTTCTGCCTTAAGACCTACCATCATGCTGTCAATGTATTCACATGGTTTTCCTCCAAATTCTACAGTTACTGAGGAGAATATTTCAGCCACGTTGTCTTTGCATTTCTCCAACCACTGCTGCTATTGATTAAAGCCACTCACAGAGCTGCTGTCAGCTCTGGGAGCTCACACACAGCTGCTTTCAGTCAGCTGCACACATTCCTGGTCAGGGAGGTATGGAAAGGAGCTGCAACCCCAGCCACCTGTTACAGCATGTATTAATAATTAAGGTTGACTGTATTTTCTATGGAAATAAAAATTCTTAGTTATGGTTTATCATCAGAGCATTCCTGGAATTTAGTAGGGGACATTTTGTTGCTTTTCTAGGTAGACCTGCTAGACAGAGCTCATCTGTCACGGGCAAAAGGGATGAGCAATGGGAAAAGCGTTAAAAGTTAAGCTTGAGATCAACTTAAGTTTAATTCCCTCAACTGCAAAAAGCCTTTGTGACACTGAAAAACCACAGAGTATTTCTTCCTCTCAGCTTTCCCTATAGAAAATGGTGACCTTATCATTTGGCAGATGCACAAGTGCCCAGTGAGGACTTGGGCTTTAGAATGGACATCACTGTCAGCTCCATACCATGGAGGGAAAGAACATCTTCTCCCTGATGTTTTAGATGCAAGGCTATACTCATTTCCAATGCTCAGATAAACATCAAAGCCAATTTCCCTGCTGCCTCTGACTACTCTTAGAATATAACTTGAGATAAGGACTTGTAGTTATCAAAATTCAGAGAATAAGGCTAAATTTTGACTGTGAGTCAGCCAAATTGATTTCCAGGCTGATCGGTATACATGTATAATTAAAGCTGGGGTTTTTTCCAAGCAGTTCACACATTTACCAATTATCAGTATTACAGAATTAAGAATCACTTTTACTGGAAAACACCTCCGGAGTCATCCAAACACTTTGCCTTTCGGTGCATACTCCCTGAGAGGCAGACAGGCAATTTGGGCAAGAACATTCCCCACATAAGGCAGCCTACAATTCCCCTCACTTTGCTGTTTTGCACATTGAGGATGTTTCTAGTCTGATGCACCTCTATTTAAACAGAAATATGAACTTTGTAGAAATCTGGGAAAAAATTTACTTGCAAATATCCTTCTATAAAGTTATTTTTAAGATGACAATGGTAGAGGAAAATAGTTTTGGTGCATGTCTCTATGTTACGTCAACATGTCATTTTTCCCTTTGACCGGACAAGTGACTGTTCTGTCATATCAAAACTTACACATGGCATTCCAGTAAAATGGTACATATGTAAGAAGTACCCAGCACATTCCTATCTCTCCAGTTTCATGTCTTATAGGAAAAAAAAAACCAAACAGGAAAACACACAAGCAAGGACATTACATTGTTTTCTACCAAAACCGAATATTTAAGACCCTCAACTATTCACAGTTCCTTTCCTGACTTACTCTGTTCATGCTGTAACTGCTCCATTAAAGCTTCACCCATAACTGCAGGCAGGAAGTATGGAAAAACAATCCCTAAATGTCATGTCTGATTAAAATCATATTATAAAAAGTGTGTTTCAGAGTTAGTTTTACATCTGTTTAGTATTCTATTTTTAATACAGTTAGAAAGTAAATTAAGCCACTTACAGTGAACCAAAACTTCCCTTGTTTCCATGGAAATGGTAGGAAGGCTGATCTGAAGTTAACCAGACTGGTAAATACAAATGCTTGCTACCAGCCAGCTTAATCCCCGCGGCTGCCTCTGGTGCGCACCATCACACCCAGGACCCTATCACACTGCGAAGCACTCCTTACTGACAGCTGATTCCTAATCCAGTGCACAGACAGAGCAGGACCCTCTCAAACATGTGTCACACTGACATGGGCAGGGGCCACCAGGACTGCACACTCATCAGCTCGAAACTGTGTGTCAACAATAGACCCTTTTAATATGCCACCATTCGAAGGATGAGCTGATGCTTTTTTATTTTAATTCTCTGTCATTGCCAATTTTTCATCTAACACTGCAGTTTTACACTGGTGTAATGCTTGTATCCAGTGAAATTACTTCTGCTTTATCCTGGTGTAAGCAAGATCAGAATGAGATCATTTGTGCTTTATTTGTTGGAGGGAAATGATGGATCACTGTTCAAATATTAATACTGACATTTGCTATGGGAAGATCATATATAATACATCAATAATGCACAGCAAGAGTATTGCCTGTGGGTGTGGTTGCAGGGGAAGTGTAAAGGTGTCTTCACAGATTTTGTAAGAAAAAGGGAAGATATATGAATACTGCTACAAAACAACTAATAAAACTCAGTCATTTGTGCCTGTGTGAATCTGCAAACTTCATGTGTGTATCAATTTTTTGGCTTGTTCAAGGCAGAAACCTGGCAAAACAGAAAATGAGAGGCCAGTTTTGCTTGGCCAAAGTTTCAGTTCAAGCTGACCTGAGAGCTTGCTGCTACCCAAAGGAGTGGATAGTGTTCTTCCATCCTGTCTTTCCTTCCACTCACACCAGACACCTCTTCCAACTTCATTCCTTGCACTAGCCTTCATGCTTGTCAGGCATTTTTTTTTTATGTCCTTCAATTCATTAATTTGGCAGAAAATTATACACTTTGGTGGAGGGAGTTACTTTTCCTGTAGCTCAGCAAGTCAACCCCAGCAAGAGATCAGTGAATGCCAAAGTCAACTTGTATAGCCAGAGATGATTGCAAAGAGCCTCAGCTGTGTATCTGAAACGTACCCCAACTCATTAAAGCCCCTATCAAACACAGGATCACAGAATTTCCTGAGCTGGAAGGGACTTATAAGGATCATCAGAGTTCACCTCCTGGCTCTGCACAGGACAGCCTTAAGAATCACACCATGTTCCTTAAGGTCTTGTCCAAACACTTCCTAAACTCCAGCAGGCTTGGTGCTGTGACCACTTCCCTGGGGAGCCTGTTCAGTGCCCAGGCACCCTCGGGGTGAAGAACCTTTACCCAATATCCAACCTAAACCTCCCCTGACACAACTTCAGGCCATTCCCTCAGGTCCTGTCACTGGCCGCCACAGAGAAGAGATCAGTGCCAGCCCCTCCCCTTCCCCTCATGAGGAAGTTGCAGACTGCGATGAGGTCTCCCCTCAGTCTCCTCCAGGCTGAACAGACCAAGTGCTGTTAGCCACTCCTCAGGCTACCCCTCAAGGCCCTTCAGCATCCTCATGGCCGTTTTCTGGATGCTCTCTAATAGTTTATAAATGATTATTCATTTCTTTAAGTAAGATGTTACCTTTCTGTGCACACAGATAAAAATGTTTCCATCTAAAAGGCTAAAAAACCCAAAACAATACCAAAGCATGATGGACAAGGACTGGTTTTGCAGTTACCTTCTGCCCAGCTCAAACAGAATTAGCATCCACATTGTTTATCTCACCAAATAATAAGGAAAAGTAGAGGCAAAAATCTCAGTTAAGCTGTGGATTAGGTGTCAATCCACCACTCTGCTGCAGCACTATGTATGGCTCCAAGGAATATAAAATGTGGTAAACAACAGACAAAGGTGAAGGGGGCTGGTGGTGATGCAACATAGATCCAAGAAAATAAATGTATGTACAAACCCTGGAAGAAGGTAAAAAGCTCTCAGCCAGAGGTATTCAAGCCAGCATGAACAAATCTGGAGAGAATGGCCCATCAAGTGTTTTCAGGAAGACAAAAAGGCATTATCTGTAAGTGACATATAATTGTTACTCTGATATTTCTGATGTGTCACATGAGGTCAAACCTTTTAACATTTGTCAAGCTGGAAAACAACAGGAAAACTTGAACTATCTTTTACCATGACTTGGATCAGAACAGAGCCCAGCCCTGACAGCAGCTGCACAGGAAACAGCTGGCAAAGACCTAACATGCCTAAGCAGTCTCATCACCTTAGATTTTCAGTGTCTCAAGTCTTCCTTGGAAATAAAAAAATATTAAAAAAATAACAGAAACCAAAAGTAATTCCTTTCCCAGTCAAAGTCTTCTGAACAGCATAAGCAGGAGAAACACTCATCTTCCTGGCATACTGTATCTGCTACTCTACGCTGAATAAAACAGCATTTCTTTTCAAATGCATACCAGAAAAATAACAAGAATAAGAGACAAGTAAGGGTATTTAATTTAAAAAAAATATGAAATTTAATACTTTTAAAAAATATATATTTATAAATCAGTGTTGCTGATTAATTCTGGGAGAGCAGAGGTACTGTGTGAATCAGAAACCATTAACAAAACTGAAGGTTTTACCTGAAGCCCGAAGGACAGTTTGAAGTTTTGGCTTGCTGTTTTCTTAAGATCCCTGAAGCAAGCTGCCTTACAAGGACAGACTGAAAGACTCTGGTTTTTCAGCCTTGGAAATAAAACGTTAAATGACACTCTCAGGGTTGCCTCCAACAACTAAATTGGAGGGTCTGAAGAGGGAGGACCAAGACTTCTGTCAGACAGGAATACTGAGAGCACTACAGGCACCACAGGAAATGCCTTCTCAGTGCAATCAACATGACAGCAGCCAAATATTCAGAAAGGAGACCAGAGAAGCTGCAACATCTTCAGCTAATAAGGTCTTCAGCAACCTGATCTAAGCTGGTCTTGCTTTGAGAAAGGGTTGGGCCAGATCCTTCAAAGATCTCTTCCAGCCTAAACCATTGTGTGGTTCTACCCCATCAAAGTGTGCAGAGAAGACTGTGTTCTCTTCTTCCAGGCAGTTTCCAGGACAGCACATGTGTTTGGAAACCACCTGTGTTTTACTACAACTTTCTAGAAGATACGTCTTAATAAAAGGTCCTGGTTTGTGACAGCCCCTTCTCCAGAAGAGGAGGTTGCACCACCACAATCTGAAGTTAATCTTACAAAGATGAAATTTTGTATTCAGAGTACACCTGAGAGCAGTCTGGACTATTTGCACCAGGGCGTTCAGTGGAAAAAACAACTGACAACTACAATGAAGAGCCCTCCTCCCTCACTATACCTTAATGAATAGAGTCCAACTCTGAAATTCTCCTTTAAAGTCAGAATTCTCCTTACTTGGGTGACACAAGTAAGTTGAATACAGCCTGAAGCTCTGCTTTTACAAGCCTTACTGCACAAAATTTCACCACTGGTTTCCCTCCCTGAATATTTGGTTCCATGGCACAATTAGACTAATCAACTACCCCTTTGCAAAAGGGGATATTCTGTTTCTATTCTTAGACACAGTATTTTATTTCCATTGATTTCCTTATGCCAGCCTTTAACTCTAAGGTGAGATGACACAGACCTATTTTGTTGGAGCAAAAGTGAATACTTTCCTGGCTGTAACTAACTTGACTACTTGTGGATCCACAGAAGCAGCAGTGCTGCTGCAAGAGCAGGGAAAACAGGAGACGATAACTGTACTGCCACATTTTGCCTATAATCAGAGGATAAAAAACCCTCGCAACAGTGTTAGAATAGTAAAGTCAAAAGCAGACCTTTATTTTGGAAGCTTTCAGGTGTCTCCGTGGTGATGGGCACAGCCAGAATCAAATTTCTATAACTTTATAAGGTGAGTTAATTAGGATATCTAACAGGTACATCCAACAGGAAATTCGGATGGCGCAGTAACACACCCCTGGGGCATCCCCTTGGGGTTGGTCCATGAGGTTCTCTTCCCCACTCCCTATTATGTCTTATTGTAGGTCCCCTACTAGGAATAAGACTAAACAATACTTCAGGAATGTATTTAGAAGGTCAGATTATTGTTCTAAAATTTGGGGGGAAAGGGTAGGAAAAGTACCGGAGCTACAACCATGCATTATCTACAAAGCTACAAATATATGAAAAGATACATAAAAAGCTTAGGCATCACAGGGATTCAGAGATCAGCCGAGTTAGAATTTGAAACTGCAGCATGTAATGCAAATACTCTTCAGCATCAAATAGCGATGTCGGGAGAGGCCCCTCCAAGCTGTGCCAGGGGCCGGCTCAGCAGTGCAGTCCCCTGGCAGTCCCATGCCAGAGAGCTGCCAGGAGCTGGCAGCTGAGAAGAAAAACCAAGTGTACTGATCCTGTAGAAACTTTTTAGTTTTAGCAGCATTTTGGACCTATTTAGCCTTAGCTGTGTCGTCCTTATCCAGCACTTCCCAGAGGTTCCCAACAAAACTGGCTGTACTTTCCATTTTAGCATTAACTGCCTGCATCAATATCCTGCTCTAAAGAATGCAAATGGGAGTGTCACCACAGAGTGCAGGGGTAGACGATCCATGTAGACTTGTGGGAACACCAGGAGACTGCCTGGCTTCTGGCACATAGCCCAGCACTTTGTGTATTCAGAAGAGACTATTAGATCATTTAGCCCGACCTGCTGTATATCACAGGACATTATATTTCACCATCTCATCCTTGCACTCAGTCCAACAAATATGTATCAGGTACAATAAACTGTTATTCCCCGTATATATGCCAGCCTGAATGAATGAGATATTATTTTCTGAAAAGGTATCAAGTCACTTCCAGTATCCTGCAGCCTGCAGTGTAATACTTCCTTGAATATCTCATGAAAGGGAGGGGAAATCTGATCACTGAAGACTGGTAAAAGTTGTTGTTTAAAGGACCAATATATTTGATTAAATTGGCATCTTCTGGCATGGAAATATTCAGTTGCCAGTAAGGATGCTGTAATAAATACTTTTTAGAAACCAGGATATGGGTCATGATTCAGTGCATGGTGCCTACTTAGATTAATTGCATTTAATTCCAAATGCTTGATTAATATTACAGTTTTATGCAAGCAATAGTGATGTGCCATCCCTGGAAGTGCTCATGGACAGGTTGGATGGGGCTTTAAGCAACCCAGTCGAGTGGAAGGTGTCTCTGTCCATGGATGATCTTTAAGGTCCCTTCCAACCCAAACTTCTCTGTGTTTCTACATATGGTGATGTATGGGGAATTTCAAGATGCCTTACAGCAGAGATGTCAGGATTACCGTGCTCCTCCTCCAGCCACTACCCATACCTCACTCATGTCTCACCTTCAGCCGAGCCCCCATCATCTGCTCTCTGCCACCCCATGGTTTAGCTCTTTAATACTGACATGAAGGACAGTGCTTGAGTGTATGAAGCATAGCTAATATAGAATTCAGAATTACTGGCTAAATGAGAGTGCCTCCATTTAAACAAAATATATGAGCCTTTTTAGGATATGAATCTCACAACTGTTCACTGAAAGCCTGTCTCAACCCTTCATTATTTATCTCATTGTGCCTGCAAAGTTACAGAAATCAGTAAACCCCCAAGGCAATATTTCTGCCATCAAGAATTACCTGCTGTTCAGATATTTTCCTCAGGTGCAAGATTGTAATCATTAGCTGTAATATTATAAGTCTCTCATGACTTTCACTTCAATTCAAGTGTCCAGTCTGGATTTGCAGCACAAAAGATATTGACATACTAAAGGGAATCCAGGAAAGATTATCATGATAGGGGGCTGAAGGACATGGAACAGGGAGAAGCAGCTGTGGCAACCAGATTTATTTGGTTTAAAGAAAAGGCAGAAGGAACGAAGGAAATCTCACAGCTATCTACAGCTACTTAATACTGCTGGGGGGTGTAAAAAAGGGAGCCAGGCCCTTCTCAGAGTTAGCAACAGTGGGAATTGCAGGTAATACTTGGCGATGCAGACAATGCAGTGCAGTAGGAACAGCGCTGAGTTACCTCGGGGAGCGGTCATGTTGCTCCGGGCTGGCTTTCACCTCTTCTTGACAGCGAGAATTGTACGTGACGAGCACTGTACCTAAGCAGCACGTACCTGTAACAGCTTGCCAGGCACAATGCAGGTATACCCTGTAAGGGAACTCCCCGGCTGGACCAGCCAGGGGCCGCTCTGGCAGTGACACTCGCCGCCTGGGCTGGGACTGAGGCCACTTTGCAGCGGCACCCCGCACTCACACCGCGGCTCTCCACCTGCTCCACCCCAGGCTTCCCACGCCAGAGTCTCAGACGTCCAGACCCCTGAAATAAATTGATCCCGGTGCAATAACCAGGTAACAAACTAAGAGCCTGTGCTCCTGCCCGTGATGGCCATTAGCTGCTGCCACTCAGAACAGAACCGCCTCTCACTGCCAGCCTTGTACTCCGACCGCCTCACAGTGCACTGGGATTGTGCTTAAAAATTTCTTTGAAATTCA
This sequence comes from Donacobius atricapilla, assembly GCA_013397315.1. NCBI lineage: Eukaryota > Metazoa > Chordata > Aves > Passeriformes > Mimidae > Donacobius > Donacobius atricapilla. Next base: position 490,786 of record WBMY01007047.1, read on the forward strand.
TGCCTGTATTTCAGGACGTGGAGGCTCCTTTAATAGAGAAGCTCAAAATTTACAATGTCAAAGTGCAAAGGAAGTGCAGCCAGTTAGAAGAGCATTTGAAATTTGAAAGAATTTGAAAGCACACCAACTGTTACAGGTCTCCTGTATTCATTTTTCACAGCAAGGTCTAGAGGCAGAATATAATTTTACACAAAAAGAAAAGAAAAAAAAGCAAATTACAGACACCACATTTTGTTGAACATTCAGTATTCCCACTTACAAAACAAGACTATGTTCTACCTTCAGAATAACTTGAAGCTAATGAAGCACAGCTGCTTTATATGCTTCAGAAGTAGATTAAGACACAACAGGATGTTCAATAACTCTGTTAGAAAAGTAAATTCCTTAAGGTAACTATATCAGAGGAAAAAAAAATGCTTGCCAAAACTGGTTCTGTACTTTCACTATCTTATAATTCCTTTTGACTAACACATTCTCTTACACTGGATACAAAAAAGTAAAAGCAAAGTTGATGGCAATTAAATCTTGACCCAAACCCTGCCCTGAGCTGTCTGCATGATTATGTGCTCAGCCTGAATTTACATCCTTTCTTATGTAAAACTTGCACCAAAAAAGCGATGAAAAAACTCCTGCAGCAATTACATAGTTATCTAAAATACTGACACCTATTTAGACTGTGCTTGCATTTTGGTCCATGTTGAAAACTACTGCTGTAATTGTTAAAGAAAAACTACAAAATATGAGTGCTTTGCCAAAGTTTTCCAAACAGCTTTAATATGCACCTCATTTTTCATATATTGGTGTGGTGGACAGTGTTTTCCAAACTCAATACATTTTTAAATTAAAGTGGAAAAGAAGTATTAGAAAGTACATAACTTTTGCAAACATTAAGAGGAAAGTATTTGCAGCATGATATACAATGAAACACTCCTGGATTGTAGTCATATTTTTTCTGACTTCTGAGTTTTACTTCAACCTTTGCACCTCAGAAACTTCTTTTTAAAATGCTTCTCGCTATTTTCAAATCACTTTCCAATTGCGTTTATACCAACATCACCAATGTGCATCACACCTTGCTTAGATTAGGTCAGATGCTGCTCCAGTCTGGCAATGTAAATCTGGCACAGGTGACCTCAATTAAGGTCACTACAGACTGGCATGGCTGTAATTTAATACAGAGCTTGGATTCCTTGCTATATTAGTGTCTCTTTTAAACACCACTCTTTTAAGGTCTGCACAACTGGGAGATTTAATTGTGTGTTACACTTCACTGAAATGCTGAGAATTAGCCCCATTCTAACATATACAGCTTTATTATGGCTCTTAGCTGGTTTTCCATTAATCACCCCCACAGTTTGGCATGGTAGGCATGCTGTTTGCAATGATGTAAGCCTAGAGAAGATTCAATGAAGTCTCTGGAGAAGTATATATGCAAAAAGGACAAGAGAGAGCACCTATCATGCTCATACATACTTAGGCCCACCTGTTATGTATATTCAATGCAAGGATCTGCTGCTTACTTTACAAGACATTATTAGGGATAATGAATCTGGAGCCTTAGATCCTAAGCAGATGAGAAGGTAGCAAGTGTCTGGTATGCAGATGCACTGAGATGATTTAAAAAAAGCTCAAGGTGAAAACTGTAAGGGGTCTTACTAATGATCACAGGTAGCTGTAAATGGAGTGAGGAGCAGGACAACAGGTCCCTTCCTTCTCTCATAAGTTAGAAACATAGAATTGTTAAGGTTGGTAAAGAGCTTTAATATGATTAAGTTCAGCCATTAGCCTGATACTACCAAGTCCATCACTAACCCACATGCCTAAGTGCTACATCTACATACCTTTAAAATACCTCCAAAGATGGTGACTCCACTACTTCCCTGGGCAGCCTGTTCCAGTGCTTGACAATCGTTTTGGTGAAGATATTTTTTCTAATATCCAATCTAAACTTTCCCAGACACAATTTGAGGCCATTTTCTCATTTTCCTGTCATTTGTTATCTGGGAGAAGAAATCAAATCCCACCTGGCCACAACCTCCTTTCAAGCAGTTGTAGAGAGTTAAAACCCCTTAGCAGAGATGGTCAGAAACTGCATGGATATTGCTTGCTCAGACCCTTCCCTTACATAATTAAGCACTAGTGTGAACTCTATGGAGTAATCAAGTCTGCAGTTTATCTACTCCATCCATATGTATGTTCTGCCATTCCTCCAGCAGCTGCAACCTGGAGGTAGGAATCACATCAACATCCTACCTGCACCTGAGGGGATCATTAATCAGGGCCCTTGGGACTACTTTGATCCAGCAGGGAATGCCATGCAATCCTACAGTTGCATTCTCGTCATGACAGTTTAATGGTGCACAGAAATAAATGTTCTTCACTTCACCACACGCTTAAAGCAGCGTGGGTGCCCATAGCTGACAGAAGCAAGTGTTTTTCAGAGACAGAAAAAAAAAAAAATAAAGAAAAAACACTGCAAAAATAAATAGGCAATTAAGACTAATTTCTTGAATATGACAAGCCTTTTACTGAGCCCTGCCATAATAAAACCATTACAAACTCATTAAGTGGGCTGTAGAAACTTCTATCAGATAGATATGAAATTTCATTGACAAAAGAACAAGACCCAACAGATGAATGAACCTGGGATCTATAAGATTTGTAAAGTCTTTTAAGGTTTATTGTACTTTATAAATAGCTAAATATTACTGCCAAAGTCTATGGAGATCACTCCCACATCTATCTCTGTTTAATGGAGTGGTCAGAGAGATAACTAAGAAATTTCTCAGATGCTAGTAATGGAGGAATTGACAATTTTAATTAGAAACAAAATAATGTTTTCAAATGCTGTGATTTAATCTCAATAGCCATACCAGTATCTTCTGCATCCCTTTCCATTGCTTTCTGTCCTTTCCAATGGGGATGACAGGCCTGGCAGTTAAATGACTCAGAGGGATATGTACAGAAAACCATCAGCACAGGCTTCCTGGAAGCACTAACATGAGCTCATTGCTCCAATTCCTTCTTCTCTAGCCCTCTGCACACAGCTATCCATGACTGCCATGTCACCCTCAGATACTCTCTGCATGGTACGTTTGACACTAAATCAGTTGGACATTGCAGTCCTATTGGTGAAAATCCTCCCACTTTGTTCAGATCACATTTCAGATACAGATAGGGTTATGACGTGCTTCCAGAGTGGTAAGTAATTGACTGATCCATCATTTGATGAATCTATATACACTGATACATTATTGCAGGAAACATCCAGAAGCAGGCTTTAACATCTAGTTTATATACATAATCAAATGTATATGTGTATATATATGTGTAGTGTATCTAATTGATACAGGTTAAGAAATGGTACAGAAATTCTTTCAACAGGAAAACAAAAAGACTTGCCCTTGCTTTAGAGAGCTAAAAGGTAAGGTACCAATTTACTTGTTAACCATGAAAGCAGCAAAGAAAGCAGCTGTAATAGGAAGCTGAAGTCAGGAGGACATGTAAAATACCTGCCAAAACATATTTTTTCTATACATAGTCCTATTTGTCAAGCCTTTTAATACAAAATTAAGCATTACATTTGTTCACTTCCCCAGAAGTTGCATATTTCTGTGATTTTCAAACATGCCTCATCATGTACTATCATAAAGGGCCATCAATTCATTAGTTGCTTCTCCCTCAAGACCACCAGTCCTCTTCCTCATTAAAACAGCTGAAGCCAGAAAGGGAGCTGCCATTCTCTAAAGTCCACCAGAAGAGAGTACAGCAGGTCACCACTGTCTCTCACACTGAATCAGGCTCACAGGTAGAAGAGATGCACACAGGAAATTGAGTGGAGTCATGGTTAGGAGGTGGGAGAAAAGATTGTGAAGGATGAGGAGGTGGTAAAGGGCAGCAGGCTGTACTCATGAGGCTGTACTCATGAGGCTGGGAGACAGATGAGCTCAGAGGAAAATCATTTAACCCTGGAAGCAGATGAATGGAGTTCCTGCCAGTGGCCATGAGGAAGGAGGAAAGTGGCTGCATCACTGTTGTGTGTTAGGAGTGGCCCTTAAAATTTTACACTCTATTGGGACAGGCAGATTCTCCTCTAAAGCCTTAGAAGCCAGAACTGAAAGTAAAACACTAAACGTATTTGTGATATTAGAACATTAAGGAGTGCTGGGGATCTGACTCATATTTTGAACACATAATGATGGCAATATTGTGACACTAACAGCTTCAATTTACTATAACAGAATTCTCACGGTATGTGTGATGGGAGAACACAGCTGCAAACACTTTCATGGGGAGTGTTAGATGTTTATGTATCATTTAGGCTGGGTTTATGGGCTCAGTCTTCTTTCAGATTAAGAAAATGAGAAGAAAAAATCCATTTATTGATGATTGCGTACCCAGGCATTATTAGAATCCATAATAAAAAGTATTATTAGTCACTTTTATTACTGACCAACATTTTCAAACCAGAACCTGGAGCAAAATCCCAATCTATATTAAGGGAATTTAAGCATATTTGGTCCAGTATGATGTATTTTCCATTGATTTTTCTACAAGCAGCCATAAAACACTTAAATTACTTCCCCAAAATTTGATCAAAATTAAAAAGAAGATCCAGTGCTGGAGGTAGAAATATTTATTCAGTCAGAAACTGAATAATCAGCAGATTATCAGAATGATCTGCTGCTGCAAGGTTTGGTTTCAACACAGTTCCCGGCTTCTCCAGAAACCATTTAACCTTCAAATATCATCTAGGATCATTTGGAGGTTCAGGGGAAATACCTTATGGTGTGGAGCTGTGGATGGAATTTAAATGGAAAGTATTTATGTCCTGTTCTAGTTTATGTCAATGTTTAGTGTTATTCCATAAAGAAAACCCTAACATAGATATAAAACTGTCAGCATTGCATAAGTAGTGTCAATCCACTGGTCCTTACATAGATGCTGTTGCTGATGGATCCCTAGTAATGTCACTCTTCCCATGCTAGTTTGTGCACCTTGGACACAGCACAATAGGCAATTTGTATGCAGAACTTCTCTTCCAGCAACAGACAAAACAAAATATCTCTAAAGTAATACACGGCTCTTGTGGAGCCCAAAGGATGATTGAGAAAAAGAAAGAAAAAGCTGAGAACTAGCAGCCCCTGAATGCAAAGGCTGTGGGAAGCCAAGTTTGTCCTGCCCATTGCTTTGACAGCTGTAATCCTGACTGAACCCTTTTGGCACTTTGGACACAGAGATGCCATTAAAATACCTTTCAAGTCATTCCTTCTGTTACCTCTGCTTTATAGCTCCTATTTATTAAATTACTGCTTATCTCTTTTTATATCTATTTTCAAAACAAGAGAACAGGGAGATAGGATTTATCAAAGCAAAAATAGCTCATGGGTCAGCTGTCCCAGGCTACATTACAAATCAAACAAAAAGAATGCAAGCTGCCTGTCACTAAAATCATCCTAATCTACAAGTACAGTCCCTGTGACTAAGAAAATATTTTTTTGCTATTCCAGTGCAAAGGCCCCTGTTGATATAACCAAACTTTATCTTTGATCATTACAGATCAAAGCTTTTAAACTTTTTTTTCTTTAAAATGCTGGACCATTCATGCTTTTAAAGATCAAGAAGTCTGGTTAGTGGTTTTTAAAATAAATTAATATTAAAATATTAAAAAAATATCAAACTCTAGATGCTCTTCCTTACCTTCCGCTTCATTAATCAAATGTTTTGTGCAATGCTTACAAACATAGAGCAAGCTGCCTGCACATTCCCTGGAGCAGATAGTTGGAACTGGCAGCCTGCACACAGGGAACCTGTACCAACATCCCCTTGACCTTCAGGCTGCTGTAAGGGACTCTACTCAGAACAGCATTTGGTCTGTAGCAGGTCCTGCTTTTCTGCTACTTCCTAAACCTCACTGCTCTACAGCGCAGTATCAATCTGTGGTTCGCCTATTCTGACCCCACAGACCGAAGCAACACTTCCTTCAACAACTTAGATGAAAGAGGTTTTCCCATCTGTCTGAAATGTTACACAAGCGGCTATTTAATGACCACCAGCTGAGTTTTGAGCCAAATAACGGCTACAGTAGCAAGTATGGGATTTTACTTGTCTGAATAATTACTTTTTATCTCTAGTTTTTTATTTCCCTCCCTTGCAGCACACACCTCACATTTCAACAAGTCTCTAATATGCACTAATATTAAAAAAAAAAAAAAAAAAGAAAAGAAAAACCAAACAAAGCCTAAGGAATTTACAATGAATCCATGAATCCCACAACACTGACTGAAGAAAGTCTATCACATTACAAGTTTTAGGATCTGCCCAGCTGCTGGCTTGACATGAACACCTAAAATTATACTTTCCAAAACATACTTGCTTTTCACAGCTGTATTGGGTTGGTGTGGCAAGGCTTTTGCCATAAGGTATGCTATAACTGCCTACAGCAATAGGTTCTGTGAGGAACAGCCAGAAGCTTCCCCTGTGTCCAACAGAGTTAATCCCAGTCAGCTACAGGAAGGACCAATGCTGCCCATGGTGAAGCCCATCAATGATGACAGTGGCACCTCTGAGATATAACTTTTTAGAAGGAGGGGAAGGGGAGAAAGGGAAAGGTGTAAGAGAAACAGCCCTGTAGACCCCAAGGTCAGTGAAGGAAGGGACAGAAGTGCTCCAGGTACTGGAGCAGAGGTTTCCCCATACCCTCTGGAAGGCACCCATGCTGAAGCAGCTCATGAAGGACTGCAGCCTGTGGGGAGGACCCACGCTGGACAAGTGTGTTAAGGACTGTGTCCCATGGGAGGAACCCCATGCTGGAGCAGCAAAAGAAAGCAAAGATGAAGCGACAGCAGAGACTACTTGAGCTGAACTGACTGCAGACCCTATTCCCTCCCCCATTGCATCACTGAGGGGAAAAGGTAGAGAAAACAGGGAAGGACTGGTGTATTGGTTTGGCATGAATGGTAAAAACCTCATTAGTGATCTGCTTTAAAACTGACAGCCAGGTTGGCCAATTGGATACAGGCTGGCCCTGGCTGGAGCTGAGNGCCTAAGGAATTTACAATGAATCCATGAATCCCACAACACTGACTGAAGAAAGTCTATCACATTACAAGTTTTAGGATCTGCCCAGCTGCTGGCTTGACATGAACACCTAAAATTATACTTTCCAAAACATACTTGCTTTTCACAGCTGTATTGGGTTGGTGTGGCAAGGCTTTTGCCATAAGGTATGCTATAACTGCCTACAGCAATAGGTTCTGTGAGGAACAGCCAGAAGCTTCCCTTGTGTCCAACAGAGTTAATCCCAGTCAGCTACAGGAAGGACCAATGCTGCCCATGGTGAAGCCCATCAATGATGACAGTGGCACCTCTGAGATATAACTTTTTAGAAGGAGGGGAAGGGGAGAAAGGGAAAGGTGTAAGAGAAACAGCCCTGTAGACCCCAAGGTCAGTGAAGGAAGGGACAGAAGTGCTCCAGGTACTGGAGCAGAGGTTTCCCCATACCCTCTGGAAGGCACCCATGCTGAAGCAGCTCATGAAGGACTGCAGCCTGTGGGGAGGACCCACGCTGGACAAGTTTGTTAAGGACTGTGTCCCATGGGAGGAACCCCATGCTGGAGCAGCAAAAGAAAGCAAAGATGAAGCGACAGCAGAGACTACTTGAGCTGAACTGACTGCAGACCCTATTCCCTCCCCCATTGCATCACTGAGGGGAAAAGGTAGAGAAAACAGGGAAGGACTGGTGTATTGGTTTGGCATGAATGGTAAAAACCTCATTAGTGATCTGCTTTAAAACTGACAGCCAGGTTGGCCAATTGGATACAGGCTGGCCCTGGCTGGAGCTGAGCCAGGTCCCCAAGCCCAGCAGACACCGGCAGAGAAAGGAGAGCCACAGCTGCTGACATCCAGCCGATCCTATGGCCTGCCCCAC
>WBMY01007047.1:498786-574267 GCA_013397315.1 Donacobius atricapilla
GAGTGACTTCTTAAGTGGAAGAGATGACAAGTTGCCTTAGTTCTAGACTGTAAAACTCCTTAATTTATGGCAACGGACTGTAATATTCCTTTAAATTGTGGACTATGAATGGGGAGATGATTGTGTGAATTCAAGCAAAGGAGTCTGATTTTACTGAGTGGATACTGAATTAGAAACTGTAATCTAGTGATCCTATGAGATGTTTGAAGCCTCATCACCAGTGAAGAATGAGAAATCCTTTGTTGTGGAGCTGTGCATCTTTAAAAGGCGAAACCCCATGTGTAAGTCCACGGCCCATATGTAGTCATGGGAAAGGCTATGTTTTGGGAAACTCACAAATGCAGATTCTCGGATGGGCTGCTTTTGTGGGAGCTGGAAGCCACAAACACACTGTGTCTCTTGTGGAAAGTTACCAGAACAAAATCAGGAGGGACTTGTCTCTCTCAAAGACTGAATGGAAGACTATTTTATAAGTGGTACTGACTTGGAGTTCTGATTTTCTGTCTCTTTACATTGTTTTGTGGAAAAGTAAACTGTTGGTAGGGGGGAGGGGAGTGCTTTTAAAAAGGTTTCATGGGGTTTTTTTGTTTGCCTTTTAGAGTGTTTTAATAAATGTAACTGCTTCTATCTAAGTTAAGCCTGTTTTGCCTTTCTTCTGATCCTATTCCATAGTGGGAAGATAGACCACTACACTAAATTTAACAAAACAAATTCGGAAAATGTGAAATCATTACAACTTGACCTCTGGAAGAAGGAAGGAGTGAGAGCAAAGGTATTTTAAGATTTGGGTTTATTTCTCATTACCCTACTCTGATTTGATTAGCAATAAATTACATTAACTCTTCCCAAGTCAAGTCTGTTTTGCCTGTGACAGTAACTGGTGAGTGATCTCTTCTTGACCATAGGTTGACCATGAGAAGATTTTTATGAGATTTTTCTCTGCCCTGCCCAGCTAAGGAGAAGCAGAAGAGGGCAGCTTTGGCAGGACACCTGATGTCCACAGCCAAGGTCAACCCACCACAACAGCTGGTTCCCTCTTGTCTAGCTCTGAACTGCAATTAAAGACAGCAGCAACAACAGGCATGACCTACTCAAGGTTCCATGAATCCAAAGGTACACAGTGCTTCTGGCAGACGAGGGGCTGTTGAAGATGCTGCAGCACAGACCAGGCTGTCCTGCACATGTTGCTCATGCCACAGGGAGCAAAGCCAAGCACTGCCTCAGGAGGCTGGTGCAGATCCTTACCAGCAGCAATGCTCTGGCCCCATCCTTGTGGTGTGGACACTACCACCAGCAGATGCTATTTGTGTGGTAGGACAAGGCAGATATAACTTTCACCTTTCCCTCTGTGCCTCCTCAAGCTGTGCCAGAAGCTCCTGCTTGGATGGTTCATGGGGGACATCCTGGTGATGCGTGATGCTCTCATGTTATCTTCTCTGTACCACACATCCACAGCAGGCTGTAGTGTTACAGGACCTTGCACTGATGAAGAAGTGGAGTTTAAACGAACAGAAATCAAAGAAAAGGAAGATATCCCTGACTTTTTGACTCACTGGTTCTCAGCATTTAATCTGTTGAAATAATTGTGCTGCTCATTTGTGCCTTACAAGATGTGTCACATGGTTAAAATTTAACAGACAAATTTCACCATGTGGATTTGGGGAGGGCAACAGTCTGTTTGGTAGTAGCCAGGCAACACTTTCTGAAATAAACATTACATGTACCCCAGAGGTTTTGGGGTTTTTTTCTGCTGCGAAGTATCTTCTGACAATTTCCTAGCTCATACTTTTCCATAGTCAAGAGCAGCTCCATCACTGCAGATAGTGAACACACAGGGCTTTGTGGTGCTGCATTCAGGTTTGGGGTGCAGTTTACATCAAAAGGGGACTCAATATGTTTGTTGGAGCTAAGCCCTCTACCCAACTCATGCTTCTAAGAAACTGGACACATCACCATGAACATCTTCAGCTCAGAAACCCTCACATGTTCATAGCCAAAGTCACATCTGTTTTTGGGTGGGACATTACGGGGTTTTTTGGTTATAAAATAAAACTGAAAGCAGCAGAGGAGTAATAGACCAAAGTAACTGTGTCCTCATAAACAGGGGTGCGTTATTCACTGATAAACATTACACTAAAGTCTGTACAATGTTAATTTGCTCATCCTCAAGTGATGCTCTACTGTTCTTTGTGGGTTTGGTATCAGTGAATACTAATTGCTGAATAATACAAAGGTCCCTGCATAGCTATCAGACATTAATGACCTTTGCTTACCAGGCTCAGCTGGAGCTCAACCCCTGAGCTGCACTGAAAGGCCACATGGTGGCCTTATTAAACTCCCTGTAAAAATTGCAATCAAAGCAGGCATCATAGTCTCCATAGTAACAACAGAAAAAAATCTCCATAGATATCACAAATAAAATAAAGGGCTCTGTTCGGAAATCTTGAATTATCGGTGCAGCCCAGAGCCTTCCCTCATCCTCCCCATAGCCCAGGACACCCTTTAAGCCAACCTGGGTCCACCAGTCACTTCTCAAGTTATGCCAGAGGACTCCAGTTTCACCCCAGTGGCAAACCCAAGGAGATGAGAACTTGTGCACTGGTGCTAGACAGTCACTGAGTCCTGCAGCACTTCTGAGGGAAACAGAAATATCACAGACAAAAAGCAACACTGCAGGGAAAGCAGACTCCTGAATGGCATGAGCAGGTCTTCACACTCTCATGTTTTTGAGAAGGCATGTGGGGAAGAGGCACAGCTCTCATCAGGGCAAAGACAGCAGCAGCAGCAACCAGGTCTGCTGTCCTGTTTGTTTATTCTGGAAGGAGAAGACTGGTGTGTGATGTGTCCTAGGAAAACCAGGGGATCTCTGTGGGCTTTAGTATGACCAGGAAAGAGAGCACAAGGAAGAGAGGGAAGGATTACTCTCTGTAGCAACAGAAGAGGAGTTATGTCAGGCACAACTCAGAAAGAGATCTGAATATCACCAGAGAGCATAGAGGATAGAAGCAGGTAGCTTTACCAGGAGGACACCCTCATCCTCTAGGTCTTTTTTCAAACCAGGTTTCCTCTGGGAAACTCAGCAGATGTTGATCAGTATTTATGTAAGGAACCATGAATGAGTCACACCTGAGAAATGTTTAGGGGCTAAATAATGCATCTGTTGCTCACCAACAGAGATGTCTTGCTTGGGGATATCTGCTTGAAGCTCTGGGCTGCTGAGACAGACTTGCTCTGGCACTTGAGTTACCCTGGGCATCTCTGCATGTTCCTGATGATGCTGAAATGCGCCCATGGCAGGCATCCCCCTTAGAGCTACTTCACAATTATATGTATCTGTCTTGTCTTCAGTTTTTTTTTTTTTTTATCTGTGCTACTTGATCCTTTTTACCCTGTATACACACAACTTTTCTGTCACCTTAAATGTATTTCTTCCTCCTTGTTTTTACTGCCTTCAGGTTTTGTAGAAACTTTCTGACTCAAATCACAGCCCAGCCATATCAAATACATAATCTTTCTTGCATATATAAAAAAATATTCTCTCCAGACCTTTCTTTTCTATTGACACATTTCTTCAATTCATGCACGTCAGTCTGGAATTGATATGCGAGGACCAGCAATACTGTTCCACCTGTGCTATGTACAGCTGGATCATCACTTCCCCAGAAGATAATGTTTTTGCCTCTGTGTGTAGCCCCGAAATCATACTCTTCAGTGCCAATACAAGCCCACTAAATGGTTTCCCACTGCTTTCTTTAGGGTTTGGGGTTTTTTTCTCATTTCTAGTGCTGTATATCGCTCCTGCAGAACAGCTGAGTCTCTGACTATTTTTCCAAGATGTAAGAAACTGAATTTTCCAAGCTGGAACTTTTCTTTTACTATTATTCTGTATTTCTAACCTTTAATATCCGTTTTACCACTTTTACCCTTGTTAATCTCCCCAGCTCCTTGCAAGGCAACATCCTTTGCTTACTTAGGGATATAGTATAACTTGAGCAGAAAGCAACCCCAGGAACACACTGTGACTTCATTTGACAATTTGTTCCCTCGTGAGAGGCATCTGTTAGCATCTACAGATACATGGCAAATTATTTTTCCCTCCATGCTTTCTCCTTGCTTCCACTTGGCATGCTGGAGAGAAACAGTCGCTTAGCTAAGGCTTAGGGGTCCCTCTTCCACCCCTTCATCCCATGGCTGCTAACCCATCTGTGTGAAGGAAACAGAGCTTCCCCAGAGAAGTAAATGACACAGAATTACTGGATTGTTGGGGTTAGAATGGTCCTCTGGAGATCACCTTAACCCCACTATTAAAGCACATCCATCTAGGATGGGCTGAACAGGATCATATCCGAGGGAGGTTTGAATATCTCCATGGAAGGAGACTCCACAACCTCTCTGTGCAAGCTAATCCAGGGCTCTGTCACCCTCAAGGTAAAGAAGCCTTCCCCCATATTCAGATGGATATTCATAGGTTTAAGATTGCGACTGGTGTCCCTTGTCCTGTCGCTGGACACTCCTGACAAGAGTCTGGCCCCATCCTCTTGACAACCACTCCTAAGATATTTACGAGCTTTTTCAAGATTCCTTCTTGTCCTCCACCTAACTACAGATGATCACTCACGTCATCTTCATGGGAGAAGAGATGATTTTACCCTCGTGCTGCGTACTGTTCCTTATAGCTCACTAGGCAAGCAACTCCACAAAAATTAAACACAAATTCTAGCAGCCTCTCTATCTCTCTCTGTGGCTCCTTCCCATTTATTATTTCTTCCTCTTTTATCACCTTCCTTGATGGTCTCAGGCAGTGTAAAAGTACTCTCAGACAAAAAGAACTCCTAAACTTGTTTTTTTGCAATTCAGTGAATCAAAAGCTCTCCTTTGTGAGACAGTTTTTTCTAGAAATACAATTTCTACACAACCTCCCACTGGAGCTAATGAGGGTTCAGATGTTTTCTAATCTTTCTCTAGCTCTAACTCCCATCAGCACTTATGGTCAGACAAGCTGGATGCACCGATTTCAAGTGCTATTCAGATGTTTTCATTCTCCTGCTCCATATGTTCCCTAGCCAGAGAACAGATTTTTCTTACCGGCTGCTCTCAGGATGGATCAGGCAGCAATTGGTACTCAGAGCAATATAAATAAAGATGTGGACAGGAAAAGTTATAGAGTTTAAATCCTTCAAGTACAACATTGATTTAAAGTAACGGGTACTAAATGTTTATCTCTACTTTTTAAATCTCATGTCATTCTAGAGTGGAAGCAGATGACTTTCCCCATCCTACAGCTTAGCAGACTTGTGCTCCAGACACCTCCCCAGCTCTATTGCCCTTCTCTGGGGTCCTGCTTCCAGGCTGGATCAGTGGGAAGGGGCACAGCCAAGACATTATGTTATTTGGTACCATCTTATGTCACTGTCAGAGGAGGGAGAAGGGTCTCCATCTCTGGCTTCTGCGATGGAGGGTGTCCCTCTCTGGTGGAACAAAGTCTGGCAGGGTGGAGAACCTGTGAGTCATTGTTCACGGTCTTGGGGTGACACAGTGTGGAGTTGGGCTTAGTCAGCATTTTGCATGGAAATACCCTCTCTTTATACACTTCCGTTATGAATATTAATGAGTTACTGTTTGCTTTCTTTTCTCATTGCTGTTTCCAGTAAATTGTTCTTATCTCAACCTGTTATCTCTGCCTTTTGTGTCTCCCACTGGAGTGGGGAGGGAAGCAGCTTGTGTTTTTCTTTTAGTGGGAGTACTAAATTGGGAAATACCGTTCCTAAACCATGACATCTGGAAATATTCCAGCACCCCTATGTCCTTCTTGTAGTGAGCAGCCCAGAACTAAACACAGGATTTGAGGTGTGGCCTCACCATTGCCAAGTACAAGGGGGCAACCACTGCCCTGCTCCTGCTGGCCACACCATTGCTGATCCAGGCCAGGATGCCATCGGCCTTCTTGGCCATCTGAGCGCAGACTGGCTCATGTTCAGCTGCTTTCAACCAGCACTCCCAGGTCCTTTTCTGGTGGGCAAATTTCCAGACACTCAATCGCCAGCCCTGAATGGGGTTGTTGTGACCCAAGTGCAGGACTCATGACTAAATTTCATTTCCTGCCCTCCAAGAGATCTACATTCCCACCTAACTTGGTGTCATCTCCAAACTTCCTGAATGTACACTCAATGAGTGACGAGAAAGAATTCCATTTCTTGATTAGAAAAAAAAGTACACATCCACTGCAATGCTGGGAACCTCCCTTGCCAATGAAGGGATAAAGAAGAGTTGGAGTAAAGCCTGAAGAAGTTGAGGAAAGGAAGGAAGGAAAAGGCTGAAATCAAGAAATGTACTTGGGCAACACAATACCTCACTGAGAAAATATCTCTGAGCACTACAGGCTCAGACCTTGTACCCCTATACATTTCTTCCTCTGCATTTCAGGTATTTCTGGCTCCTTTTTCCAGACACAAAGCTGCTCTGAAAGGAGAGCTAACAGTGTAAGACTTCTTGAAGGGCTACAGGTCTAAAGAGAAATTGCAACTACTTCTGCAGACAAATGTGATGGATGAATGCAGCTAGCATCAGGTCTTTGGAACAGCCTTTCCTACCCCTTGGGAAAAAGAGAATGCAAATAGTCAGTGAAACCCTCTGGTCTCAGGCAGATGAGGATAATAAGTATGCTCGTAATGCCCAAAGAAAGCCACGTGACATAAAATATGCCTTTTTCATTACAGTTATGTGAAGCAAAATATATATACTTTGTACACATATTTATCTATACAAAATACCAGATGCTACGGTAATTGTTAGTTTTTATAATAAATGTCATTTATGAAAAAGATGTAATCTTCAAAAAGGGAAGGTTAATGAAATCTGCCAGCATCACTTGGAAAGTGGATGCAAAGAGAGAGAACAGTGCCCATTTATCTCTTTTTCCTGATGTCATGAAGGAAAAGATTAACAGAAGGTAAAAGTAAAACTTACAAGGTCAGGTTTGATTGCTTATTTGTTGCTGCATTAGATCTGATATGCCCAATGAAAACCAATGAACCTTAACACCAGAGATGGACAGGAATAAAAGATCTGCCCTCTAAAAGAAGGAGAGAGAAAACAGTAATAATTCAATAATAATTCAGATCATGAGTCAGGGCAGGGCTTGTCTTACCAGGTGTAGACACCGAGAATGTGGGTGTGTCCAAGAGAGACACTTCAAAGGCATAACTGCTCTTATTCTGAAGTCTGCATCTGAGACAAGGGATGCTTCTTCCCTTGGGAATGCCTCTTCTTCTACGATGCCAATAAAAAGGGTTCATCCTGAATGTGTTGACCTGTACTGCAGAAGGCTAAAATTGGTCAGAATTAATACAAATTCCTTATAATTCAATGACAGCACAGGGACCCATCAGCAGAGCAGGGAATTTGCCCCTGGATCATTCAGGACTGGTCAGAGTTGTACCATCTTGTGAGTAGCAGCCAGTTATGGGGCAGGGCTAAGGAACGATAATCATGAGGCTGGGAGCTGCCAGAAATGGGAACTCAAGAACCAAGCAGGAGACTTCTTCCAGCCCTGTATCAGTATTAGCCACAAGAGAGCAGAGGGAAAGGAAGAGAGAACACTCACCCAAAGCTGTCTTTCAGCAGTGGGCTACAGCACATTTAAGTAGGCAATGTGTGAACCACATCATTAAATCCTGATAACTCCTCAGGGACTCTAAGATAGGAGGGACAGTCCTTTGGATGCAGATATTGGACACCCTGAATATTACCAAAGGTACTGCAATACCCTTACATAAATCACTGTTACTCTTCTCTCTAGAACACTGTGTGCAAC
Organism: Donacobius atricapilla; assembly: GCA_013397315.1. Lineage (NCBI taxonomy): Eukaryota > Metazoa > Chordata > Aves > Passeriformes > Mimidae > Donacobius > Donacobius atricapilla. The sequence continues at coordinate 506,600 of WBMY01007047.1, forward strand.
TCTGATCACTCAGTCGTGAGAAGAACATTGCAGAACTATAGAAGGGAATATTCAAAGAAGGGCAGCAAGGTTGGTGAGGATGAAAATATTTGGATTGTGCATCTCTGTGAGGAAAAAAAACCAAGAAGACATAAAGTAATACATAAGATAATGACTGAGATGGAGAAGAGGTATTGGGTCACTCTGTCCAATTCATACATTATGTCTGAGACAGATGGTTGTTGGAGAGCCAGCTTGTGGAAACAAGGACTCATGGTTCTCAAGGACATCCCTTCTCTCTCCCCCTTTCCCTGCCCCCCTCCTTCTTCCCCTTTCTAGGGACCAGACCACCTGCCTGCACAGCTATCCAGCCTGAATTGCCAACAGAAGAGGGGACAGGAATGTGGTTTTGGTTTGTGCAGGTCCCCAGCCCAACAACAGCATATGCTACAGCGGCTGAATCAGTCATGATGTCCCATTTCAGCTTCTCAGAGTGCTCAGAGTGCTGCCAGTATTTTTAGCCAATATAAAATCCCAAAATTGGCTGGTTCTCAAAAAAGAAACAGACTTGAGAACATCTTCACCTTTCTCCTAGCAGACTGTGAAAAGACAGAACTTCCTGTTTGTCTCTGAAAAGGAAATATCCCACAGAAGAAGCAATACTGCAATTTCACAGTTCCAGGGAAGGGAACCCTCTACTACTGGTGCAGTTCTACAAGGCAAAGCTGTAATCACTAAGGACAGCAGTCACACATATATTGTTTGTTCATGTCTTTGCAAGTTCCCTGATTCCTCTGGAAATTTCACAGAAATTAAAACTATATTCTTTTCTTTGTGGACACAGCCATGATCAGATTCTTGCGACTCACATGAGCCGCTCACAGGTTCAGCCAATGGAACTGGAAGTGAGTACATTCACAATGAAGGAAAAAAAAAAACTAAATAGGGCAGAATTGGACAGAGGAACTCATTGCTACAAGACACTGCTGAGATCTAGATCTTGGCTAAGGACAACAAAGCAGAAGATTTTTGTTCAAAACAATTCCTTCAGGACTGTTATTTGTTTGATTTTTCAGTACAGGATGGAACTGCACAGGACATTGCACTGATTCAGCATGGCAGCTCTTGTAATCCTGTATAAGATAATATTGGCAATAATACAAACACAATTCTTGGGCACAAGTGCATCATCATTAGATCAGCAGGATAGATTTTGGTTTCCAAGAACAAGTTTACGCAGCAATCTGTGTTCTTACTGAAGAATACATAATCATCCTGGTATCTCAAATTAAATCACTCTTGCACCCAAGTCATTAGCACAGAATAAGAAAAATATAAAAATTATTTTAAATTGTATAGGAAATTAAAAATTAGACAACTTTTTTAAAAAAGTTCACTGGATTGTGAAAAGGATATGTCGTAATAGTTCAGTGCATTTCTAACAGATAGTAGGTAACACTTCCTGATTTCATATTTGCTTTGCTTTTCTCTTCCGTTTTGTCTTATTACTCTCTTTTAAATCTGTTCAAATGGTTTTACTTTCCAAATTTATTTTTTCTCAATTCACTTATTTCAAGAATTTTTGCTATATTAACCACTACATTTCCTCCCATCTGTGGTTTCTCTCTTCTGGGAGATAAACTGCACCTCTTTATTTGTAATAGCTTATGATTAGTAATTCAGTTCTTCTGAGGAAAGTCTAAGTTACTTTATACGTGACAGCCATTTATTTTATGAACAGTAGGACTACAGAGTAAAAACACTAAAATGATCCTGCTTGAAATACCTGAAGAGCTCAATCCCACAGAGGCGCACTGATATTAATGTATCCCCATCTGGGAAGAAAATTATGTGATGATTTCATGCTGCATCCCATATATTTTATCAAAGATTTCCTGAAAAAGCATACTCAGAGGTTGGTGTCATAGACTCACATGAACTAAAGAGAGCAGAAACTGAAGAAACTGGAATGGTGATGCTTTAACTGGATGACAGAAAGGAGAAGGCCAACTTACTCTGGATAGACATTCTAAACCATTATCCAATTCTCAGCAAGTCCATTGACTTGTCTGGAAGAATAAAATACAAAACTAGCTAAAACTAAAGTGTGCAGAGTTCAGGGATCTTAGATCAGGAAAACTGAAATTATCTTCTCCAAAATAATTCCATGGGTAAGCCAGCAGAAGATCTGGACTTTTTCTTCTGCAAAATAACCCCTCTAGATGTGTAACTGAAAGTAAACAATTTTTTAATGTCATGTTGGGTATTCCACTGGCAAAGCAGCAGCCATGGGTAGATTACTTTAACTCTCACAGGTAGGGCAGGCTACCCAGGTTTGTTAGAACAACCACTGACTGTCATGGAAAGGCCTCACTGAGAGACACCAGAAGAGTTGGTCATTCCTCTAACACTGCTTTTTCTTTGGCAAGGTCCCTGGTGACAGTAAGGTCATGTTAACAAGTTCTAATTTACCAAAGGCACAACAAAAAACAATGTCTGGAAGGTGTAACTGGGCAACTTCAAATCAGAAATAAACCATACCTTTTACCCAGCAAAGTAATTAACCGAGACATTAATGATAGAAACTACTCTAAAATTTAATGCTTTCTACCTTGATGTATTGAATCCAAGACTTGAATGCCTTTTTGGCAAGGATTCTTTATCCAAACATAAACACCGCTGGGTTTGGTAAAGGGGACTGCATGAAGTGCAATTGCTTATGATGTACGGGCCATCAGGCCAGATGAGCTAATGGTCCCTTTTGGCACTCTGCTTTACAAATCTATTAACTAGAATTTGGGATTTATAGAGTAGTGGGCCAGGGGAACAACTGTGATTGAGGTTGTACAACCAGTTCCCATGCTCCTTTTGAAACTCTTGGCAAAAATCCCATGGTATGGGGATATAATACTTGCCACCAACCACCGAGGGAAGAGGCTTTTATAAATGAGAGTGAAGGCTGAAGGGGTGAAAACAATTTGTTAATCGTTGCATCTATAAATACTTAGTAATTTCTTTCTTTGTTAGCATTTAGAGAATTCAGTCTCAATGGCAGTTGCTCTGACAGAAACAGAGATCTTCACACCAACCTGCTGTGAAATAACAAGAAATATACTAATCACTGCATAAGCCTGAGGTCTGACAAATTAAAACCTACTTTGCATTTTCTGCTCCATTTCTAACAAAACCAAATAACATGAAGTTTAACAAGCTTTCAAAATAAAATGTTCTGTAAGGTAACATGAAATATAACCTCATCAAAAGGAAATCACTCTCAGGAAGGAGAACTGCATCAGTGACCCATCCATTACCCTCACTGTAAGACAAAGATTTTTAAAATGTCCTAACATCTCCTTTAATGCCAGGTCTCAGAAAGAATTTGCCTATAAACTTCAATTTTCCTTTAGCACTTAAAATGCAGCAGATATCAAAAAACAGCCCACAGGCTTGTTCACCTGCAAAAACCCTGAACAAAATTGGACTTTATTATAGACAGAGACATTAATTGACAGAGCAAAATCCAGGTCCTGGATGTTTAGAGCTCTCATGTGAGTACTGTCATATGTCACGGAATATCACTGTTTAATAGGCTTCAAAATGCTGACCGTGTGCTCTCCTTGCGGACCCACCTCTACCAGTGCCAGGAATAATGGCAGCTCTACCACTGATCCCCCTGTAATGTTCCCAAAGTCTGTTTCATGGGTAGTTCAAAAATTGGCATATACCCCAAGGTGGACAAGAGGTCCCACATGGAAATAGAAGGAATAAAGATGGCTGGGAAACATAAGAAAGGAAACCAATATGCAGAGGTGGGAGAGCATTTAGGGATGAATGCAAAGCATCCTGAGCTTTGTTCAAAAATGGGTGTTAATATTGATGGATACTTCTCATTGCAGTAGTTGAAGGGAGCAGCTCCATTGGGGATTCCCCATGTTATAACCCATGAACACACAGCGCAGTGGGCACAGAGCTATCCAGACCTGGCTTCCTTCAGAGGTGTACAGCAATCAACAGCTCCAGCTGTCATTCCACTTTTTTACCACTTTTTCCTCTCCAGCAAATCCCCAAACTGCTGACAGAGAAAGAAGCTGTGGTTACAAACGTGCTGACAAGCCATCGTATTTGTACTGCAGCAGCATAGACAATATGGAGAATTGTAGAATTTCTACTTTTCTGAAAAGGAGAGATGGTGGGGTGGAGGGGAATTATTGTCAACCTTTTGTCTCTACCCAGCCACCAAATTTCAGTGTTTGTAGACATCTTGCCCCACTCCTGGTAATATTCAAACCAGGTTGGATGGGGCTCTGAGCAACCTGGTCTAGTGAAAGGTGGCCCTGCCCATGGCAGGAAGGTTGGGACAAGATGATCTTTAAGGTTCCTTCCAACAAAAAAACATTCTGTGATTCCGTGATCTTTAATGCGTCAATACTTAGCGCAGATCTAGAAAAAATTAATCAACAGGAGGGAAATGTGGGTGCGGGAGAGAGAGGAGGAAATGACTGACAAATACAGGCAGATGACAAATAAGTGCCCTTCAATCCAAGAAGACAACTCATTCTTCCTGAAAGTAACCCTGTGTGCCACAGCCTTTCCCACAAAATTTCTGGCTCCCATTCTCTAAAGAAAGGAAAGATTTATACCAAGCTCCGAGTTTTAATTCACCCACAACTATCTAGCCCTGTAATAATACAGTATCACTATTATTAGCAACAGTCCTTTAGCTTTGTCTTGAGTTTTCAAGGCCTCGGGACAGAGCTTTGTCTCAAGTTTGCAAGGCCTCGGGACAGAGCTTTGTCTCTTTTGCCACCTGAATTTCCCTTGGCTTGCCCGCAGCTTTACTTTAATTTGGTTTAGCTGACACAGCAATTTAATTGGCCAGGTTGCCCACTGCTGATTTGTTTTACTTAGGTTTGTCTTTATGTGGTACAGCTATAGTTTGAGAGAGAGAGAACTAACAAGCAAAAAGTCCATCTGGAATGAGATATTTATGGCTCTAGCACAGGGATAGCGTTATACAAGCCTGGAACAACATCAGAGGCTTTCAGAGAGGGAGACACAGGACACACACGGCATACAGGATTAGTCAGGGGGTGATAAGAAATAGGGCACAGCCTGGCACTGGAGACTTCATCACCATAAATAACTCATTCATGGTCAATTAAAGGAAACACTGGACAAACAGGGATTTATAAAAAAACAAAGGAACAATATCTAACATACAAAAAGGACATCAAATATACTTGGATGCAACCTGGAGCTGCAGGCTAATGAAGAATGAGCAAAGGCATAAAAGTGTGTTAGAAAATATAAAAACACCACAAGTGGACCCTAAGGGGACTGAGAAGAAACCATCAACATAAACATCATATTCCTACCAACAAATCATTTCAGATGCTAATCATTTGTCATAAAATCCAACGCTCCTCAGCACCACAACCAGACAGAAATCACCAACCCTAGGGCCCATGGAAACGCTGTGGTGCGCACAACACCAGGAAAAGGGTAGAAACTAAAAAGTGTGAGCATAACTATTGGAACTGATTATTTTTTACAAAACAGTTACATACATACAGTTAATAATGATTTGACTTTTATGATTTCAGTTAGACCAACAATACCTTTACTTACATTCATCATGTGCTTGCTTCTGGCCATCACACAAGATTTTGAGCATAATAACCCCAACATTAAATATTGCCCTCCAGTCCCTTCCTTTGGGAGGAAACAGGTATTAGGAATCTGGATTATCTATTACAGAGGCCCATTGAGGCTAAAGGATTGAGCCTACCTAATTAGTGGACAGGGTCATCTGAGGTATCCTTACTGTTATAAGGAGAAGATTTAAGACTGGCTAGATTAGTCACATTAATTATTTCAAAATTAGTACTCATTTACAAATGGCTTTTGTCTTTTATGATTATGATTTATCCTTTCACACACAGAATCCCAACCAGAAAGGAAGAACTAAAGGAACATCTCTGTACAAAGAAAAGCAAGGTATCCATCTCATTTTCCCATCCCTGAGAGAGGCTGTTTTTCCAAGCCCCTACAAGGATTCAGACTGGTTCATCAGCCCCAAGGATCACAGTAGCAGGGAGAGAAGTCTCACTCTGAAGTTATCAGGATTTCTATACATTCAGCATGGGATTAGAAACTAATAAAGGCAGAAACCATCTTTATGATTAGGGGTATTGACTGTGCTTGTCTAATTGCTTTGCTACAAATTCAAAATAGGCCATTATAGGGTCTCTGTGGAAATTATTGCACAAGCTAAAATACAGATAAATAATTTCTGTACATTACCATTATGTATACTTTCATTTGGGGGGCAGAGAGAAGGTTAAAAACACACATTTTTTAAAAATAGTTTCTTCTTCCTCCAAAGAACCAGCCCCGAAGGCTAGCTCTTATACAGATATTATAGTGCTGTAAAAGTTAACAGAAATAATGGTGTTCCTACCTAATCAAAGCTTTTTACATTTCAAAATTCTGTCCCTCCTTCATCACCATAAATAACACAGTTGCTATGGCATAATGTGAAACCAAACAGCTCTTTCTCTAGGCCAAGGAGAACAGCCTACCTCACCAAGAATAGCAGCATGTCTTTCAAAGCTGAGTGAAAATAAAGCGAGTTTCACTTCTAAGCTTTGAATTCCCCTGTGAAAACCTGAACAGAAATACATGGAATGCATATAATCTACCACTGGCTGGCAAAGATACAGAAGGATTTTTCTAGGCCTGTAGGTTATTAAGACAACCCACTCATAAAAACTTCTATCAGTAAATGAGTCACTAATCTCAACCAGGAGATGAATAACCATTTTAAGGGAAGTCACTGTGACCTCAAGAGGCTCTTTCTTACTTTGCAGCACAGATGAACTGGGAATTGGAGGAAACAGTACCACCACCTTCAGCAGAAAAACCTCCAAGCAGGGCACAAACATGACTGGAAGAAGTCCCACAGTGCAATCACTAGATGCAATTCGCCTCCTATGGCACACCAGAAAATCACACACAATAGTCACACGCCCTGCTGAGGGCTCAAAACAAGTCAACAAGGGCTCTGAGGACTGATCTAGGAATTATAGGCTCCTGCTCCAGCCACTACAACACCAGCAACAAAGAAGGATGTAAGTTTCAGAAGTACCCTGTGGACACAAATATAGCAGCAGGGCACTTTTCCTGCTAGTATGAGCATGTAGAGATTTGTGTAATCACTACATACAGAAGCCCCTACCTTTCAGTCAGGACTTTTCACCTGGCAAAGCAATACGTGCAAATAAGCTCAAAGCATCCATCTATCTACAGTGCGAGCCACTTCCTCAGGCTTGTGACTGAAGGTATTCTTTCAGGAGAAACTCTTCCAGTGTCTGTCAGACAATAATTAATGCACAAACATTATACCTTTTTAAAAAAGAAATTTTAATAATAAATGTTAAACTTTTAAAAATTACATTTTAAGTCAAACATCATTAATTTAAAAAAAAAAAAAAACTCTTGGAAATCAGGGTTTTAACAACATATAGTATTTTTTCATTTAGGATGGAACAGCCTGTAGATGAATACACAGTACTGCAGGTCACAATTCTAAGACTGCAAGTTCATAAAGCTACAAACAGAAATACTTCTTCAATAAAGTAGAAAATCATAAATTGCACGGAACATTAGACTCCTGCATGCCACTACACCAGTTCCTTAAAAGTGAGGAATGTGACTTCGATGTCTTCACAGCAATTCATGGGCTACACTGTCCAAGATTTTCACTCCAAAAGAAAAAGCAGCTTAAAAGAATTTAGGACTGGGAAAGCTGATACACATGCTCAGCAGTTCCCTAAAAAATATGGCATACTAAGAGAATAGTGATGACTTAGGGAAGTTAGAACTGACTTCTTGAAGGACATCTACTTGGTACTTTGTCACACATCAGCTGCATCATATCAGTATCGGCTTCTATACAGCTCCATGATTGAAGTGAATAATGTCCAAGAAGAATTTCTCCCACTTCATGATGGGTTTTTCCTGCTGGTGATGCTTTTAAATTATATTTCAGGGCCTTATCCAATAGCACACAGGTTTTTCCTCAAGTGGCAGACATTCAGGGACACAAATATACAAGCTGGTCTTCATGTCCACATTCTTTATGGCAGAAGTATTGAGTTTTCCTGGATGTCAAAAAGTGCCACAGTTCAAGTGATGCAGCTGTAGTGGTCAATAGTGGTCCTATGGTGCAGGCTGATGGCTGCAGTAGAACTCTCAAAAATACCAAAGTAGAAGAACCTGTCAAAGAATGAATATGGTAAGGTCATTCAAAATTAAGCATCCTATTTTATTATCTATGTCAATCAAGCCATTCATCAGGAATTCAACATACTAAAAATACTAACTGGGACCTTGTTAAACCCATGCACACTCTGTACTTATTCCTGGCCACTAAACTTCACAAGGTACTGAGATGATCTTGTCTAGTGCTATTGCAACCCTCTATTATCCTATTTGCTGCAACGAGATTTAAGAAAGGATTTAATCATTCCTTTTTCAAATAGTCATCTTGACTTAGGCAGCCAAGGAATATTAAATGTTTCTTAATCATTCTTCCTTTTTTGACTTTCTTTAAAATATGGGTTAGAAACACCACAGCCAGATCCTTATACCCCACCTTCCCAAGACACCACAATCTACATGAACTTGGGAAGGCAGTCTCTGGGAAAAAAAGTCAAATTACGTGATACTTTGTAACAAAACTATGGCAGCGCAAAAGGGAAAAACGGAGAACATAGCAATCCTTCCTGAAAAATAAAGGGGTAAAAGTCTGAGTTTGCTTCAAAGACATCTCAGTAAATTACTGAACCAGTAATCCCTCCTTACTGGCCACGTCCAAAACCACTCAATTAAAATAGGAAACTTGACCAAGTGAAACAACTTCATATTTAAATAGATGAATAATGTTCATTTTCATTAAATGAAAACTTCTGCTCTTATGAGAAGCAGACCCTTCTCCCTCCTTTTTAGATGTCCAGCAGTCATTTGGAAAGCCATATAAAATTTTCTACATATTCTCCTCCAACCAATAGACCTTGGAATCAGTGGCATCAGCAGAACAGAGAGAACACCTCTACTTTTTATTGTTGATTGTGGAAGTTCTTCGCATTTAGAATATTCGTTTCTCATCCTCACAGAGCAAGGTTGTTAAAGCTATTGCCAAGCCCATGGCCACACAAAAGCTAATTTGGCAACCTCAGGAATGGGACTGAGCCCTGGAAAGCTCCTGCAAGAGCTTTCTGTGAGAGAAAAGGATGGCAGCCATTACTTTCTCCCATTCTACTTGCGTGTCTTTTAATGGAGGAGAAGGATTATAATCTCATCTTTTCTCCTCCTAAACGAAGTTTGGTTTTACAAGTAAGCCAGTTGAGGTATCTGCACAGCACTCATGCCATGGGAAAAGGGTATTTCTGACCTAAGGAAAAAAAATAAATTGATAGAGGAGGGAACACATATTGGCTCCCTCTGCTCATAGGAATTTAAGCACCCTGCTCTGAGACTGAGTGACCCAAGATGAAAGAAAGTTCTGTGCAATTTAGCTTTCCGCATCTGTGGCCAGCCTGTCCTGCACACTCAACACCTGCTTTGCAAACCTGACAGATCTTAGAAAGGTGGAGAAGATTGGCTGCCTTTTAGAAAAAATGTCAAACCAACCTGTCGGAAAACACCCTTTTTTTCTTGGACTACAGCCACACACACAACTTATACAACCATCTTACTCCAGAACAACTCTTCTAAGCAGAGCTTCCCACAAAACCATGAGAACAACCAGAGACCTCTGCTGTTCCTGTAGGATATGTGGAGAAAGCTTGGCCAAATTAACAAAAAGAGGTTTACAATAACATCATTAACACTCTGTTACTGACAAATTGATCAGCATTGAGCACCCTCAGGAATGCCATTGACATAATCAACGTCAATGATCAAACAACCCAAGACAGCACTACAAATAAAATATCTAAGCTGCCAAATTCACACTACAGTACCTTACAGAGGAAAAGTATAAGAAATGTAAGCCTGTGTGTTAAAAGGAAGATTTTCAGCCTGAAGAGTTTATCATTCTACCAAGAATGCCAAGAATTAAATTAAAGGTATAAAAGGTAATCAAACAGGTAAGACAAAGCAAGTTTGTTTTTTTTTTTAATCTTAGTCATATTACACTGAATAACAAGTATTCTTGAGCAACAGCTCGGGATCAAGCACTAGCAGCTAACAGAAAAGTAGGGTTTTTTCAAGTGACCTTTTTTGCATCTCTTTCACACAGTAGTAGGGTGCCTAAAACACTCCACCTCATTTGCTCCCATCTCTGTGTTTCTCATTATCCAGCTGTTCTCACCCTGTGATACAAATTTACTTTCTCAGTACTCTAAGAATCCAGGACAAATTCACTACTCATCTTGTTTTGCCACAAAATATATCAGACAGTAAGTGGATTAAGTTTTCATATTCTACTATACTGATGTCTCTCAGCATCCATTAACAGGAAAAGATTTGAAACAGTAGATCCCTTTATAAGACAATTTCATCTTTGGTTTCTCTGCCTGCATTTGCCCAGTTATTGCCAGTTTGGATCCAATTGTGTGGACATAAAACCACTAAAAATTACAAATCAGTCACTAGAAAACCAACATAAGGCAGTGTCTTTGATCAGTGGCCATGAGATCATGACTTTTCTAAAGAAGCCTATGACATTTTGCCAATCATCCTTGAAGAAGTATATCCCACCTTCTCTCTCCTCTTCAGTGAAATAGGAAGATTTAACTTTAGCTTGTAAACACTCTCACTGTTCCAGTAAGTGTTCAAGAAGTGTAGCAAAATGCCACATCAGTAAGCAAATAATAAGAGACAAAATGAAAGAATACTGCTTCCTGGAGCAGAATTTTCTAATTCTATAAAGATTAATATTTCACAGATGTCACCTAAGTGGGATGTACCACTGTCCCTTGGAGAGTTGCACCTGAATTCCTGAAAACACAAATTTTCTCATTTTGCATGGAGAGGGGGAAAAAGGAGATCCAGAGTTAACAGCTTTTACTGAATGAATGTAGAACAAAACCACCTAGGGAGTGGATTTTAAAACAAAAACCTAAGAGAAAACTATAGTGTGAAATTTCTATCAAGAAACATCAAAAGAAAGAAAAAACAAGGGATGCCATAGGAAGGAAATAACCACAAGGCTTTATGTGTGTATAGTCTGGATGATGAGAAACATTGAAAGAGTGATGCTTACATATATGGTACGGCCAATCACAAAATAATCTCATAGCCTTTTGTACTGAACTGTTACTGCAACCTGCTTAGAACAGGCTTGAACAGAAAAAAGGGACCCTGCAGGGCACAAACTAATAAGGGACCATGGCAAAAAATGTATTTATTTCCAATCTGCTTTCACAAGGGGAGAAGGAAAAAATTAAAAGTTGCAAGAGTGAGAGAGGAATGTAAAAAATGTAAGACTCGAAATTTCTGACTTGTCAAGAGACTGCAAATGCAAATATGATACAATGGCAACACTCTCTGACCCACGCATGTATTGATAATCTTTGCTCTAAAAAGTACAGGTTAACAATTTAGCTTAACCATGGAGCAAAGAATAATGCAGAGCTCAAGGAAGTGAAAAAATTCCAACTTTTTTTATAATATTATATATATTGTCATTGTATTAGTTTGCATTATTCACCAAAGTAAAATATATTTTATTAATCACTGCCAAACTGGTAACTGTAATAAACGGGATCCAATAGATATATTTGACATCAATTATTCTTCATAAGTCATAGATAATGAAAGAAAAACAGGGATTCTTCCTGGGGAAAGCTACTAATGCATTATGTCTAAAACAGAGTGGGAACAGTGAAAATGGGTTTGTAAGGTTACACACAACCACTTCGAGTTTCTGTTTCCTGTTAGAACTAAGAAAATATTTAAGCTGTATTCACTGAACATAATTACAGACACTTTCAAAGATCTTTAAATATTTAACTACATAATCTTCACAATATCTCTATCAAATAGATGTTTCTTTGTACTCCCAATTTACAAAAGAGAAATGTCTTTTATAGCTTATTTTTAAAAGTGGTTTTGTTTCTTTTATGAAATGCTAGAGCTTAAAAAAACCCCCACTGTATAGAGGCCTCTGCAGGTGCAGCTTTGTAGATGCAGACACAAATGAGAAGTTTTCTGCTCTATGATTACTGCTGCCAGTCAAGCCAATATTCACTACAGGCTTCAAACTGTGGAGGCAATTAAGTAAAAGGACAAAACCATATCTGCAAATTTCAGCAGAGGCTCCTTCAAAGTTCAGCATGGAGAAGAAGGGCCCTGCTCACAACTGCATACCTGGCTGTGCCAAGAGCAGACTTTGCAAGTTCTTGGCACTTCACTCCAGCTGAATCTATTGATGGATGCTGCTTTTCTGAGCCAAATTTCCAAGGCAGAGGGAATGAAAGGAAGGCAACAAATTTATTTAAACTTGACATTTCAGCAGAGCAAGTCTACAGAATAATTGGAAAGACTTGTAACAAGCATACAATATTTATCCATACATTTTGTCCAAAGAATTGCTGGTTGATCTAGTACTACACTGAGAAGCAAAAAGAATATAGAAACAGTACAGCTAGATAAAGGAACCTGGATGTTCCTAGGTCATACTATTTTTTCACAGAAGAGCTGAAAGATGTCACCTGTGCCTTAATTAAATTTTTAGAAGTTCCCAAATGAAGAGCAGCTACCAGACAGTGAGAGAGAACAAAAGGAGAAAATGGGGTTTCTGCTTAATTTTATTGTGTATTCTGCATAGGCATCTGATAAAAGAAGCTGACTCTTAAACAAGATGACATATAATCATGTTTGTTCTAATTAAAAAAAAAGAAATAAACAAACTAGATGCAGAAAAAAAAATAAACTAACATTATTTGTTTCATTTTAAGCCACTCCCTAGGACTAGGACAGTACTATTGAGTGAGACAGAAACACAGAGCACACACATCACATATGCACAAGAGCCTCCCATACTACTGAAATACTATCTCTAAAAGTGCAGTATGGTGCAGACCTTGTGGCAATGGGAATGGTTATGTTGATTTTACTGAGCTGTGCAAAGGGCAGGCTCAGCATGACTTTGAAATTTAGAATAAAAATTAGTCCACTGGAAAAAAGCAAAAGCCAGGCAGTAATATTCATGTAATAATAATACTCGCAGAATAAAGTAATGCATGCTGATTAAGAGTATGGGAATGACACTTTACAGGATGACAGGTAATGCTGCATAAATGCTAGTGCAAGTCATTTAATACATATAAAATTGCAATCCTGCAAGTATTTGACAACAATGAAAATACAGGAGAGGAAATATTTGCCAGAGTTGTTAACAGCACTGCAGTTACAGAGGAAAAGATAAAATAAAGCCTGGCTAGATGCTTCCTTCACAAAACAGCCAGGAAATTTAATTTTAAAAATGGTACAGTGGATGAAACCACAGGATAAGTTTGCCCAGGACCACTGTTCCAACATCTCTACCAGAAGGCTGTAAAAAAGGGCTTACTCTGCTTAGGAAACTCTTTTGATGGGCGACCCACTTCTAGTCAAAGAGAATTATTAAGCCCTCTCTCTTCATTCCCTCCCTGGACTGCTGACTCATTGTCCAGTGTTATGGAACCTGTGCAGTGAGTGACAGACTCTATTATATCAAAATTCTTAGTGACTTGCCCCAGAAGTAGCATTTTTCACCTACTTCATGCTCACCTGACCTAAGCAGGTAACATCCAGCATTTTTTTCCCTTAAAATTTAAAGCAGGCTGACTAATTTCAATTTAGAGCTGGTTTTCTTTGTTAGTCTCATTAAGTAGACAAATCGCAGTTATGAACCAAAAAAAGCTGGCCTGCTTTGTACTGATGCAAATGATGACTTCAGTTATGAGGTTGAACAGGGTCTGCTTGGAACAAGGTGGAAGACTCTGTGATATTTGCTATTATATACACAGGCCTAGAATTATATGTATGAAAATATTTATGACCCTTGCAACACCAGGAATCCTTGGGCAAGATTTTTGAAGGCACATAAATAAGCCAGCACTGTGGCTAGTGGGACTTACAAAAGAACATGAAAACTGTAAGAATTCAAATTCCACCAAAAGTCAGTGAGTGCAAAAATTTTTTAAAGATTCTAGGAGGTGCCCTCCTGCAGGTACAAGAGCCTAAACACCTTTGTCATCTGCACTGAAGCCCAATGAGGCTGCTGTGAGACAGCACATACCACACCATGATTTCTTGTAAGGCAAAAACACCCAGAAGCTGTAAATATGTAAGATGTCAAAACTTTGGTCCACAAATCCACCCCAGTTAAGCTGAAATTAGTGGCACCTAGGGACCTTTGTATTTTTGTACATCCGGCCTAAAAATTTCACGCCAAAGTTCTTTGTCATAACAAAGTTTAATAACGTTTTTAGTTCTCAGATGTGTGTGAAGGTAGGTTAGTTAATAACTGTAGATGCTGTCTGGTGTAGGGATCCTGTGTGTAATCCCATCTGAGCAAGGTTGAGCAGAGACACCCCATAACTGCTTCCAGATGCTCGTGGAATGGTGAGATGGTTTCTACACATTGAAGTAGAGAACACTGCCTGAGGGGACACAGGGCAATCAGAGATGACACTTTTCAGATGAGAGGCAGAATAGAAACAGTGATCTATTGGTTTGGCCCAGAATGAACTTCATAAAGGGCTTGGGTCTGTGCTTCACACAAGTAACTGAAGCTTTTCCAGCATATTTAATCTGAGATTTTTATCCTCTGCTTTCTAAGGGCTTTCAGCAAGGCAAACTAATGGGATTATGACAATTTCTGAATCTGGTCAAGCCTCATTATCACTGATAGCTTATTACAGAGTGGAGTTTCATAAGCAGACAGTCTTCCCTGTAATGCAACCATCTTTTCTGAAACTTTCTAGGGGTAATCAGCATCCTGGGGGCATAAAAGGACAGATTACTTCCAATGTGAATCTGATGTAAAAGCAGGGCCTTTCAGGAGACATAGAAATAACAAATGATTACAGAATGCTCCAAGAAACAATGGGAGATACTTCTGCTAGCAGTGTCTCTACTCCTAGCTACAGGACCATCAGCATTCATGAAAGGCTGACTCAAAGAATGAAGCATCATCCCAGATGTAAATGACACTGCTCAAAAGCAGTTCTACTGAACTTGTGCTTGGTTAACCTGATTACAACTTTGAAAGCTGTTGACTCAACAGTTTCTCCAGTTTAACAGGGTTGGGGTAAAAGCTATATGCTCTGACAAGGGTGAGATATGAAAAACACTCCCTATGACATGGCACAGAAGCACAAATCTGTCTAATGCAATTTGAAGACAGGCACTGGCAGGCAGTGATGATCAGCTGGCTAACAGCTCTGTCTCAGGACACAAAAGACAGAAAGTGTGCAAAAGTCAACATAGCCAAATAGAACCATCTTTCTTCCACTAACAGGCTTTAATTATTGAATACAATAGAAAACTGTGGCAATGGAAGGCACTACTCTGTGGTAGTTACGGGAAGTGCTGACATTTTAAATAGCAGCTAATAAGGTTCTCAGTTGCTTTTAGGAGAAACTAAACAGATGAATTAAATTCTCCCACATGCAAATTTCATCAGGGAGATTCAAGATCTCTTGAGGAAGATGCTGGCACAAGCTTTGTCATATTTTGTTTCAGTCTGTGGTGAATGCACTGTGTGGCACAGGGATAACATGAGCACAAAATATTACTGAAGGACATTTGAAGAGTGAGAACGCAGCCACTTTGACTTACAACGTACAGAGGGATACATTCAGAACTATAAGTACAAGACTAATAGGTTCACTGAAGATAGGGATGGCTGAAGGGAAGAAAAAGCAATCAGAGAAAGCAAAATTCAACAGCAATGCAAAAGTCTAGTAACTGGTTTGAAAGGAGCTTTGCATCTCTGTTGAGCATGATATGCAAGGAGAATATCTTCAATCAGAAAGCACTTAAAGATAATTAAAGGATTTTCACACTTTTAATGTCCTCTAAATGACTGAAAATGTCAAGGTTGCACCCATTTGAAGCATCCATAACACATACACACAGATGCAAAATAAAAAGAAATTATCAAGTTCTCTGATGCTGCCAAATGTTGAATATTTGGTGAGAAGAACACAGTGCATACCACAGGAGCAGATCACATCGGTATGAATTGATACAAGTGCAGGCTGCAGAGTTATCTACGCTGAGTAATTCTGCACTCAGGGAAGTTGATCCACATTTATATCACCGTAAGAGGGAAAAATAATTTGTTCTTCTATCTCCAGTTAGAACCAGACAGTGAAAATATCAGCTTAAAGACACTTGCACTGAAAGAATATATCCACAGCCTACACAGCCACAGAGGTAAAACCTGCCATCTGTATTTATATCAACATGTAGGGCTGACTTTGAGGCTACTCTCACAGATCCCTCAACAGATGAGCAACCGCACCTGCATCAAGGATTTACTCAAAAATCACGGAGGTTACCCCTAACCAAAGGTCAGGATGGGCCCTCACAGAAAGCAGGGAAAGGGAGCTAGGGAACTATAGCTGGCTGATTTTTCCTGATAGATGACATATCCCAGAGACTGAAGGGCAAAGAAGTAAACAGGGTTGCATATTTCTGTCCATGGAAAGTTAGCAGAGATCCAAGGTATAAGTTTAGTGGGAACTCAGAGTCAAACCAAGTTATCAGGATCATCACAAAGATGTGGGATAAAGGGAAGGGCTTGAGATGGGTCAGTCTTCAGGAAGTACTGTTTGCTTCACCAGCAATGCTGAGAGATCCCTCAGCAACTCTTCATGGCACCCTCTACATAAGCCCAAACTTGGTGGTTAACTGTCCCCTACCTCAGGTAACAACACAGGCAAACCAAGCCCCTGAAATCTGGCTATCAGTGCTAACAACTGGTTTGAAAGCTGTGAGGAAACATCATTTTTACTATGATCCGCAGAATTACAGACTCATATATGTTGGAAAAGGCCTCTAAGACCATCAAATTCAACTACTAATCAAAAGGGCAAACAAAAACACTTGTAAGAATGTGTCTATGTTATTTTAAAAAGTACATCAACATTTTGCCATCTGACTGAAATAAAAACCTGGTATATTTTAGATTTTGTTCTGTTTCAAATTGCTTCGGTTTATGTTTGATTTCCTGTTATATTAAACCACACCAATTTGTCAAGAGTCCTGATTGCTTTCTCTTCCCTTACCTCTGCTGAACAATGTACTGAATTCTACAAATGGAACAATTTCATCCTTTTCATGCTTTTATATTTAATATCTTGAATAAAATTGAATGTTTTCACCATTTTTACACATAGCATTTTATTTTTTCTTTATGAATATCACAAAAAATCATGTTAGCGCTTCTGAAATTAGATGGTTGTGACTGATTATGGATTTTTATATCACCTCAAGCCTAAGATACAACTCGGAATTCTACGTTCAGAGACCTGTTACTATAATACCCTTCCTCAAACCCACTCCTCACAGGTCCTGCAGCACCAACTGTTACTCACTCTCCTCAGACATGGCTTTCTCCAAAAACCTTTTGACAGATACAAAAAAAAAAAAAAACCATCTCCAGAAGTGTTTCTAGAGATAAAAATTCTTTACTTGCAGGCAACCACCACAACACTACCTGTGAGAGACAGGTATCACGATGCCTGTTTCATAATTAGGGAAACTGAGGCATGCATGTCAGTGATTTGGCAGTCTGAAAGTTTGTGGGATAATCCCGTCTGACACACAGGGACAGGTAGAAGAAAGAACCTACAAATTTACTGCAGGCATCCAATTCTGTCTGATATGAATTAATATAAAGTTAGGAGACAGCCTGGTTCCTTCTCATGGCTGTGAATGTTCCAGCTACCCAGTACAGACTGTGACAAATGGTACCATTGACTTGGAGGAGTTTTGTGAGGAGGCAACATTCAATTTCTTTCTGCAGTTGCAAACAACCTGTGTTACACTGGGGAAAATCCAGCGCATCTTCTGAATGCATTTTGCCCATCACAAAAAGTAACAACTCTGAAGTGATGCATTAAAAGCAAGTGAGAGTGTTAAGCAAGAATGATTTACACAAAGAACTCTGTCACTAGCAAATGCAGAACTTGGGCTTTCACTTATCTTGTGCCTAACTAGGATGGATTTTTCTATGAAGGGATGGATATAAGGATTTGTAGCAGAAATAACAATGTATAAAATATAGTCTGATTCACATCCTTATTTACCCTGCTGGTGGGGAGGGACAACCTATACTCCTACTCTCTCACTTCTTTTTTTATTTTGTCGTTGACCTTCACTATTTGTTCAAAGCTCCTAAACATCCAACAGCTCAGTCAAATAGGAGCTGCAAAGACCCAAAGACTTTCTCAGAGGTCTCATGGTATTCCCAGGAGACAGCTCCCATTCAGATCCTTTGAGAAAGGAAATTGGCATTTCTGAAGCTCAGCCAGTTGCTGGTGATATCCAAAGCAGATTATCAAACCTATCAAGCTACAGAGACCCCCAAAATAACTTAACCATCACAGTATTTGTGCATTTTAAAATAAATGTTTTCACTGAGAAAGAAGTTCTCCCAAACCAAGGAGTTTACAGGTCTTGTATCACTGGTTTTGGCAGCATCTGCAGTCAGACAAGTGAGTATATTCAATATCTCTGGAATGCTATTAAATGCCAAGGAAATCATATAATAGAATCCAAGGTGTTCTCGGTAGTTTTCCTATCCTAGTTCTCCTTTACACTGAGCTGAGCTGCAAGAATGGAATCCCTAATGTGTCTCCCATGTTAAAAGAAAGACAGGAGGGAAGATAAGAGGAGTGTCTCAGCGGAGGAGAATACAGTACTGCCACTTGAAACAGTCAGTGTGGAACAATTAGAATGAAAATTCTGAATATTTTTGAACACTTGATAAAGTGGAATATGTATTATTGGCCCACCTTTCAAATGGGACTCAGCCCCTGCAGGGAAACACTTCTGTAGTATAGTGTTCAACCTCTTAAAAGAGGTTATTTCTTCCCACTGATAATAAAAAACCCTCAGCCAGCCACCTCAGAGCAGGTCACTGTGAATCTCTAAAATCTGGATTGCTGAAGCTCATCCAACCATTATAACTTCAAAATACATCAGTTATCAGTTAAACATCATAATGTGACTGGCTGATACTACTCTCCTTCACTATCCATAACTATTCCACCCTATCCAAAGGCAGTTGGACCACTTACACACACATGTATATACAGAAACTCTCTTCCCTCTCAGTCTTTACTTTGCAATATTGTGCTTCCTTTCATATAAAAATAAGAAAAAAATCTGAAAAAGACAGTTGTCTAGTTTGAGATGCTATATATGATCATACTCATGGCCTCCTTTCACTTATGCATTTCCTTTTCTCCTTCTCTTCTCATGAATATTTTTCTTCAAAGTTTTAATCATATCACTTTTCTCTTGCTTGCTTTCTGTGCTTTTCTCCTTTTCGCCTTTTTTTTTTTTTTGGCCATGTTTTCTTCTGCTCCCCAGTGGGCTGATTTTGAATTCAATTTCCTCAGGCCCCTGCCTTTACCTTTTTGCCCTGCTTTCGTCTTTGAGCTCTTCCTCTGCCCTTTCTTCTGTGATTTCCCAGTACCCTTCATCAAGACTCTGAGAATATTTCCCCAGGAATCTCTTCCAATCTTATTTCTGCCTTTTGCTTTTACATAGGAAAAGAAAGCCTGTAAGGCTCCACTTTCCCAAATCTAGGATGGTATCTAAACTATTTAATTACCAGCCCAATGGTCTCAGTGACCTGCATACCTCTGCACCATTTAGATGTTTATACTAAGCATATTCAACATAGATTCACAGAATGGTTTGGGTTGGAAGGGACTTTAAAGATGACCTAGTTCCAGCCCCACTGCCATGGGCAGGGACACCTTCCACTAGCCCAGGCTGCTCAAATATAAAATATTTACTTACATGAACAGAGACACTGAATCAGAGAGAAGGTAATATTCATTAAGTCAAAGAGCTACCGAACAGCCAGTGTACTGCAGGAGATTAATGCTTGGTCTAAGACATTAAGACCCCTCATTTTAACTAAATGACTGAAATACATTGAATGAGTATGAGGAGAAAAGAAGTACTTGTGTTGAGGGTAAAGATTAAGCCCATTCAGATCCTTTACAGGACTTGCTAAAGATCAGCTAATGCTTTCTGCCAGGAATAAGCTCCCTTTGATGCATGTAAACCTGAAATGTAAGGCATGCATAGATAAAAGGATCCCTCAGAAGGTGTGCATCAGGAAAGCATTTAGAGCCACTCTGCAAGATAAAGGCAGACAGAGACCTCTCTGATTTAATCTAGGTGTAAGAAGAGGAAGTCTGGTTTTCATTTCTTCACTTCTGTTTGTAAAAGACATTTCTATATAGTCCATTTGGTCTTAAGTAACCAGTTTTATTTCCACATTATCCAAGAGTATTCTTCTCCCAAGTATGAGGTCTGAGGCACTGGGATATCTTTAGTGCTATAGGAAAGAAACAAGTACCTTAAAATTATATTGTAAGCAGGAAGGCTCTTCGACATGTAAAAAGACAATAACAGAGCACAGCTAAAACAGAAGAGTCTTATATGAAGTTTGGAATACTGTCCCTATAGACTCTTTGCATCACAAGCCTCCTCTAACATCATGCATCTCAGCCCTACTTTAAGACTCTTCCCACACTCCCATGGCTTTCTAGCAAAGCCTGGATGAGCTACTGAAATCTTCATGCCACTCTTCCCACTGCACACAGATGACATTTCTGGATTTCTCAGAACGTGACCCTTTTCTTGCACAGGCTAAATCCTCTACAAAAAACAGTGAAGTCCCTCCACAATGACAGTCAGCTACATCTAGAAATACAGAAGAGTATGAGGAGTGGCCAGCTGTGTGCTTGATTCACACTCACCTCTATGAACCCATTTTGAGCAGAAATTCAGCTGGGAAAGCAGTAAAGATAAGAGATGTGCTTACATGGAGGTACATCCAGAAAATGCCAGCCTTACACTTCAGAAAATAATTTAAGAAACAGTTACTGAGTAAGTGGACAAGGGGCTTGTGGATAAGTGTCAGCACAGACATCTCAAAGACCACAGCTTCCCGGCTAGAGATAATCTTGTGAGAAATCAACAAGAACAGACGAGAGAAGACTGTTGCACCTTCTTGGCCTCTAGGGAAAACATTTTGATGTCCCATACGTTCAGAATCCAAATGAGATCAAACTTTACACCTTCAGTATTGATGGCAGCAAGTTTAAGATGACAGAATCATTGATTTCTCAAGAATACATGTTTTTCATTAGATTAAAAGCAGTTGTTTTGTCTTAAGAGGAAGATAAGACTCGGTAGTTATTAAACTTGCAGTAAGAAAAACAGAAAAGGACACAGCACCAAGAGAGGAAAATAATTTCCTCAGGTATAATGAGCATTAAATTAGAAGTTTAATGATCCAGTGTAATAATTCTCTGAATTTAAGAAAGGCTTGTGGTATCCAGCTGGCCAAGAGCAATTTTAACTATGTGCCACCACAAATGTAGACTCTCATTTAGTATCTGTGAAACCAGACCAAAACACAAACATGAATTTCACACCAGTCAAGTGCAAAACGCTTATTTGGTTTCAGGTCCTTGACTTGATCTTTCACAGGTTGCAGCTGACAATCAGATGCCTTTCCAGCTGTCAAAAAGTGGCCTTATTCTCTGCTCGATCTGGTCCTGACTTAATGACCACTGACAGGCTGAAACTTCACCCAATTTCTGAATTTCTGCTGTAAAGGAACTGTAACTGAGATCTAGTAATTGGGAAGAGAAGGCCTTTAACCTTAAAAGAGAAGGAATATGCCCTTGCCAAATAAAAACTGCCGTTTGAGTAAATCAAACTACTGCAGAAGAAACTTCCAGATTGGTGAATATATGGACACCACTACAAAATCACAGATTAAATCTGCATTTCTTTGCTGCTTGTGTGTGGTTTTTTAACAGATTCCTAATCTATGAAAATAAAATGTGGATGTAAATTTCCCATGGCATGTGTTCTGTCTGCTCCTATGTAGAGCACAAAGTAATTTTAGAGGATACCTTTTTTGTTGCTTATAGTGCATTGCCACATGAAAGGACTGTTATCCCCTCAAGAGTCAGATATCCCCATTAATCTTCTCAGACTGTAACTTCAAATTTGTTCTCTTCACTTTCAGAGAGCTGAAAAAGAAAAGAAAGGAATATTAATTCTTGTACTTCATAATAGCCTTCACAAAGCTATCTTTCTTACGCTGTTCTACAGCTTTTCCTTATTTAAGAAGTTCATGACAATTGGTAGACAGAAACAACTTTGTGCTTCAGTATAACTACAAAAAAAAAAAAAAGATGTAACACTGTTTATTATGAAAATATTGGGCAACTTAGTAAAAGAATAGACTTACCATGAGCTTAAGTTTGTAGATGGAGAAATGTCTTTGATCCCTGAGACATGGGCCAGGTGGATGAGACTGGCTAATCTTTTGGGCATCCAAGGACATCACATGCAAGAGCCGCTGGCAATGAAGTGTGGGAGGTGGTTCCATGTCTGGTTGCTTTCTTTTTGAAGCTATCTTGAAAATTGAGAGATTTCTTTTGCTTTTTTATCACCATCTTGCAAAAGGCACAGATGCAACTTTTGGAATGATTTCCCTTTCAGAGTATTTTCCACTAATGTAAGTATGAATTTTGGATGCATTTTCTTTCTCCTCTCCCGTCTTTCAGGTTTACTTAATCTACTAATTCCCAGAAGCAGACAACAGGAATGAAAGGAAGAGCAATACCGCCTCTTATTTTCCAGAATTTTTCTACTCTGCTTTTCTGTGTCCATTTCTCTAGGTTTCTCCATGAAACCAGTTGTTCAGCTAAAGACAGGGTGTTAAAAAACAGAGACACTTAGATGACGTATTTCCAAATGATATATTGAATGCTAGAACCAACTAACCCTAGAAAAAAATTTTCCTCTCTCATCTGATAGGTCTGAGTTTACCAAATATAATGTATTGATGTACAGGGGAAGACAAGCATGAAGAAAGAAAGCAATCAAATAAACACTATGCGTAGAAAGCATCCATAGCTGTACAGATGAGAGTGTCGTTACCAGGCTTCGACAGAATTACCCACTTGCTACCTACATGGCAAGCACAGCATCATAGTTAGGGTTTCACTAACTGATCCTGTTTGGGGAGGAATCTCTTTCAATGAACACACTCGCCCACCCCTGGCTCCCACCTGGGCAGCACAGCAGAGACACAGGCATCTATGCCAAATTAATTCATTTTCAGTTATAGTGTTAATCTTCCCTGTGAAACTACAAAGAGAAATGTTTGTGTATTCAGGTGATTCAGAGCTAAACCCATAGAAAATTTCAGTTGTAGCAGAGCTGCAAGTAAAAGAGAACAAATAGGGTTGAGAGCAGATACGAAGCACTTGTCCTGGCCAGAAGGTCAGCAAATAGCCTCTGACTTAGGCAGTGAGAAGTGGACTTAGGCAAACACACTGAGCTGGGCTATTCCATCTCACAGCTTAACAGTTCAAGGACAGCAGAATATTTTCCTTTGTTGAAAGGATGTCTGCGGGTACAGGAAGGAATCTGACTCAGAGTAGTTTTCTGAAGACCAAGCTCCAGGGGTTCCCCATGACACAGTTTTCAGGTGTAAAAAGAACAGCAGCAGCAGAGCAGAGACTGACTTTGCACTGTCCCCTCAGTGCACAGTCAGTGCTTCCCAACTACACTAAAAATAGTTGTGTGCTACTGTAACTGAGTTAGAATTTCATTTTCCAACACTCAAACTAATTATTAACTTCCATGAGAAAGATACAGCTCTTTGGCATATTTATAAGCCTAAGTTTATTTGGATCTTATAAAAAAATGTCCAAACACTACGATGTCCACCTTTATGTGCATCTTCTGTGCAGCCTGCCTCTGCCAGACTGTCCATCTCTCCTTACATTATACTATAAGCTCCTTGAGCTGTAGTCATGGAAAAAGTATTTCACTGTCATTTGGGTGAGCAGCATAATTTCAAGCTTGATTTAGGACTTAATCAATTAAGACTCAGTGCAAGCCAATGATATTAGAACCACTGAGATTTCTGTGAAAATTTTAGGAGTGTGTTCTTACAGAAAGTTCTTGAGTATCTGATGTGTAGCCAGTAAAACAAAACAGAGAAATACACAAATTAACACCTATTTCAAAAAATGTGGTACACAAGCACGAGTCAGGCATTGCGACGTTTTCCTTTACTTGGAGAGAGAGTAGAGCAGTTGACAGAATTCAGCTAAGTTGGATTAATTAACCTAGAGAGAAGATGATGATTGCAAATTCAGATTTCAGAACACAGCTAGAATGGAAACCTATGCCGGTCACTTGGTAGCTTGGTCAGTACCATGCACTGAAAACAAGTGGATACATGCATCTCCAGTCCCCCAAACAGAAAACTATTTGCCACCTACTGACTAGTCAAGAGAGATATCTAAAATGCCTCCATGTTTTACCACAAGTATTCAGAAAAGAAACAGAACTCTACCAATTGAAAGAGGGGGAATTTAGGTTAGATAATAGGAGGAAGTTTTTTACAGTGAGGGTGGTAAGGCACTGGAACAGGTTGGCCAGGGAGGCTGTAGAGTTCAAAGCCAGGTTAGATAAGGTCTTGGGCAACCTCTGGTCTAGTAGAAGCTGTCTCTGCCTATGGCAGGGGGCATTGGATGGTCCTTAAGGTCCATTTCAAACCCTTAACATTCTATGATTCTGTGATTCTATAGCCAGAGTACCAAGCCTGTCAGAGTTAAAAGAAGGTCTGGATGCTGCTCCTATATGATTTACTTTGTGTAGTCCTGTGAGGAGTAGGGCATTGGACTCAACAAACCTTATGGGTCCCTTCCAATCTGATATATTCCATGATTATTTTTCAGTCAGCCGTCCTTGCCAAATATGAATGTCATTTGGAAATAATTTTAGCTATTGTCAATTCATTTTAAAAAGAAATGAAGATGAAAAAACACTCAAAAAAAATTTCATCCAGGTGAGGATTCCTGAAAACCCCCTATTTAAGTTAATGGTTAGTTGAAATCAGATCTACTTCATTCCAGTCAAAACCACCACCTGTCAGTTCTGTGACATTTCAGATGAGCAATGTATAAATAATAATGAATGCAAACTCCTAACAGAAAAAGAAATATAAACTATTCATCGGTTGTCTATATGAGTGCAGATAAACTGATGAAAAGCAAATAGGAGGTCTACAGCTCCTATAGACATCCTGACCCCAAATCACACATTATGAAACTACAGCTGCCCCTGTTCGCCATTGACCAGCCACTGAAAGATTGTTATGCACTGCTCAGCTGTCAGCAATGGATAAATTGCTTTCTTCATATGTTTTGCCCACATTTTTCCTGATATATCTGGGCTTGTGAAAGAATTTCAGTGAAGGCTTGCAGGCAAGCAAACAGCAATAATTTAAAGCTGTCAGGAACAGAATCAGTTATAAGCACAGGCAGCTGCCTGAAGCATCACATCCAAGAAAACATTTGGGTCCTTGCAGAACTTGCTGGAAATCCAGATGATGCCTGTACAGTTGCTACTGACCACAGAAAATTAATTTAAAAAAAAGGTTTAAGAAAAAAAAAAGGCAAAGAAATTTAAACCAGAAATGTGAAATAATGAGGAGAAACACAAAGAGGAAATATAAAAATTAAACTCCCCAGGAAAATAGTGAAAAGAAATGGCTTGAAGTATTACTAGCATTTTATGACACCAAGGAATTTAGGATTTCTGTTTAGGATTTATGTTATTACATGATTTACAGGCTTTAGAGTGCTGAGGATTCTACTGAAAGCAGCATCATAGATAAAGATATCTACATATCAGATTTGCTTCCTTTTTGTTGCCACGTTCATGTCTCCATTTAAAAGGGAGAGAAACAGGAAAACAATAAACAAGTCCTATCATGACTCAGAAGTAATATTCCTGATACCCCACCTGGATCCCTCAAACAGTAAAAAGATAACATTTTTTTTGGACCACAGATGCGTTTGATAATGCCACTGTTTCCATTTGCCTTTTATTACATAAACCAATAAAATCAACATCAGGGAGACACCCTTCCAGGCAATATCCTCTTTTGTCAAAAAAAAACGCTACTTGGCTGATCTTGTTCTCCCTACAAGCCCCACATCACTTTCTTCCTTAGACCATGGTTGCAATAACACTGCTACTGCTGCTGTTTAAAATGCCCACTGAGTCAGCACACTGAAACTTGAAAAGGTTTGAGTGTACAGACAGGATGGTTTAGAACTGACAATATTTTTGCCAGATCCTTAGTGCCACTTTTCTTTGAGATACTGTGTTGCTGAATCTTTCTGCCTCCTAACCCTAACCAACTATCTAACCCCCCAAAAAATTAAAAAAAAAAAAAAAATTCTGCAGCTGCTCAGCACCTGGTAGAAAGATTCACCATGCACACTTCCTGCTTTGCTAGGGGATGAAGACAAATTGTAATTTAAGTGTCCATTGCATTTCAATGGGTAAACATCAGTTAAAAACGGCAACAAAATGTAAATATCAAGAGAATTGTTCTTTCCACATGCTGTGAATATTGCTCTTATCTTCATAAGCAAGGAGTAGACCTGAGAACAATTCTGCAGTTTCCACATGGGGCACTTCATAGGCTTAATCAGAGAAATTCCAAAATTTTGTTAGCCAAGACCTTTCTTTTGCTAGACACAGAACCAGAGTGGCAGAGATTGGAAGGCACTTCTGGAGAACACCTACTCCAACCTCCTTACTCAAGCAGGGGTAACTAGATCAAGTTCCGCAGAGTCTAGCCCACTCAGGGTTTTAGGATCCCCAAGGACAGATTCCACTGCCTCTGTTCAACACAAGCACTGGACACTGACACAAAGACTGCATAATCAGTGACCTTCACAGCTGACCAGAGAAGCAAGCAAAGGTAAAAAAAACACATAAAATATGTATAACTTAAATTGCAGCATGACTTGCCCTTCAGTACAATAAAATGCTACCCAGTGGCATCAACGCCCTTGAAATCACTGAAACAGGAGCATATGCCCCAGTATAATCAACCTATTGGTTTGATGTGACCTTACAATTCACAGTTCACATGAACAACATCCATTCCATGGCTTCACTCTAATAAAAACTTAATAAAAATAATCCTTTAAAGGATAAATCACTGGTTTCCTGCTTACTTCTATGAAGTAAGTAGGAACTACAACCTGCACCCTACAACCAGGCTTTAAAGCATCCCAGAGTTGCTAGCTAAAGCACTGCTAAGTTTAAATATTCCAGCATACTCAGAAAGAACTGGTTGATGGTCTGCATTTCTTTAATACTTGATCAGAAGACAAGAATTTGCTGTTTCCCAAGGGCCACCCTAATCTCCTGCCATTAGGTTAATATCGCTGTTCAGAAAAAACACCATGATGTTTACCATCCTACAATCAAGCCGATAAAATTCTCTGAAAGCCATTTAAAAAGCAACCCGACCCTTTCAAAACAAACTCTAACTTTTCAACTCAAGCTATTTAAATATCTGCAAGGGGGTAAGTTCTGTTCCTTGCTTCAGAGGACAGCTACACCACCCAGTGAATGCCAAGAAGCAGTGCAAGGTGATGGAGGCTGCAGCAGTTCTGATACGAGGGGGTCGGCAGCACCAGCACCACTTCCGAACAGCAGCCAGAGATAGGGCTCGTCACCTCCCTGCACTACCCATGGTGCTACTCACTGTAAGTAAGGAAAATCGATTTCTTATTGCTTAGCTTAGAATATAGTCTTAAAATGTTCAAGCAATATTTAGACATCGGTATTTTCATCAGAGAATTCCCTGGTCTTGTTCTGGCATTTCAATAAGAGAAATTTCGCTTTTTGATGCACCAGATGTGAAATATATTGCAGAAGTCTTGAGCAGGCAAAGGTTTTCTGGAGAAATATAGGCATGCATTTTACTTACCATACACAAAGCAGGGAAGAATCTTCACCACATTATAGCACCGCAAATGCATGAAATAATCTAAAATGTGCCAGTGAACAGTATTTGGCCTATTCTCTGTGCTGTGTGTTTACTTTGAAGGAAGGTGAAAAGAGCAATCTCTACTAAATTCCTTTTGAACACAAACTTCTTTGCATGCACCTCACTGAAACATAACTTAGGTTAATGGTGCCACCTGGTGACAATTCTTACTCGCTGTTCCCAGCACTTGTCAAGCAAGGAAAAAGAAATTTGTATGGTAAAAACCATACCCTTGAGAGTAACCCTCCCCAAAAAGCCTATCACCTGCATTAATTACTTGTCCTAAGGAGCACAGTGTATTGTACACAATGAATAATAAACAATAGGAAGTAAAATATTTCTTAGCATACTTTCATTTTAGACACTATCACCCACTATGGTTTATTAGCTTGTGAAGAGAATGCACTTAATAATACACGAAGGAGAAAGAGAGAATTAACACTGATTTGTTGGAATCTGCTGGAAATGTGGGAGCAGGGCACTTTCTCTAGCACAAAACCTTCTTGTTTGCTGCAGTGATGTGTCAAACTCTAGCACCACCTTGTAGGATTTTACTATCCCCATGACTGCAATCCCTAAACAAGAAAAAGGAGTGTTTAAGTACGTACTTTTTGCACCTTACCTGCTAGTAACAACTCACAAGAGAAATTAATTCTGAAGCCATAAATTGGTCTGTGCATCTCTCTCTGCATTGCAACACTGCTGACTACAACCACAAAACAATTAATGGGAGGTTCCTTTTGAGCAGTGAGACTCTGGCCCTGTTTCCTCAAGGTAAATCAGGATTTATGCTGCAGGTAACAACACGTGGTGAGGGAAAACACCTAGGGCAAGGAGGAGGCAAGCATGGACAGGCCAAGAAGGGCTGGAATCCTTGCTCAGGCAGAGACATGGTCAGGGAATGTAGCACATCAAGGACCTGAAAGCCTGTTTGGTATCTACCAACATGCATAATCAACCCTATTATATTACTTCCTGTCTTACATATAAAATAAATAGCTTACAAATGGACAGCTTCAAAAACCTAATATTTAAAGAAATTGGTAGAGAAGAGTGATAGAAATGGAAGCTTCTATTTGGCAGGAGATGCCTGGGTATAAAGTGGAGGAAGACACGCTTTACATCATGTAACACAATTTAGAGTTGAAATAACATCTGTACAATAAAATAGCCAGAATTTGTGTTATGGATCATATCAATGGTTTCTCTACAACCTGGCTGGCATGTAAAACAGAAATTCCCAACAATCACTGCACAACCACCACTTTAATTACATTACAGTAACAATTTACAGGTGAAACCAGTCATTTCAGGAATCTCATCTCAGCTTTACTCCCATCCAGTTGTCACAATATCTTATTTACAGTTGCAATCCTACACACTAATTCCAACAGCACAACTGCTGACTAGTCTTTCACATTTACAAAAAAGAGCACACTGAATAGAAGGCAGTATACTAGCTTTACAGTTTGCTATGCTCATCCAAAATGTTCTAATTTTTTGCTAAACTCCACACTTTGGAAGGGCTGCTGAAACTACTGGACAACTTTCAGTGTATTAACATGCTTTTGAATAGAGAACTTTTTTTTCTCAACTGCATCCCTTCACACCCCCAAGACCTTTAATAGATTAGTATTTCTCTTCTATGGAACCTAATCAGAGACCTTCCCAATTTAGCAAAATCAGAATATCTCAACAGAAGGATGGATACTCTTCTCCTAGAAGCCTACTTCACATAACAGTCACACACTGCAGATGCAAATTATACAAGTATCCATATGCTTCATTTATATGACTATTTAACCAAACTAGCATAATAAATATGTCTAGTTAGATACTTGCAGTAAGTGTGCAGCTGTCTGGAAGGAGGTACAGAATCACCATCAGTGAAATCTGAACTGCAGCTGTCATTAATCAAAGCTTTGCCCTTGAACATTCATCACTGGGATATTGCTGTGACAAAGTGGACTTTAACTGCTGTTTGGGATGGGAAGATTTTACTTCCTTAAAGTAATTCAAGTTTTCTAGTGGTGCAGATGCTGTGAAAAAGGCAGTTTTCATGCTCAGTCTCAACAGAGCAAATAAGCAGAGGAAAGACCATCAAAATATTATAAAACACTTAAATGATAGGTAAAATGCTGAAGTTTTGCACAGTATGTAGAAAATCCCTATTGAAAATATTTGTGTTTAATAGAAATAATTGATGTTTCTTGGATCAATGAACTGGATATAATGCAGTCAGGAGAGATTTGATTGCTAGGCCAAATGAAAATTTTTATGAAAGTGAACTGGTGATGTAGAAGAAGCTTCAGTCAAATGAGGTTCCATCAGTAAAGATATGCTGGCGCTGCCAAGCCCTACAACCTTTGATCAGAAAAGAGCAGCAGTTGTTAAAATTATTCATCCACTGGATTGACAGGGATGGAGGGGTTTGTACAAGCTCAGGGGATTAAACCAGAGCAATCCAGAGAGCTCTCTCATGGTGAATACGAATGTGGCCTATTCATATCACAGAATCACTTGGGTTGGAAAGGATTTTAAGAGGTCATCTAGGCCAAACTCCCTACAATGATCAGGGATGTCTTCCACTAGATCAGTTTGCTCAGAGTCCCATCCAACTTGACCTTGAATGTTTTCAGGGATGGGGCAGCTGCCACCTCTTTGGGCAATGTGTGCCAGTGCCTCACCACCCTCACTGTAAAAAAAAAAAAAAATTTCCTTTTATCTAGTATAAATCTACTCCCTTTTACCTTAAAACCATTCCTCCTTGACCTATTGCCACAGGTCTTACTAAAAAGCCTGTCCCAATCTTTCTTATAAGTCCCCTTCAAGTATTAAAATGTCACAGTAAAGTCTTCCTGGAGCCTTCTCTTCTCCAGGCCAAACAGGCTCCAACTCCCTCAGTCTTCCTTAACTGGAGAGGTGTTTCCTCCTTGTCGTCATTTTAATGACTCTCCTCTGGACCTGCTGCAACAGACAGGGATGCAGCACTCCAGGTGGGGTCTCACCAGAGCAGAAGAGAGAAGGAGAAACCTCTCTCACTCTGTTGGTGTCATGCTGCTTTGGATGTACACCAGGACACAGCTGGCTTTCTGGGCTATGTCAAGGCTTCACTCTAGACTGTGAACCATCATGCCTTTAGAAAGATGATTAAAAACTTTCCAAAGGTTTCCACTTTCATGAACTCTATAAGCTTTATTTTTTATGCATTAACTAGCAGATAGCCAGTGTCCTTCACAGACAACATATTTGTCCGCAGAGGCTATACAGGCCACCAGATCTGCCCGGATGCAATAAAATCAAATTTAGCCATGAGAACAAGGTGTTGAGTGACTGCTATCAGGCATATTATTTAGGCTAGAGAAAAGACAATACAATTCCATAAGATCAACCATCAACCAGGGGACAACCTGCAACATCTGAAGAAAAGTCTGAAGGCATGTTCTGACAGTGCTTGTGAGATGTTACCCAACAGTACACAAGCTATGCCATGTCAACTACACACACTTGAAATCATCTTCTAGAGCTGAGCTTGGATTCATACTTTAAAATTCTCTTAGCCTCCAGAACAGAGCAGCCATGTACACTGATTAATGGGGATGAGCCCCTGGGCTGTGAATGGTTGAAAAGAATGCCAGTCAAATGGGCCAAAACCTTGTCAGAAACCATTCAGGCTATTTTACATGTAGATGATTGAGTCCTCTCTGTGGAAATACATGTGTTCCAAGGTTAGTTCACTAATAAAGACATTTCCAACTAGATTTCAGCTGTCAGCACGTTCTTTGAGAGTGGTTTGTTGGACAGTGAGAGCGTGCACATGGGCAGTTCATAAACTAGCTGGAAATCCATACTCCTGCTTGCCTTGCAGTAACTTTGTCATGTAACCATACTTGAAGCAAACTACTAAGAATTTGCTGACTGCAGCTTCTGCATTTGTGAGCCATCTGTTCAGCCTCAGCATTCGTGCATATTGCTTCCACATGAGATCTGCACACTTTACTGGATGCTACTTTATGAGAGCATTATCTAGTTCAGAAAGAGTAGAGAATGTCTGTCACTCTCAGCTGTGCAGAGGTTTGGAATTCACTCCTGGTGCCATTGAGAGCCCTAAAGACATAACCTGTATACAGCAAATTCTTTAGGTCTTTTCACTGCACTCTGGAAATTGTACTTCCAAGCAAAAAAGTATTAGCTGGGAATTATTGTAAATTTATTGTTTAGTGAAGACTCCTCAAAACTTTCTTATTTGCCAAACATTTGTCAAATATCTTTTGGTTTGGGAAAAAGCATTGCAGTTTGTGGCACAGTTTTAGTATATAGCAATAAATGATGAAAAGTGAGTTTGAGATTTACAACTACCATACCTCTCATGTCCAGTGACTTCCAGGGAAAGCAATGAAAAGGAATTTTAATATTCTCTGAGGCTCTTTTGCAGCAAAAAGATGACATCTGGCAGAGCAACTATGTCAAACTATAACATTTTCCTTTTTATCATGACTATTTTTATACTGCTGTTTTTTCAAACATATGATGAGGACTGGCACTAAAGACACTGGAGGAAGTTGACAATTTGAATGACTCACAATCCTACAAAAATGCTTTTGAGTTTTGTGAAGAGATTTCTATTCAGGAACATCCATACCTCCAAACCTTCGGCAGAGCTTAACATATATTTCCCTTACAGAGTAAAGCAAGTCCTGTTTCAAGGAAGGTTCTTCCAGAAACTTTCACATCTGATTTTTTTGAGTGCAAGTCTTGCAGAATATGAATCTGGACTGAGGAATCCTGCAGTTCTTGCATTTATCCTTAAAAGTGGTGCTGGATGAGAGCAGTTTGCCAGCATAGGTTATCTCACAAACCTAATGTAACCATATAACAAAACTCTTATTAGAAGGCATTTGTCTATTCAAATTCATAATCCAATCAGGATTTACGCATTTATCCCATTGAGAACTGTGTATACATGCCCTAGCTATCCTTTGTCTTCTTCGCTAATCCTTTACTTATCACCCACACTGCTTAGCAAAGTTCAAGGCACTGGCCCTTTTTTTTACCCAGACATCCTCCAGTATCTCAGGATTGTCTTGATTTAATGCCAACTCCTCATTTAAATGCAAAATGCACCTGACATAACATTATTACAGCTTATTACTGTAGTGTGCCTCATAACCCCATCCCATTTCTCCAGAGATTCATCTCCTCACCAACTGACAATCAATACCCAAACCTATGAGCACAAACACAAATCTGGTGTTTGACAAACCACCATTACAGTTCATTTCTTAGGCCTCTCTTTAGTGAAAGTAAAGACAACTTGCAAAAAAAAAAAAAACAGGGCACAAAGAGAGCACAGCCTTATTACAGGAATCATCACCATATATCTTAATGCTACACCAAGTTCTGTAGGCAAATGCTGAAGGAAACCCCTCAGCACTCCAGTACTTCAAGAGACAGTTGACATCCTGGGCTGAGGAGAAATACATCAAAAAAGAGGCAAATCCCCTAAAAAGGCACAAATCCCACCCTTTCATCTTAACTGCAGAGGCCAAAGCTGAAAATGTAGTGAAGTGAAGAAGACAGCTAATTCACAATCTCCTGTATAAATTTACTAACTTGTTCAATTGATTTTCTCCTTCAACTAAAATCTTAAAAGGAAGAAATTATCTTGACAGCAAAGGTTATGCGTGATATAAGAGATAACACAAAGGCACTCCAATGAGAAACTGGGGCTTGGTAGTAACTCCCAAGCCACAAAGCCCTGCCTGATAAACAATATATTTTGCAAAGCTGAACAACATGTACTTGTTCCTTACCTTCCCAAGAGCCCTGGCAGCTACTTTATCTCACTGAAGTACTGGATGTACTTATCTAATATTTACAGTCCTGTTTTTAGGTTACTTTAGCAACTGTTACAGTGCCAGACAAGCAGCTAATGAAAGATGCATATATTTTAATTTGTGTGGAGTGTCAACTGGGATTCTTACGCTGTCACCCAAACACCTCACGTAATCACCAGGAATCACCAACAAAGCATTTGACCAATCTTGTCCTTCCCTCTGACATGCAGCATTTGCACCACACACAGGACAGATTTCCTTGGCTTGGTGCTTTGTACGTGTCTAGCTCAGACTCCTTAGGCAAATGATACTGAAACTGGTGCAAAAAAAATACATTGCACAACTAGATATAATGTCCAAACTAAAAAGGGTTCCTTCTCCTGCAGGACTGTCTGTACTGAAAAACAAAGATCTTTCAGAAACAAAGCCAGCTCAATCCAGAAACAGAATTTAGAGAGCATGTTTTAAAGCAGTAATTGTTTTCACTATTATTGTATGTTTGCTCTTTTATATTATTCTGGTTTTGCTGAATTCTTAGTACACAATTCAGCTGATCTAACCAGGTCATCTCAGCTCAAACAGGATCTCCTGCTTTCAAAGGCACCATCTCTTCCTAATGCCTAAAGAGATATAGCCTTATATTTAGGGGTATAACTGTAACTTTAAAAGCCAACCCATCTGTGGTGCAAATTATGTTGATTGAATCTCATTCTCAGTTTCTTTGGGCCTGTGGATAATGCACAAGTGTTGGTTACAGTTATCTAAGCTTTTCTCTGCTCCTAGCTCAGCTCACAGAATCCTAGATTGGCTTGGGTTGGAAGTGACCTTAAAGAACATCTAATCCAACCCTGCTGCCATGGGCAGAGACACCTTTCATTAGAACAAGTTGTTCAAAGCCCCTTTCAGTCCAACCATAGATACTCCCAAGGATGGGACATCCAAAACTTCTCTAGACAACCTGTTACAATGCTTCATCACCCTCACAGTAAAGAATTTGTTTCTTACCTATAATCTAACCTTGAATAATTTGTGCAGTTCTGGTCAATGCAATATAAGAAAGATAATAAACTACCAGAGAGCATCAAAAGGAGGGCAACAAAGATGTTGAAGGGCCTTGAGAGGAAGCCATATGAGGAGTGGCTGGGGATCTCATTGCAGTTACAGCTTCCCGGTGAGGGAAAGAGGAGGGGCAGGCACTGATCTCTTCTCTCTGGTGACCAGCGACAGGACCAGAGGGCATGGCCTACTGTTATGTTAGGAGAGACTTAGGTTGGACATTAGGAAAAGCTTCTTTACCCAGAGGGTGTTTGGGTGCTGGAACAGGCTCCCCAGAGAAGTGGTCACAGCACCAGGCTGACAGTTCAAGAAGCATTTGGACAGTGCTGTCAGGCACATGGTGTGTCTCTTGGGGTGTCCTGTGCAGGGCCAGGAATTGGACTCTATGATCCTGATGGTTCCATTCCAACTCAGTGTTTACTCTATGATTCTGTGGTTCAATATGCTCTCTTCCAGTTAAAAGCCACTTCCTCTTGTCCTATTACTCCATGCCCTTATAAAAAGTTCCTCTCCAGAGAGACACTCAAGACTGGGAAAAAATAAAATCAGTGGACTCTCACTCACAGAGGGTCAGAATAATGGCAAGTTTGGTAAAATACCAATAAAAAATCCAGGTTTGATTTTGCATTCTCATTAAAATATTGAGCCTTATTGCATTTGGACAGAGTTCATGAAGCTGGTTTGTTCCATCATAATCACTTAGATTTCATGTTATGAGCAACTACCACCAAAAGCAAGACTACCAGTGAAAAGTTTGACAGATGGCAGTTCCATCTTCTAACAGACATTCATTTGTCCAAACTGTAAGACAAATAATTTCCAGTAACTAACAGATTTGTGAAAGTAAGAATTTATCATGAACAATGCATCATACAGAGACATGTAAGTATTAATAATAGTTTTAACACCAGTAATAGCTCAATGTCTGCTCCTATTTGCAAATGTTCTGATCTGTAATTCTGCCTGCCATTTTGTGGCCTACTTTTGCTCTAGGTAGATGTCCTATCCCATCTTCAACAGCAAAGATAACACTGAATAAGAATAGGCCCTTGACTGGCCTAAATTCTCTCCAAGAGATTGAAATCAGACAATGCTTTCCATTATAACTTGAGCCTGACAGCCTAAATCAGGATGATCTCATTATATGATGCAAGCTTTGGATTCCTTAGTTAAGCTCTGTGTTCAGTCACAAGTGTCCTGTGAGGTCTTGGGTCAGTCACTAAAGCCTTTGTTCAGATCAGCTGGTTTTTACAATCCATAAAAAAGTCCCAGCAGAGCCATGGACACAGTTGGGCATCACACACAAGGACAGGACTCCTCGGGAGGCTTTTGTGTTATTCAGACATCGACATTGTCACCAGACACTCCTAGGTGTCAAATGGAGACTGTACACACAGACACCTAAAACTGTTTTTTGATGGAATGGGGATTACTTACTTCCCTATTCCAGGGGAGGATTTTAAAAATGTGGTCTTCAAAATAAAGAGACCTTCCTCTGAAGACCATCAAAATCTATGAGATTCATTGTCCTTGCTGGAAATTCATGTAGCAACTCACAAAACAAAATGTTGATCTGACATAATACATGCATTTCAGAATGCTTTATGCACCCTGTGTAGTGAGCAAAAATTAACAGTCTAAACAGCTTTCCAATTTCACATCTAATGAGGCTATGCAGAAAAGCAGCTGGAACTCCTGCTTATAAACACCTTGGTATAATTGCATGATAAGCAAAAGAATTAGGCTTTCTAATCACAATAAATTACCAAAAAGAAAATGTAATAGAATCTAACAAGGTCTTTCTATATTGCACTGTGTTAATACAACCTTTTTATATTACCACCTATTGCAAAATGCCAGGCCACTAATAAAGTGAAGAGCTTTTTTCTCAGGTTAAGTAGAGCACCTACATTTCTGCAATTATTATACTGTTGGAAAGTGTGTCCTGATTCTGCTCCCATTTAAAGAAAAGAAATCAAGTCAGCATTATAGCAAGTTTTGTGTGCTTGCTCTCAAGTGCATTTAGCGAATGGTCAAAATGGCCAGGTAAGAGCTTGAAATAAACAAACTATGCTTTGCACAAGCATAGCGCTTCTCATTCAAGGACTTAAGTGCATTTTATAAATATTAATTAACTCCAATACTGCTGCTCTGAAATAGACAAGAGATATATTTAAATATCACTTGGTTTGCTACTGAAACACATCCCCCTTTTTATGCTTGGACAGGATGCAGCAGCTGTCTAACAACACACATGAATATTAAAACAAGAGGTTTAGAGAAGAAGTAGGGAATACTTAATCCAAAAGGCAGCCCAGAAGGATTTACACAGGTAGATAGCAATTACTTAAAGTAACAGCCCCCAAACTCCACAGGTAATTTTGTTCTTCAGTCACCTCCACTTTAAATTTAAAGTTTCTGTGGCTTTTAATAATGCTGGAGGACTTTTCAGGCAGCATGTCAGCTCTGAACTTCAGTGAGGAAAACTCTGGCACAAAATCAGGACCAGGACTGCTAGAATCTTCTTTTTCTTCTGACAAAATGAAAGAGGTGACTTAAGTGATCACAGCACAGTAAGATTTTGGCTTTATGCTGCTGAAAGAGGCTATGACTAGCTGCTTAGAGTTCAGAGGATTCAATAACTAAGCCCTCAAACAGCTATTCCACCACCCAAATTCTAACTGATGAGCCCTTATTTTCAACACATCCCACCCTGTACAGGGTACCACACTCAGCAGCAATGTTCATCAGCTGGCACAGGGTTTCTGCCCCGTTTCTCTTGGTGGTTGCATCAATGGGTTATCTGCTGCCAGTGCAAGAAATTCACCACATGGGAGCCACAATTTGGAAAAAAATGTGGTTCGCACAATGTCAACACAGTCTCCTGTCTTGCCTTATGGGGAAACTTCTTTACAGTCTCCAATTTCAAAATCTACTTAATGACCAGCTGTCTCGGCATGAAGGGACAAATTCTTTCTTGGGCAGACAAAAACTATTAGAGAAGAATCTGATTCATAACAGGACAAAATCCACCAAGCAGTCAGTCAAGAAAGGCAACAAGGCTATTGCCGTCTGTGCAACAGAATTTAAACAGAGAGAGCAGACAGCTCTCTTTTGCCATGAAACATCATCACCAATAATTTCTTTCTGTGACAAAAGAAGAAGGCATTTAAAATAGATCAGCACTAGTTTGGTACCTAACTGTCTACAAATTTCACTACTATTTAAATAGTTTCTGTTGGAATGGGTGGAGGAACTTGGCCAAAGAAATCTCCAGAATTATCCCTGTAAATATGTCATTTAAACACACTCTGTGCACTTCAAACAATTTTTACAGGCCAGCCCACTCTGAGAGGCCCTCCAAACCACTTGCTCTGTTTTACACCCAATCTACATCAGCGCTTCCAGTTTCCGTATTAGGATTATATTAACAGCTTAACTTGTCCTTACTTATCCACCAAAACCAATTCTGGCAGGACAGCCAAACATTCATCTTAATTGCAAACGTCACATCTTTTTTTTCCATCAAATTAATAAATGAGGTCACCAGATGGCTCTTTTAGGATCATTGAGCTGGGCTTCTTGGATTTTATGTTCCTTGTGTGCTTTACCACAAAGCTAAAAAATCCTTAACATTGCCAGCACATCACATCAATCAGTGCTGGCATCCACACATGACCAAAGTACCCTCA
Organism: Donacobius atricapilla; assembly: GCA_013397315.1. Lineage (NCBI taxonomy): Eukaryota > Metazoa > Chordata > Aves > Passeriformes > Mimidae > Donacobius > Donacobius atricapilla. The sequence continues at coordinate 545,305 of WBMY01007047.1, forward strand.
ACAAAAACCTGAGTTTCACAAACACAGAATCCTTTTCTGAATCTAGCCTCTCATGTCAAAAGACTTGATAGCAGACCTGGGGCCACATGTTACGAGTGATGGGCCATGGAGTGGTGCCAGAGGGACTTTTCATTTGAGATGCATTAGTGAATCTGTTCTAAATAGAATTTATTTCTTAGAAAGGTCAAATGTCTTTTATTGAACTTTACAATCAGGTATTCAGTCTGCCAGATGGGCTCCATGATAACATTAATCAACATTTTACACAGTTAAAAGTTGACCTAGCAGATTATCACCATCTTTCTCCTCTTTAATGCTGAGGAATGGGAAAAGACCTTCGTATGGCTAATTTGAGAGACTGAACCAGGCAATACATTGGTGATCCCAACCAAAAACATCTGCAGGGCCACTGTTCCTGCACCTCTGCAGAGGGCTTCCCAAAAGCAAAAGCAAATCTCATGTTTCCCCAGGTCCCTTAAGCTTCTGGCACAGAATTACTCTATCTCCGCCGGCATTGAAAAGTTTTTATATTTCATTTAGATAAACTGCACAAAACTCTAGCCTGAGCACCTTCTAGGCATTTGGATATGGTTTGGTGGTGGTGCATTTACACCACCCAACACCTTGGAGGCTGATCCATAGGAAGCACACATATATGCTACTGCAGTATGGATCTGAAAGGGGCTTGGCCATGCCTGCATTGACAAATCCTCCATGTCAGCTTCCTGGACATATTCATCTTTACCTAAGCCTAAGCAAATCTTTGGACAGTTAATAAATTGGCACAAACAGATGTTGCTGAGAGATGTTGTGATCCCATTTGCTTTGGCATTACGGGTAATTGAAACTTCTTGAGAAATTCCAAATGGCTGGAAGAGCATTAAAACATCTTGGAGTTCAAAACACTGGAAACTCACAGGTACATGGGATAAACTTCATGCAGTAAAAGATAAACTATACCTACAGGGCCCTGACACACAGCAATGTTTTCTCTGATCTCCCAAGAGCTATACTGGAAATCATTATAGACTTCTAGTGATCAATCCAGAACATTTTGAAACATAAAACACCATGCTTACCCTGGACAAAAATAAAATTATGCCAAAAGATATATACATTTGAAATCAGTGTAACCACAAGATGTCACTCTAAACTTTACTTAGAGGAAGAGTTAGACTACTTCATCTTTTAATACAGTTCAAAGATACTTTTTTTTGAAGTATAGTTATAGTCTTCCACATTGCATTTACAAAACTTAAAGCATAAATTAATTGCTACATGTTAAACACCACTAAACAGATGTGAGAAATGCAGTCTACCACACCAAATCCTCAAAAGGCAGGCTGGGTATGAAATTATAGCAAGAACAAAAACAGAACAGCCTTTTGATTTGAGAGGTTAAAGAAGAAAACAAATGAAGTTACAGTTCAGTTCAACACTGGAGATCAAAAACAACTCAAGAAAATGCAAGATTTGAGAGAAAATAGCTACTAAACATTTCAACCCTGTATCTATCTCTCTGTCTCACAGCAATTAGGTTGGATTTGTCCTGCTATCTAATTACTGTCTGCTTGGAAAGATACTCCATTTATTTTGCAGTAGAAATCATCTAGTACATCAAAACCATCTAACTATTGGGATAAAAATCAGATGTAAGAGAAAGGAAGCAGCACTTTCAGTAGTATCAGCATCTCTAAAAGCTCAGGCAGTGACAGCTCATGGAAGTGTCCAACAGTTTTGACCTTGCTTTAAAACATGTATATTATTAACACCATCACACAATGGAAATTGTGAAGATAAGCTCTCTTTACTATCCCTAAAGTCTAGGAAATCACTATGAAAAGTTAACCCCAAAACACAGATAAGGTTGCCAAGGTTCCCCGAAGTCAGAAAGTGTCACACTTCAGGTGTATGGTCACACATCACTTTTCCCTCTGCTCTGACACTTGATTCAGTATACAGAGTGGGTCTGCTTTGGGAAAGCTGCCTGAGCAACCTTTGCACCATTTATCTGAGGAGCTGAAGGGCTGAAAGCAATAAGATGATTTCTTGAGGGTTCTTTAGCTTAAGAGTATTAAATGCCACCCTGGGAATTAGATCCTATCCCTGACTCCTACTGATAGTCTCACAGAGGTCAGAAAGTCACTTCCACAGTATTTTTCAAAAACGGTCACCCATCAGACCATCTTCATGTTTTAAGTACCCCAAATGAGACACTGAGACAGTCTTGCTGGAATGATGAAACTCCCTGTTGCAGATGGAGCTGTGGTCAGACATAGGAAGTGGTTCATATGGTGATGTGTCAGCTCAGAAGTGTCTCCAATCAGGCCTCGAAAATAAGAACGTATTTTTACTTCTATTTCTCAGGGCTTCAGTACCACCTCTGTAGCACCTCCCACAGAGTAAATGATGGGAAAGCAATGAATTAAATACTTGCTCATGAGCTGAGTCCTGCCCCTTCTGCACACCAAATGAAGCAGGATTTTTGAAGAAAACAAGTGTGAGGTCAAATAAATAAGAAGTATCACACTGTATGTATGTACAGGAATTGAACTCAGTTCACCAAAACTGGCTTAGTTATAGCACTGTCCTCTGACCACTTACCTAATTCTCTTCTTTTCACACTCTTTGGAAATACTACAGCCTTTCTGCATAACACAGAATAACATAACAACATGTAATGATAATTATTATAAAAACCTTTTTCTATTTCTAAAGCCTGGGATTTTATGCAAGGGTGCCTTAATCAGTTACATCAACAGATATCCAAAGCCACACAACTCTGATGACAAAATGAAGACAGGAAAGAATAAATTAAAGACATAAATTCAGTCTTCTTTACAAAGAGCACACAATTATCTCAGAGGCAGATCAGGGTGACAGAACACAAACACTACCACAGAAAACTGATCTCACAACAGATCAACATGCCCTGGGAATGAACAACACTGTCTGCAGTATTTCTTGTCAAGACGCACTTTAATACTAAAAGGTCCCAAGAACAGAATAATACTTGAGCAAACTACAGCAGAAGTTTATCCACAGTTACCAGCCACAACATGTATATATGAATTCATATAAGTAGTCTATATAGAGACATATTCACAAATATATACAGGTATGTGTGTCTAAGATTAACTAGCTCACTTTGATGCATTTTACTGTTCAATGCTCAATCCCTATTGCACTTAAATCACTCTGATCAGTATTTTTCACTGACTCCCACAACACACTGAAAGCATGGGGTTAAGTAAAAAGAGTGCTGAGATTACAAAAGATCCACAGTGGTGGCATTAGGCAATAAACTTGGCTCATTTATAACAGCTTTAAGAAACCTAAGGTATAACACTCTTCAAGGCTAAAATGTTTCTGTGATTTCAAAATTACCATGCAATTTCTTCAAAAGTTATATTAACTGAAGAAAAGTCCCATCACAGTCTAGCCTAAAATGACTCTGCAGACCAAAGCATTAGTAAGGGAGAACAGCTCTGCTATTTTAGACAAAAATAAACATTGGGATTAGTGATAGAACAGCTTGCTCCAGATTATTTTCTTCCATTTTATTAGTAGATGTACAAACTACATTAGCAAGATATAAATCCAGTCTTTCTTTCTTTGACACCAAAAGAAAACCATCTATTTCATTGTTCTCTTATATTCTGAAAAAGGAAACTGCATTCAAAATAAAACCAAATTATCTAAATGAATCTCTTAATTTGCCTCTAGTTCTCATCACAAACCAAGAATAAAGGGCTATCCCTATTTAATGCAGAGAGAAAGAAAAGCTTCACATTGGGACAGCAGCCACACAGTAACAGCTGCTGCAACTGCATTTTATTAATTTTAATTATACACAAAATCCATATGGCCCAGATGCACTTTAAGAATCAAAAACAAAACAAAACACCACTACCACAACCCTACAGAAACAAAAACCAGCTTTTATTCTTTGCTGGATATTGAAAACCAACAACCTCAACACTTATCACATTGCTCACATTAAAAATGGTTTATTTCTAACGCACAGCTTTTCCATTTCAAATCACAGAAGTCCCCAAAGATTCTGAATTCCTTGTCTGAGATGTGACTGTTATAATTCATGGGTTAAAAGGCAGTAAAACACGAGCAGAGGGTTGCATTAGGATTACAAGTGATTATGTATTACCCAGGTTGTACCAGTGCTGTAATCGGTTTCTTCTTGTACTCAGATAGGCTGAGAATCCAGATACAGACCTGGGCTGGGATCTTCTATTTATCAGAGTTCATCAGCATTCACTCCCATAAATGCAAGATGTAGCAGAGTTTGGTTTTGGGTTGAGGTCTTTTCTGGTAATTCAGAAGCTTTTAATATTTAAATTCTTTCAAATAAAAACGGATTTAGGGTACCCACAGAAGATTCCCACATCTCAGCACATACTTTCCCTCAAGGTGGGAAATAGGTTTAATATAAGAAGCTGGCTACTAACATCACCAGGCTGGCCAGCAACAACAGGGAGCACCATGCCCTGACTCTGCTCCTCATCTCTAACCAGTAAGACATCACCTTAACACCCAGTGAGTCCCAAAGACTAAAGCAATTCTGAGAAATATTTCAGCTCTTCCATCACAGACACAACTGAGAAAAACCAAGTAACATTTCAGACTCTAGTGAAACACAAAGGTTGCCCAAAGAGGCTGTGGGTGTCCTCCCCTGGAGATATGAAAAAGCCATCTGAACACAATTCTGAGTGTCATTCTAGGGAACCCTGCTTAAGCAGGGAGGTTGGAGTAGGTCATCTCCACTCAGGATACCAGTGGTCCATTGCAACCTGACCCATTCTGTCAGTCTTTGAAATTCCCCTCTCTGGGTATCTTCACCCCAATCCCTCTATAGCAACATGATGTCCATCTTCTTTCTCCGCATGCATTCACCTGTCAGCTCTCACCAGCTAAATTTGGACCCTCTGCCCACTGTCAACCAGATAGAAGCAAAGAAACCTTATTTCCTCCAAAGGATCCACAGGGATCATGGGTTGGGAGGAATTGTAAGAGACTAAGAAATTATAAAAACGCAGAAGAAACTGCACTGTCATGGAAGCAAAAAAGAAGCAGTGGGACAAACTAGAAACCAGATACAACAGATCTGCCGTTTTTCCTGTCTTTTTAACACATGGTCTACTCCTTGTGGCCAGACTTTTACTGGAGAATTGCAAGGGTCAGTTCCTCCAGCTGGCTGCAATACAGCCCCCATCTCAGAAAAAAAAAAATCACACAGCTTCAAACCATCCCAAAGATCAAGAACTACCTTTAGCTCTTTTGAGAGAAAGCACAAAATTTGCTTACTAAGAGAATTGGACTTCAAGAATAAAAGCAGCTGCAGCTGTCTTCAGGCAAAACAAAAGCTGCCCTTGAATTTAAATTTCAGTTCTGCTGTAATTTATGCTGCAACAAAGAAAGATGCCAGTTTGGGAAAGTAGGACTCTGTGCAGAGTAATAACAGGCTTCCCCATTGTCAGAGATGTCATCTGAGCATCTCTGAAATGTGACAGAACACTGAAGAGGTTTTGCACATTTCTTTTGCTCCTCGACATTTTTAATTGTCAGGGAGGGTTTAAATATTTTTAGATACAGCTATGGAAGAATCTGTATTTCTCAGTCAGGGAAGGTCTGAATATAAATCTCTGAGAGAGTCACCCAAACACATGATTCCAGGCAAGGAAATCAACAGAGGTTTTATTTTTTGACATAATGAATTGTGGATGCAGGCCCTCAGCAAGAAGAGTGCTTAATGTCCCTAGGCTGGACACAGGCTTGGCTGCACTGGATTAACACCTGAGGAATTCAGTGTTGCTACTGTGGGTGAAACAGCCTGACATGACCACAAACCATCTCACTGAGAGTAAGTCTAGAGAGCAAGGACATAAGAGACAAGTGACCTTACATCCAGGAGACTGCAAGTAGTTGAGCACACCGAACATGTGAGTGGGACAAAAACATCTACTGAGGGCAAGCTTGGCATGTATGAATAGGTAACACCTAGTTGTGCTTTCCTTTTGAAAACCTTCCCAGCACAGCAATTCATTTCATATTCTTCTGGTCCCTGAAACACTGACACAGCACTGAGTACCAAAACATGCTTCCTCCTTTGGACTGAGAAAAATGGGTAGTAGCAACAGCCACCATTGCCTCACCTCAGAAAGGTGACTGCCCAACAAGTTCTCCATTTGGATTTCCTCAATACTAGCAGCTTTATCAGGAGCCTTGTGGAACTGGACATTACCTTGTATTCTGTGATGCCATGAATGTTAAATGTCTGCTCAAAGAAAGAAGTACAAAAGAGGTCTTGGTGGTTGTGAAGAAAAGCCTGAAAATATTATAGCACTGTTTCTTAAAGACAGATCACAAGAGCAGATAGTAACAACCTTCAGTATTTAATAGATTATTTCCATATCTTTTATGCAAATCTAAGCACCATATGTGACCAGCACTCCATTTTTGCATTTTTTGACATCTATAATTGTTCTTCACAACTTTGGTACAGGCCCCATCTCCAGCCCAGGACTGTGATGCAGGTCTGCTTTACTTATCATGTATCCTGCTTTTCATACATATATTCCGCAGTCCTGACCCACCTCCTCCCCTCTATTCTCAAATTTCATTCAAAACTTTCTCCTTAAATACAACATGCCTAAACAAGTTCCTTGTCTTCCCATTAATCTCCTATATTTTCTCCTTCTCCCTATATGGTCAATAGTATCATTATTCTTCTCAGCATTAAAGCCTGCATAATGTGGGGGACATGCCTGGCTATGCCTATCAAAATCTTCCTCATTTTTCATTCTTTGAGTCTTCTTTTTATGACAGGGTCATGTTCCAACATTCCATCATTTCTCCTGTGATAGGTTCCCTCTCCAGTTTTTTTAATATCTAAACTACCCAGGAATTTAACCACAGCCCTAAGTGCAAGGGACATGCCAGTCCCAGCTCACAACTTTGCAGACATCAAGGTAAATCAAACTAAGACAAATCCATAGGAAATCAAGCTCTTGACTTGCCTCATGCTAGCTATAATAAATACTTGCACTTCTCAAAGACTATGCTAATTTTAACAGATACATATGTCCTAAAATAATTAAACCAAAGGGAAACTTGCTTTGCATCTCGGAATGTCCTCTTTATATACCCTATCTGTCCTAGGCACCTTCCAGTAACATGGAAGAATACAAGATTTAACTAGATCTCTGGAACTTTGGAGACTAATGTAACACTCTTGAGTTATACTTCCACTTCATTTATACAATCTTTTAACAGAAGAGTAATATGTGATTGCAGAAAAATCATCTGACTTCCTTTTTGACTTGGTTTAAAAGACATGGTCACTCTTAAAATTGATTGTTACAGCAAGGTTTATTTAAAAGTCAGCTGGATGAGAAAAAGGGTCTAAAAAAAAAAAAGCCCACTGGAAACGTAACATGGTATCCTAAGTCTCTCAGTGCAGGCTGTGACACAGCTGATGAGTAAATTCTGTAATAGTTACCGCAGCAATTTTTAAGATGAGCAGTTTTAGAACACCCGCATTATTCTGCGGAAATGGTACAAGACCATTAAAAAAAAGTGATGCAGATTTTAATTGGAAATATGGCATTTTAAAATTCAGGCAAAGTTATGCAAGGATGAGAAAAAATCCATAAGATATGGTTTCAAAGTCCGCAGGAAATACGTCACCAACTGCAGATTGGGTTTATCCGAATTTTAGAAAGACCTATTGAGATTAGTTTTTACCTAATACTGCATAAGATGATTACAGTTATTTGTGGCACTTTAATTCCTACTAGAAACAAAATGATGTTTTATAGAGACACATCTACAAAAAAACCGAAAAAACCCTGACATAAACCTCTTTTATCCATTCTCATTCCACAGAACCACCCTCTAAGCTGTGGAATCATGCACTTTTCTTAATGAAATGAAGGCTAGACAAATATATAGCAGAGGTTTCTCAAAATAAATTGTACTAAACTATGTACTTCGTTATTAAAATTTATTAAGTTTCCTTAAGAACAGAACTGGAATAAAAAATGTTTATTGCTTTGACACATCCAGATGACTATTATTACTCTTTCATGATTTCCCTTTTTTATCTCAGCATGATGTCTCTAAGATGCCCCATTATGAGACAATCCCAACAAATGAGGCATTTGAATTTCTGGAGGTTTCATTTCCTCTTCCTTGCAGGGTTTAAAAAATGTTCACATCAGCACATGTGCTACAATTAAAGAGAACCTTGTGATTTTACTATCAGCTAGCTACAGATGACCCTACAAAAAGAAAAAAAATCTTTACAAGGTCCTAACAACAGCGTAACTCCTCACTGCCCATAGAAGAATGGGTAAAATCCTTCTGGTGAAAGAAATCTAGAATTATCTTAAGAGTAATGTCAATATCTAAATTCATGTTCTTCCCCTTGCATGCTACTTCTGAAGAGTTTACCCTCCTCCCTCCTCTTAGAGCTGGATTTTCAAAGCATTGTGTTTGGGTCACTGGAGTGTAAGTGGGACTCTAGAGACTGCAGTTCCACATGTCACTTTGAAAATGTGCCTCTTAGCAACTAGCTTGGCTGTCACTGAGCACAGCCACTCTAGCAAGAAGTCCAGCAACAAGAACAGCCCAAAGGGAGAAGGGAATGCTTTTGAACCAGAATTAAAATGCAAACGGACAATCCTTCAATAATACTTCTGTAAATCACTTACAGAACTTTTCCTTACATGATTATAGTGGCTTCTTGCATGTGTAGAATATATGCAAGAAAAATATTCAATCTTCCTTTCTCTCATATATCCCACTGTTCAGTAGCCCACATTTAATATTTATGAAACAAATTAAAGATAAAAACAGTCACACACACATTGGGAAGCCAAGTTCAAAGACGGCCGAGTCAAATCAGCATATTCACAAAAGCATACATTTGAGAATAAAAGGAACTAGACAGTGCTAGATTTTAAAAGTTACTCTGCCATTATCATTATTTTTCTTTACCTGTTCTTGTTGAGAATTTCAATTTAAGACATCCTACAGATTTTTAAAGACTATTGGAAGTTAACAGGAATTGAACTCACACTTAAAGGACAGAGATGGTTACAATGGATGAATTTATTTGTAAAGGAACCAAATTCCACTGAAGCTGTGGGACCTGCAAAAACTGGATTTGGCACATAAAATTATGTTAACTTTATGCCTGGTAAGAATGTCCACCTCTGCAGCTGGGTTAATGATTCTGTACAAAAATCACATTTTTCATTAGTAGTTCCAGCCTAAATATTCAAAAGGTCAATCACTCTGGATAAAACCAATATTTGACAGCTATAAATGACAGAGTTATGGAAAGCAATGAACTCTCAGACTCTGGAAATTAGGTCTCATTTAGATCAGGCACAGAAAAATGGACATTTTCAAGACCATTAGACATTCTGTAAATATAAAAGACAAAGGAACATTAGCAGTACAGAACTTAAAGAGACCAGAAGCTCTGCCTTAGGTATTCCTTTGTGTGGTGGTCTGATTTATAGGTGAATAAAGAAACAACACCATGAAGCTAAAAGAGATGTTCTGGAAGTGAGGGTCTTTTTAAATACTAATTATGCAAGAATCTCACTGTAACATGAGATTGTGTAACAAAACCATCTACCACACTTAAAATGTGAGGGATGTCTCCTCTCATGGAGGAAAGATCCCTCTTTAGTATCGTTCCAGAATCTAGACCAACCAAGTAACAAACCAAATGTAATAATGAGAGACTTTGAACAAACATGTCTTGCAATTCCCAAATCTCTTTTATAAAAGGAAGCATTTAAGAAGAAGTAAAAGACATCTAAAGGCCCAGAAATTAAAACGCTAACTTCTGTAGCACCATACGCCTCAATCTGTTATTGTAGCAATCAAAGCATGTAAGTTCTTCTTTAGATTCAACCTTAATGCAGCTGTAATCACTTTTTCATTTCTAACATGTGTAATACATCAACAGATATTGTAGTGTAGCCACACACAAAGCACACATCTTGTTAGAATATTCCAAAGTAGTCTAACTACTTCCAAGTAGAGCAGAAGTAAGTGTACAGCTAATGCCACTTCTGTGACTGGTGAATTCCTCCAGCACACATTTCTATATCCATACTCACCTTCATAAAAACAATATGGAAAAGTCTAATTTTTTTTTTCTCCTTTTTTTCACATCTATTTACAACTATTTGGTAAATTCAATTATTAATCTATAACCTTTTTTAAAGCATACAGAGCAATTAAAATTATGTAGAATTTATAAAATAAAGCTAATAGCTTCAAAAAACTTAAGAAAAGTTACAAGTAAACTAGCATTAACATTAATTAATTCAATTTGCAGGAGATGTTAGAGACTGGTAATATGTGTTTTCCATAACTGGTCCAGAAATTCCTGAAACTAGTCCCAGACCTCCATTGTCTTCACAATAATAAGGCATTATTGATGTCCTTCCACTCTTACGACATATAATCAAAATTTTTCCATAACTGGCCCTGAGTGGAGCTCTGCAAGGAACACAGTTGCTACTCTGGCTTTTAACAGCCAAGAGTTGAAGGCATGTGTGCTTCCACAAACATAATTTGCATTAGGAAACGCACCCTTGAGACAAGTTCCTCACAAGATGTAGATGTGCATGAAGGAAGGGCCATGCGATGTGAGCAAGAGGGCACAGGGAGGTAAAGCAAGGGACATGCACAGTTACAGTCACCATTTCCCATGACTAGCAGCTCAGGCACAGCACACGGAACAACAGGAATGCCAAGGCCAACAGGCATGTTCATGACCCTGAAAACATCATACATAATAACTTCTGGAGGTTGCTTTATATAAAGCTCCAAAACAACAAGCACTCGATTTTCACATCATTTAGAAGATTAAATGGGGATCTTCAAGTAAGTGGAAGAAAGACTGAGTGATACACCAGCACATCTCTTTGAATACTGCAACATCACATGAATGGGAACATTCTGCCAAACTATGTCCTGGAGCAATTTTATTAACTCATTTTTGAGTTTCTCTGCTAACACTTTTCACAAAAACGTAACTCAAAAGACAAAGATTTTCAATGCTACTTGGTGCCAGTTCAATCAATTAAACTTTGGCCATTTACCTGTGGAGATGGCTTCAGCTTTGCATAAACAGCTATATCCTACTCTGATTCTCTATCTTCCATTAAAGCAAAAAAGCAAAGCTTAGGAGTAACTATTCAATACCTTAGCTTGTATTCAGATTCTGTTACTTTTCTTTCCCTGTAAGTAAAAAAATACCTTTGAAATACCAGGACAATGAGTTTCCCACTCTGATAACCTCCAAGGGTCATCTCAGCATGCTTTTCACCATAAACACAAATTAAATAGTGACCAATAAGAAAGTTACTAGGTCTGACCTAGCTCTGGCCTCCAAGAGAGTGCACCTAGTATTAAACATTAGTACCTACCTAGAAGTGCCTGAAACAAGCTGCTCTTAAAGATGCCCATCACCTTTCTGATGGCTTTTTTCAGTTGTTGCTCTTCTGGTTTCCGTAGTTTTTTGCAATATTCTTCCAGCAGCGCTAAAGCTCGGTCAGTATCTGAAAAAAAATACCCAAACACAATAATGTCTTTATTGTCTCTGAAAAGTCTCTAAATGCTCAAATGTTAACTACACATTTTGAAAGGCATTGTTCACACATATAGGGAACATTTACAGCAAATGTTTATAGAATCATAAAATCACTGTGGTTGGAAAAGATCTACAAGATCATCAAATCCAACTATTAATCCAGCACCACTGTGTTGCTGTGTTCCCCAGCAAACCATGTCCCCAAGTGCCACATCCACCTGCCTTTGAAACACTTCCAGGGATGCTTTCTGTCACTAGCTATATGTCATGAACAACATATGCAACACTGCATATGCATATGGGAAAATGATCTTTGGAATAACATCTATAACAAGTGTTCAGCTTCCATTTATCCAAAACCATCTGGAAGCTATGGGGCCTGAACCAAATTACAATTTGCAGAAGCTACAAAATTATAGACAATAACCATTATGGATACCCATGCAGGAAAACTGGCCTTAAAACATACTCAAAGAAGACATGAAAATGTTTGCTTTGCATCTGCAGCACTCAATTCTCTGTTCTCTGACTGACAAATGTGTATCTGAAAGGCAGGTGTCCAAGAATGAGACTGGTTTTTTCTACTCCCTCAATACATAAAATTGCTATCTACCTCTTTGGTAAATGAGGCTTTGATAGCAGACTTTCATCCATGTGCTGGCTCAAAGAGAGCAATCTAGCCTTTCTATAAGAGCCCAGAGGAGCAGAGCTCTGTTTCTCCTGCTGCCATTATCTTTGGGCAGTCACTTGCCAAGAACGTGAGTGACATGAAAAATTGCATGAAATCCAAACATCACCACCTTACAGAGAGGAAAACAGAGGAACAGGGAGAATCAGACTTCATCTGTCTTTCTCACCATCCCAATTAGATTCCAGAAATGTACACAAACGTATGTATGACACTGAGATATCCGCACATGCTTTTGGAAATGTATTGCCACCAAGTTTTCAGTAAGATTCCCAAACACTAAAAAAACTAAAACAAACAAATAAAACCCAAATTAATAATTAAAAGTAAGTGCCTCAATCTAATTTTCTTCCATTAGAGTTCAGCGCAAGTTTCATTACTAGTAGAGGGTCAGATTCCTCTGGTTAGACTAAACACAACACAGTAGTGTAAAATGCTTGGAAAGGCAAAAAAATGTTGTTTTTATAATTCTCTTTTATGAAGTAACTAAAAGAAACCTTCTTTTCGCTATATAAAGATTGACTGTCTTTGATCAGGGTCTCGATGACTCCCTGTAATGTAGGCCTTGAGATGCGACAATGAGGTGAGTTCACATTGGGGCAGAGATATGACTTGTATTCTGTAACCTGATTACCTTCTCAAATTTAAAAAGGGGAAAACTTTAATCAATCATTAAAATTTCAAAAGATGGAATGTTTTTTCTTTCTTCTTACACCAGAAATTCTAGCTGGTCACAAGTATTTTATGAGAGAAATGAAAAACATAATGAATAAAAAGGAATTTTATTTAAATGTTTTTATATGTGCACAGACATATATATATAATCATTAAGGTTGGAAAAGACCTCCAAGACCATTGAGTCCAAACTTATGTACAGATCACATAGATAGGAAGATTATGGAACATTTTATAGGTGTCTAGCCATTATAATGGAGGAGCTTACAATTCTCTGCTTTGATTCCACCTGGAGGGGGTCTCCAAGAAGAACCCCTTCTTTCTATGAGAGCTGTCCTTGGCCCAGGTAAGGATTTGGAAAATGCACTTAGGACCACTGGGCTGGGTTTCCATCAAATCATCCAAACCAAAATCACAGCCTTGAAACAAAGCTCTGGATCCAAGCGGGATATGGTTGGGTACAATGAACTACTTCTGCATGTGAGCTCGGCTTCTTTTGCCTTTAAAACCCCAATTACATCCTACCTTTTACTGACCTCATGACTGTGCCTGACCCACCTAAGACACCTGTGCTTTCATCAATACACCAAACCTTCTGGCCACCCTCAATAAGATAAGTAGTCCCTAACTTAAAGCATGGGCTGGAATCAGTAATTCACCTTTCCCACGTACAGACATGCATATGCAATGAATGCACGGTTACTTATATTAAAGTGAAGCCGCAGAGTGGTGGAAAACCACTGCAAAGTATCAGTACTGAGGACACATTTTAAGAGAAGACTGAAAAATTAGGAAATTGGGACATGAATGCTTCTTCCACACCAGGGATACCACTCCCTCTTTCTTAGCGACTTGGTGAAGCATGCTGACATCCCCTCCTTCATTAATCATTCCTTTCCTAAAGAGTACAGTTCATATTTTAAAAAGTACAATGCTACAAAAAGTAGCATCCTTTGAGGATATGAGCAGTTTTTATTTTCACTTGAAACACTATTTTTCAATTCACAAAGATGTAAAAAGTCTACTTTTTGTTGACGCCAGGAGAGTCCTAAACTCTACAAACTGAACAACCAGCAACAGAGCACAGTTCTAGAGCTAGATTTAAATCCCAGATCAAGTAATGAGCTTCCTGCCTAATTTTCCTTTCTAGCTTTAATAGGATACATTAATTTTTACTCCATCCCTAAGCTCCAGCATGGAGTTGCATCCTTTTCCTGCATAATCTCACTTGGCAGCAGTGTATCTAGTTTTCCAAATAACCTGCAATGGCTGATATGTGCTGCATGATTCAATCAGGATGCCCAGGTATATCCTGACCAAGAGTATTCCAGCATGTCAGGGAGGGGGGCTGTGCAACCACTACTACTGGAGCACTCCTGAATGGCCAACGGGTTTATGGAGACTACTTGAATCTCCAGACAATTTGTCACCAGATTAGGCTTTCAAAAAAGAACTTTCCTCCTTCTTGATAAACTCTCCTGGTTATAAATTACTCAGAACTAGATCTTCAGATAGATTTAACAGTATTTAGCATGCTAGGGCACAATCCTGTTCAACACCAGCACAGCACGTTCCTACCTCTGCACAACACAGAACAATAGGAAATAACGCAATAAAATGGCATAGCTAAAGAATGTTCAGTACTCTCCCCAAAATATTAACCATTGTCAATTCCCAGTCACACCCAAGAGAGATGAGGGCATCCAGTATTTTTTTCTTTTGCAGCTACAAAGCTTAAGTACTATCTGGTTGCAAGAATGGACTGCAGCACAATAGTCAAATAAGAACCATATTCCCTGCCACCCAGTTAAGTGGAAGTTTCTGAATATGAATTCCCACACATTCTTTTAATCAAGAAGAATGAGAGATTGGTGGCTTACATGAGGGACTGGATCACTGTATTATGGTATTCAATAAAGCACACAGTTAATTTATAGCAGCCGAAGTAAGTCCTGCACCTCACAGAGTATATAAGAAATGCAACCAAAAAAAATCTTTGTTCTGTGGTATCACTATTCTCCAGTAGTGATACCAAAACCAAATTCAAGCAAAACAACAAATCCACTGAAAACACAATTTAATATCCCAAGATGTGGGCCTCTATGTGGATCCTGAGCAGGTCCTTTGTCTGCAAACAAAAGACCACTGAAAAGTCAGCATCAGCTGCGCCCCATGAGGCCTGCTGGACATAGATCTAATTTTTTTTACTGTTTCTTTGTATTTTATGACACTATTTTTAAAGTGATCCTATTGGCTTTGAAAGATGACTTCGACAAGAATCATTCAGAAGATACAGTCCTACAAAAACACACTTATACTCTTATAGTCAGTAAATGCATTATTGTTTTGTTTAAATAAATCACACTCAAAACATCTTAATACAATTGTAAGACAAAAAAAATCTTAAGGAATAAAACAGCTTTTACAGTCCCACAGGATCTTGTCCAAGAAGTTATCAGTTAACTCAAACTAACTCACAGTTCTGCAAATTTTATTGCTTTATCACTCCCTAATTTTTTTAAGCAATTAAGGAATGCTTGTGGTTTATGTTACTGCTCAGAGAATAGGTAATTGCTACAATACAGCAAATCAGAGATATGTAATATTGACACAAAACTACAGAGCAGTAACTTTGTTTACTGAATTCCCTCAGAAAACTTTCCTTCCTCTCTCAATCTAAAGTTGTATCACATAAGGAATTACTCAATTTTTCTTCTACAGAATGAGTCTCTGCTTAATGTATTCATCTATGTAAGACTCAAAGAAGAGGCAAATCCTTTCCTCAGGATTGTTATACTAAATAGGATCATTACAGAATATGTCACACTTTATAGTACCCCCACTGTATAGACTTTTCTGTGATGTTGATTTTTAAAGTTCAATAAGTAGACATTTACGCTATAGAGTAAAATAATCCGTTGGGGCAATGCTTATACATCTGATGACACAAATACAAAAATTGTATAGAAAATCCAAGTTACAGTTTAACGAAATGTGACTTCAGTATATCTTACAAATAAAAAAGTCTTCTAGAAATACTATCAAAAAGAAATGAAGCCATATATCCAAGCACATACAGAGTAAGGCACACTATATATATCATGAGAAATTAAATTCTCACCAACAAATTGTTTCCTAAAGCATTGCTCTTAAAATGTAAGCCGCACATATGAAAGACTAAATCTGATAATTATGCATTCTTAAATTAATACTACAATAACTTTATCATCCACTTTGCTAAAATTGTGTCAAAATCAATTCTATCTACTTCTCAAGCTTCATATTCAAGACCTGGATGCCACTTGCAATACTAACCAGTACCGTGAAGCAGAAGGATTTCCTTCCTCTGCTGGTTTGTTTTCTATGCTCTCAGGTTTTACAAACACATTTTTAGAATCACTTTGAAACTCCATATCAGCAAGGAGACACTATACTCACTGCAGCACTTACAGTGGAGGCCTGGTAGAGTTGAAGCATCTGCAGCTCTGTTGGCATGGGCAGTTGAGTTGATTAAAAAGTTTTTGTGCCTTCATACAGGACTGAGGCTAACACAGCCATACCTGCCCATGGCAGAGCACACACCACAGGTGACCCCCTCCCCCAACAAGTTTCTTAAATAGCTCCCAGGTGTTTATCCACACCATTTATCCTTCAGATGAGCTAAATATATTACACCTGCAGATAATTTAGGTCTATCCATAATCTTCAATAACTAATTAGGGACAGGTTTGACTAACTGGATTAATTGAAACTATGTAAGAAAGATAAACGTGATTCAAAAACCAGTTTCCAAGCAGCTCCATTTTCAATCCAGGGTTTGTTGAATGATGATAGCTCAAACCAAAGGAGCAGATAGTAGGAAAACCACAACTCAAGCAGATACTGCTAAGGCCAAATTTGTGAATATATGGTATTTTCAAGCCATTAGAGTTTCTTCTAGCCACAGTAAAGTCATAAACCCTGAGCTCTGTATGGACCCATATATGTAACTGGCCAGGACGAGTCACTGATTTTGCATTCAAATTCTTGTGCTTTGCACACCCCCAGTCTTCGGAGAGCTGCTGATGCTTTTCTTGGGAGTATGATCCTGTCATTCAACTCCTGGTATGAGGCAAGGTAGCTCAGAAGATGGAGAGAAAAAGAAATGAAAATATGATTCCAAACTCAGCAAGTTCTGCCTTGCACATGGAAGAAATCAGAGTCAGTTAGTTAACAGCACCCTGCAAGGGAGTATCAAGCAGCCAGTGCCTCTCAGAGAACCAAGTCTACCACAGCCTCTTGCTAAGTTTAGAAACACATTTACATTTTTTTCCTCCCACTGGCATCAGAGTTTGTGAATGAAAATATTTTTGGGGTGCAACTGGGTGGAAAAATTTTAACTTAAAAGAAAAATAAGGTTTCATTGGTGAGGGACATTAAATATTAGTTGAGATCAAACCCTAACTGAATTGATAAGATAATGGGGTGTTTTTACTTAGATTTCTCTTTTTTTTTTTTAATCTGCTTTTCCCTAAAAGGGATTTCAATTATCTTCTGACTTGCTAAGTCTGTTGTAAAGGTGAATTTTAAAAGAAGAAAATGCCAACACATTTCAGGAGACGCTTTACAGGTTTTTGAGAACCAGAATTGGGAAAATGTGGGGCATTGAAGCAGGAAAAGGCATGAAGAATGGTGAAGAAAGAATACAGGAGCCAAAATAGAAGTGAGAAATGGAACCAGAGCACCAGGAAAGGGAACAAGGAAGTGTTCTTGGTGATGTTTGATAACTTTAGAAGAAAAGGATCTCAAAAACTACTTTCATTTTGGAGAGTTCACACCTTCATTCAGATGACCAAAAGAGACAGAGGAGCAAACACTGTTCCCTGCCTCCACTATTTAAAGACGTCTTGATTTGATTCTCTGGTCCGGAAATCTCAAAAAATTAAGATGAGTTGTTACAGATCAGCAGAAGAAAATGCAGTAAGAAAATTCCAGGCAACCTACCACAGGACTGATCCAAATCAAAACTATCAGTAACTCACTTACCTTCCCTGATCTTCACCCAGAACAGCAAACGTACAGGAATAAATCCTGCTAATACACAATACTCAGTACCCACAGAGGAAAAGACTAGAAAGCCCGTTAAATTTTAGAAAGAAATTCAAGAAACAGTACACTAAGATGGTTGAGAAAAACACAGGCTGTAAGCTCCCATGGTTCAAAGGACTGGAGAACTTTAGATAAATGATAATCATAAAATATTAGCATATAAACATCGATATAAGACACAAATTAATCTAGCAGACTGAAGAGAGGGAAAGCAGACAGGGAGTATGTGTAAAAACCAGAAAGCTCCCAGCATCCTGGGCCCTTCACCTCTGTAAGAAGACTTTAAACAACTATCCAGAAAATACAGCATATGGGTTATACAACCTTGAGGAAGCATAAGGCATGACGTATGTGACAATCACCCAGTGTGGCGAGCACTCACAACAAACAGGCAAAAGGGTTAAAAATAACAGCGCCTCAGGATGTGCACGGCACATAAACCCATCTTCTGTCCTGCTAGGGAAAACAAGGGGACAGAAAAAGGAGGGATCATCGAAGAGAGTACCAGGCAGGCCTGTTTCTGGGGTTTCAGCTTTTAGCAAGCAGATTGGCACACAGAGGAGGCTAACAAATGGCCTGTGGAGATTAATCTCAGGCAAGTGGAGAGTCTTTCAAGGAGTGATATTTCAAGTTGAGGTTGCATTCTCAGTTACCCTTGCTCTCTATTAACTGTAAAAAGCGTGACATCCCCGAACTAACCGTAGCCTTGGTGAATTTCCTGCAGAACTGCTTTCCTGCAGAACATCAATTTAGGAACAGTTCCATTGTGAAGCAGTGTTATTCTAGACCATGATACTGCGAGCAGACAAGAAATGGGCCAGACAGACTGTAAGAACTGCTATGCAAGTACAAAAGCAAATTTCTCAGAACAAGGCAGTATTACACGCCCGGGTATATTAAGGGGAAACCAGGTATCCAAATGCCAAGGAAAACTGAAGGAGGACAGGTAGCTTTGCACTGAATAATGTTACCATGCAGTTGTGTTATTGCAGGTCCCTGTGCCCCCACAGCTCATGGGAAAGTCTGCCCTGGAACTGCAGGAGCTGCTCAGCAGTCTCCAGAACATTGATTTGAGCAGACGATACAATGCAGAGGGCTAAATGTTCTGCAAGTCAGATTGCTCTGAAGGGCAGGAGTTGTGTTGTGATGTGTCAGCTGAACTCTCTGAGAAACAGAACAGACAGACACAGAGAGCCTGGAGGAGCCCTATGAGGTTTTCAGTTTTCCTCCCTGCTGTGCAGAAGGACCCAGGCTTACACTCAGGTGGTGTCTAATTGCACTGGTAACCTCCCACAACATCCACAAGATCTCTCACCATCTGACTTCAGTGCTTGAAGGTTTTAGTGGTTTTTTCCTACTACATAAAACCAATTTTTTTTTGTTATAATTCAGGACAACTACTTGTCCTCCACCTGTCAATGTGTAAAGCAAACCACCATTATTCCCTTTATAGCCTCATTTACACTTGTTTGATTTGTCATGTTCCTTCCCTGCTCAGCGTCCATTTTCACAGTTCCAGCCTCTGCAACTTTTGTATACTTTTGACATTTTAAAAGCCTCTTATTCTCTTTCCTGGAATTAAATTTAACACACAACCTACAAACTCAAGCTGGACACCCAGTAATGATACAGGAACACTGACTGGTGGATGGAGCTGGACAGAAAAACCGTCAGCTTTATGGAACAAAAACACACACAACCAGCCAAGGAAGCAATGGGTTCTTTTTTGCCACTTTGTTAAGAATCAGACATTTTGTCTAACTTACTCTAAGGAAAACTAAAAAAAAAAAAACATTTTTCAGTGTTGATTAGTTCAATGTTGTCCATGTATCTTCAGACTTGATTTTACAACATATAACGTATCATATATCATATATACAACATACAACACATCTGTTCTGGTAAAATGCTGCCTTCACACATTCTTTAGTTTTAAATATAATTCCTACAACTTGACTAACTGTACTTACTACACAAGGACTAGGATAATTATATAAAGATCAGGAACGGGGTCAGCATAAACTCATAAACTTTACTCCAACATTTCTGTTTATCAGAAAGCATCCTGAAAACCAAGCTACATTCCTGCTTCAGTACCCCCAGATGGGACTGTCTAACCCCTGCAATCCCACAGATACGTCTTCTCTTCTCATCCTTTCCTGTAAACTACAACTAAATATTGAAAAAATACTCAGTATTTAGTGCATAAACCTGTTAATCTTATGTATCACACTTTACCATAAGGAAGAGCCCAGTTTTTATCAGGGGCTCACTCTGGGACCTGAATTCTTCCCATCACATCACTTTTGCTCAGGGGACCACAAAAGAGTTTTAGCAACTGCTGCTCATCACACCAGGGCCATTCCTTTTTTCCAGTAAGTTCTCTTTTCCCAGATATGTTGATGGCAATGTGAGACCTGTTCATTAGCAATCCTTGCTCCAGTTTGGTGACCTGGCTACACAGGTGAGCTGTTTGCATTTCAGACAACAGAATGAGCAGATTCTGAGGCCTTGAGACTCCTTCCGAAACTACAGACACCCTGCAATTCCAAGTAGCTTCACCTGACCTTCTTGTTTCTGCCTTTCAAGTGTCACAATGTTAAAATCTAGGCGTACAAATGTTAATGTTAAATCAACAATGCAAATATGAAAACAGAATGAAAAACGGAGCCACAAAACCTCAAAATGACAGAGCACCAAATGCAAACCTCTTATTTATACAGCTGAATAAATGTAAATTGACATCTTAACAGTGCAAAATTATCAGAGTGCCCTGCTTTGAAGAGCTTACAATCTAATTGAATGCAAGACACAGAACTAGCGAAACTTAATGTATAGTTGCAAGAGTAAAAACCAGGAGTTGCACACTTAGTACAGCAGCTATGCTTTTTTTTTCCTTTAAATGAACATTCAGTATCAAAATTAACATAAATGTGAAAATTGGAGTAAGACAGAACACTAACAAAAAGATGTCTGTTCAGGAATAAATAACTTCCAAACTCATACAAAAGAATCATTATATCACATGAAAGAAAACAAACCAGTAACACAAATGCCTTTCTAGTGATGCAAAAAAAGAAAATGGAATGAGATCAAATTACCTTTATTTATTAGCAAAATAGGCATTATGGTCTTACATTTTCTCACATTCATCTTGGAATTTTTAATTTAAGAACCTTTGTATTATACTAGAATATCCAAGTCAATAAAAAACTCCAACATGTGCCTTCAGGCAAGAACATAAAATAAATTTCACATTTTGGACATTAAACAACTGGGTCTGTAGATTTGCAAACCTTGGGTTGGGGTTGTTTGGTTGGGTTTTTTCTGGTTAAAAGCACAGCTTAGCAGACATCCACTTGCAAGGTAGTGTTAACACAGTGCTCAACACCTAGAACTGAACTGGAAGGTGCCTGGAATTATCCCTCTACAGCTTAATGCTAGATACGTCCATACAGCCAGGGGAGAAAAGAACATTTAAAATTCAAAAAGATTGGTCTCTGCTTGTGAAACTCTAAATTGTTCAGATTGACTCCTTCCAGGAAATTGTACATGATTCAATTGCCTGATAAATACGTTTTGAAGGGAGCATTAACCTCTTCAGCCCAAAAGTGAAGACAGACTTAGGGACAATTGCACTGACTTGTTCTGGCAAAGTGTTAATTGCCACCAAAAACTCTTTTGGACTACATCCAATAAAGAGCAAATGTTTTCTTCACATATTTTGTGTGTTGATTACTACTGTCATCACCGATGAGATCAGGGCATCTTTGCTGGCTTTTTCTAGGATGAATATGGCAGGAGAAAACATAACCTTTATTTCTATTTTTATAAAGCTGTTGTTTGGCACCATGTTAATCTGCAGTAAATACAAGAAGATACCACAGTGAAACAGACCTTAAATACTTCGAAGAAGCAGGAATCCTGTATGACCTGACCAAAATAAGCATATCTAAGTAAGGTAGATTTTCTCATTTTACTGAAGCAGGGACTGCAAAATCATCTTTTATCGCATTTGGCCACTAGTTACAAATTCAGCTTTTTCTCCATGGTTACCCTCTGACATCTAGCTTGGCCATCTGGAACAAATTCAGAAGGAAAGAAGAGAGGATGAGAAGGAAAAAGATTATGCTTATAATGCAAGACACTATTGCTTCTACTGAGTGCAATATGCATTTAATGGGAATGGAGGAGAGGATGCACAGCTGCCTCTTGTGCTTGTATCAACACTATGGTTGCTTCCAATTCCAGTGATTAATAGTACAATAATTTATAACACTTTTTTCCCCACTAAAATAATGAATACTGTTAATTTATGGCACTCACAGAACACAGAGTGTCAGCTCTCATAAGTATCTCAGATAAGGAGATGTTTTTGCCACTAAAATTTATATGAGAGAATGAGACATCATCAAAGTGAGGTGAGTTATAGTGTGGTTACCCTGTGTTTTGTCTATGGGGAGAGGCAAAATTACTATTGTCCAGAAGGCAATGCAGATCTTAGGTGTGTTAAAATGCCATTTGGAGGTGAATCTCTCTCTCTGCTGACCAAAGCAACCCTCCAGGACAAAAAGCTAGGCAGCCTACCTAGGTGAGGCAACTAAAATGGGATGGGTCTATATTAAGGATCTGAGAAGTACCAGAATAACAACAGGGCTGAAAAAGAGTATAAATTTCACTATTCCTAGTCCAGAGCCCACTTAGCTTTGCAGTGTGCATGCATATAACAAAGGCTTGTTCTGTAGAATGCCTGCTCCTATAGTCCTTTTGTGGGCAAAATACTTCACTGTTTCTCACAGTAGAAACAATGCCCAGCTGGAAAAAGCTCGCTGCCATAAAAGCAGTGACATCTTTAAATCAAAGCTTTATGGTGAAAATTGGCACAGTTTAGATAGTAATTTTCTGACACTTTTTTGTTTAACTCTTGGAAATCTAAAATTCTGCTTTCCACAGCCTGTAAACATAACTAAAATTTGCACTGTAAAAACTGAGAGGTAGTTGAACAAAACTTGGAGTGAAGGAAGTGGCCTTTTAGCCATGTACTTATTTGAGATCTCTTATTCAGCAACTGAAAGGACAAAAATCTTGTAATACCTACTACCTGTTACAAGCAAAAGAGAAAGAAAATTTCCAATACATGTTGGATTTGCTGCTGTAGGATGTAAGAAGACTGAAACCACATTTGAGTTTTGTGAGCACAAAAAGCTGTGATCCTAAGTTTAAATTTTGTTAGCTGAGAAGAAGCTGCCAGTTTGAAAGAGAATGAGGGCATGAATGGGAGCTAGCTTTGTCTGGTCCTTCATGAACTTTAAAAGTTCCTGCTGAGTTGCTCGTAGACCCCTTCCTTTCAACAGACCAGCCACAAAGTCAGCATTACCATACAAAATCCAGCATTTCATAGAGCACATCTGTCATATTCTTCTAAATGGCTCAGAAGTTTTCCACATGGGATCAGACTGACACGTTTTAATTCCTGACATTGATGTACCTAATAAAACATGTCCTGCAAAGCATTTTTTAATATAAAAGGAATGATGCAAAAAGTTATTCCATGACAGAATCAGCGCATCTTCATAACCTGGCAACAAGCAGGGGCGAGTCAAGATGGTATTAACAGCAGCCCACAGGTTTCATCTGACTAAAGGTACAATCCCTCTCCCTTGGAGAAATGCAAAGCAGGATGAGGGCAGCACAAAACCCAACACCCCTATCTCCAACTGCCTAGACACAGCTAGATGAGCAAGGAGGATGACAGGGTTAGTCTAGGGGCACATGTGCAGCCAGGCACCCAGATGTGGGGGTTCCTGCCATCTCTGTGTGAATCACAAGCAGAGCTCCAGAACTGGAATCCGGTCTCCATCACAGAGAAGCATGGATTTAATTAGTTCTTTCTGTCACTGTGAAAGACATGAATGAATTACAGTAACATTTTTGCTATTAAGTATTCTGTTGATGAATCCAAAATATATGCAATTACAGATCTAAATATAGTCCCTTACAGTTAACAGAAATCAAGCTAAGTACCTCAGGAAGGGAGGGAGGGAGAACAGACATCTAGACCAATGCAAAAATCTAACTTCACTTCTTTTCTATGACAGTACTATTTTACTTTGAAGCAAAGCACTCCTCAAGAAATTCCATAATATTTCTATGAATATTTCTATTCAGAAATATCCTAGTTTGCAAAAGTAAACCAAAAATCAAGCAAAAATAATGAATTTATTTACTTTTCAAAATTGTTCATCTCATTCCATCTCTAAATGGCTCTGTCCAAAAAATAATTTTGTAACTACAGTCAGAGACATGTCTTGTGTGACTTAAAACTTTAGGTGCACTTCAAAATTATAGATGAGCAACAGCCAAAGAGAAGGGCCCCTTATTTAATTGTGCAGCAATCCACACAATGTCTCACCCCAGACCTAAAGGGAGCACATCCAACCCCACAGGATTCTCCGTAGTCCCTTTCCAGCCTTGCTTTTTGCTGAGACTGCCAGCAAGCACTCCAACTCTGTGAACCTTAGTGGGAATGTGGAGCCTCATTGCCCTCCACACTGAAGTGAGAAGAACAAAATATTTTCACTCTAGCACATCTGGCAATGGAAATCAGGTACTGACACATGACCAGAACCAGAACCAAGCCTTTTTTTTTTTCCCCACATCCCCACAAAATTAAAGCTTTCTATAAGTTATATGATTTTTATTATTAAGAAAAATATTTTTTGTCTAACTACACAGGCCTGGACTTACAAATGCAAGATGGCAGGCACCACACCAAGCAGCAAAGTAAAGCGGAAATTAGGTGCAAAGCTACGTGAAATTTGAAGACTAGTATTAGATGTGAGAGCTATTTCAAAGGTAAATTCCCAAAATGCTTCCATTGTTCTTTAGAAAGACCAAGGACCAACCAGTGCTAAAGAAAGCAGGGCTTGGTAGCAATTTCCAGTGATAAATATCAGTATATTTTAAAGCTTGTTTCACAGGTTTCTCTGTCTCCATCCTGATTTTAGGAGAATATTTTAATCAAATCCAAAATAGCAATGCAGAAAGAAGTGCTGACAAGGAGAGGGATAATCCTGTCCTCAATGCTGATACTGAAATACTTCTGCAGAGCCTACAAGAGAGTATCCCACTGAGATTTCTACAGATGCCCTCGATGGAAAGGACAGTAGACATGAACTCCCGAATTTTCCCCAGAAGGGAAAAATAAGTCATCATCGGAAACACTAAACTAGCTAACCACAAACTGCAGTCAAAATCATAAAGCAAATAAATAGGGGAAAAAAAACCCCAAAAACCAAACATGGAAGAATCCCCTCAATCTCCCAAACATTCATAGGAGTAACAGGGATTACTTGAAAAAATAGCAATCTTTTTAAAAACAGTAGAATGTTTTGAGTTGCCAGCATGCTTTTAATTACGTTTAGAAAATTAAAGTCATTGCATGAACTAGACAAATTAAGTCGTTCAAAATTACAATGAAGTTGCTGATTTGCCAACATTTTTAATCCTGCAATTTTCATGTTCAAATACATTCTTAACAATACCCTTTCAATAATCAAATACATTCACACTGGCAACTTCAGTACACTGACTGATAAGACAATTTAAAGTATTTCAAGGGAGCTATTTGGGTCTCTTGACTTTATATTTTAATGTTGCCAGAACACATATCCTGGTAACACCAAAGAAGAAAGTCAAGCCTTGCCGTACATACACGAAGACTGACCCAAACTGCCTGAAAACAAACAGGAAATTCACAGATTTTTAAGGTCAGAAGGGACTGCTATGATTGCCCATCTCGTTTCTGCACAAAGGAGCCTGTAAGATTTCACCCCAGAAGTCCTGCAGCAAGTATTCAGAAACTGAATTACAGCTGAACATCCGCCACAGAAACATCCTTAGTGTAAATCACCTAAATCAGGATTAAAACTTAAATTATGAAAGGCCTCAGTTTTCCTTCTGTAAACAGGTAGGGTACAGAAGCCTCACCAGTACATCAGGGTGACATTTTTACAGCACAGCAGGATGAATTATTAAGAATGGAACTCCTCCACACGTTTCCAGCTTTACTACACATAATGGCAAGTGATTCCATGAATGACAATGTCATTCATTAAAATATTTCGTGTTCGAAATGTCATTTCTACGCTGTCATTTTTTAAAATAAAATCACAAAATCCGATCTGTTGTTTTTTT
Source organism: Donacobius atricapilla (assembly GCA_013397315.1). Classification (NCBI taxonomy): domain Eukaryota; kingdom Metazoa; phylum Chordata; class Aves; order Passeriformes; family Mimidae; genus Donacobius; species Donacobius atricapilla. The sequence continues at coordinate 571,587 of WBMY01007047.1, forward strand.
CATTAAAATAATTCTAGCAATCAGCACCGTTTACCATTATTTATATAGTAGATGTTAACTCATAAGTAACGAAGGGTTATATCTATAGGGAAGAGAGTCCAAAGTCACATCAATTACATCCTCATTTCTGTTTGTAACATTCACTTTTTGCCCTTTCCCCCACATTTTGTATCATCAGATCCAGGCACATCTGGATAGATGAGCTGAATTAAAAAAGGTTCACATGACCCTTGCTCTATTAGCATATTCAGAAACTTTAAATTGGTGTCCAATTTGCAAGAAACCAGAAATAACCTAAGGTCTGCGAGTGTTTTCAGAATAAGAATTTGCCTTCATATACTTCCCAATTGTTGTTTGAACACTGGAAGCCCCATTTTCCAAAGTTGCAAACACAAACTTGAGGTGAGAAGAGGCCAAATGTAAGGCTGTTTGTCTTTTCTTAAATGCTGCCATACCACAGCCTTAAAGACAGTAGTTTTATATTGTACTAAAGCATGGGAATTCAAAGTAATTAAAATCACATGTGAAAAAAACCCACATTCAAATCACCTTCAAAACACAGCTCTCATAACTTGTTTTTAAAATTACCCTTGAAATTTTGTTATTTATTTATGCTGCTACTGATAGCTGATGTTTATCCACCGAACATGTCACAAATAGATAACAGATTAAACTACGGTTTTAAAATTTATTAGTGCTTGTAAGAGAGGCTTCTCACAAAATTAAACGTCAAGCTTTTCCCTTGGTGTCTGTTCAAAATCTCAGATGGCTGATCTTTACAAAAACACCATTTGAGGCCAAATTTGACACAAATCTTAAAACACAGCATAAAATTACTTTTAAAAATTATTATTTTAAGTGCACAGATTTTTCCCCCATTTTCAATGCAAAAGAAAAATGATTACCGTTCCCCATTAAAGCATTTTTAATTTGAAATTGTTAAGTACTAGAAATCAACACTCTAACACAATGAAGACGCAATATGAGATATGAAGCTTCATAGCCCACCTTTCTTCTTGACTGGCATTCTTCTTCCTACTTCTGAATCTGGTTGCAAGCACTTATTTACAGGTACTAACGAAGTACTACTGGAACACTCTGCAAGGTCAGGAACTGACTATCTATTGCAGAACACTTTTACAGTTCAGTAAGGAAATGCAGCTTCAATCTTCATTTCTACGAATACTTGCTGTTCCCTTGGACTTCCGACGCTCTCCACAAATGAAAAAAAAAAAGGGGGGGAGGCAAAAGAATCTTTTTGATTCTTTTTTAAGAGATGCTTTCAATTTCTTTAAAATATATTTGACTCTATAAAAATACAAGAGCAAACGTTCCTTGGCAATATAAAACCTTATTATAACTCCTCTTCCGGCAACAAAGTTTGAAAATTAAAATATTTTATGCAATACATTTAAGGCACAGTCCATTTCTAGGCAGCTGTCACACTCCACCTGTACATGGTCAAAAACATATTATTTGCAGGACAAAAACGCCTAAGTAATCCAAATAAGGAGGAAGACAAAAACAATTGCTGAAGTGCCTCTTTAAGCTCTTTCACTTCTTGAATTAATTGTGCTAGCTATGTATTAGGTGTCTACACAGCAGACTGAAAAGATCCCTTTTTCCTCACCAGACAAGAGCCTTCAAATATCACCCTCTTACCCAACAGAAGTCACTGGGCAGACACTTTCATTTTTATTATCTGCAAGCCACCCAGCCTTACGGTCTTTAATGTCCCTCTGATCCTCCCATGTATTAAAAGAGAGGATTGAAAACGAGGAAAGCAATCCCTTGACCTGGAATTATTAAAGTGACAGTGCTGCCCACTGGGCACTTGGGCAAAGCAGACTGCTTTATACCGGAGTCATTTACTTCATGCCATTCCTTCCCTTGCACAGCAGCAGCCACCTCGTGAAAGAGGAATAAGGAGAGTTAGGAGAAGAGCTTCACAAAAGGTTCATTTTCAGAGATAATGAAGTATTAAAGAAATAAAAAGCAAGCCATGAGATCAGTCCGGAGTTTTCCACTCAGAAGCGCAGCTGGTTGGCTTCAGTATCATCAGCCTCTCTCTCTCTCCCCCTTTTTCTGGAAAAACAAAAAGAGAAACAGAAACGGGATAGATTTCTCTCATCTACTTCATTAAGGAAAAGTCTGAGAAAGGCGGACGAGCTCCAAACGCTTCCCTTCCCCGCGAGAACGAGGAGCTACGATGCACATGACAGGGCTTTGCTGAGCATCGTCTTCTCCGGGAGATGGGAACTGTGTTTGTGGAGGGGGCGGCTCTGCCCTGCTCTCTGAAGCTCTCAGCTGGGATCTGCTCGTCCCCGCATGCCGCGGGCCGGGACTCGGGCGCTGTCCCCCCTCACGCCCTCCCCGCTGCACCCTGCCCCGGTTCTCCCGAGCGCCAAGGGTCTGTCTGCTGCTTTCTGAGGCCAAACAAGTCACAGAGGGCGGGCTGGCTGCCTGGGGGACTGGGACGGAGCGCGGGTCAGCCGGCGGAGCCAGGCTGCCTTTAAGGACGAGGACAATTCCCCGCCGGGTTGCGGAGGGACAAGCGAGAGGCAGCAGCTGAGGGGATGAGGAGGCATTGGAGGTGGGGCGAAACGAGAGGCAGCCGGGGCGAGGGGCGCTCGAAGGGGCGGGAAGGGGAGGGAGCACAAAGCAGCCGGTGGCGAGGGAAG
>WBMY01007047.1:574618-590580 GCA_013397315.1 Donacobius atricapilla
AGCGCGGTGCAGGGGCAGCGAATGGTAGCGGTGGGGTTCGAAGGTCGGGGTCGAGCAGCAGTTTCCGGGGGTGAGGGTTCTGACCTGAGCCGGGCCCGGGGGCTGTGGGAGGGCTCCCTCTGCCTCCAGCGGCGCGCAAGGCTCTGGCAGAGACGCGTGTACAAGCCGTGTGCAAGGCTCAAGGAGCGGGGCGAGCTTACAGCTCCGTGACGTGCTGTCCGTGGGATCCCAAAGCACAGGTTTGAGGACCCTCCTCAGGCGGCCTGAAGCGATCCCGCCGAGGTCCTGCCCGCCTGTCCCGCTTTCTGCGCTCCCGCATCCTGCCAAGCCCGAACCGAGGCAGGCTCAATCCCATAGGTAGAGCGTAGGACACAGCCTTCACATTTTAAAAGCGACTTACGGTAAGTATGATTGGCAAGGTAAGTCTGGGAAAGTTCCCTCTGCAGTAAAACGTGTAGGAAAAGAAGCACTCTAAACTCCAAGTGTAATCAAGAGCTGTTCTAAAGGGTTGGCCTCAGGTAGCCACCAAGATGCTCTTATCACTTTCCGCCCCCTTCAACAGGTCGAGAAGGTGAGAATAAAAGCTCGGGGGTTGTGCTAAGGACGGGGAGATGACTCACCAATTAGCATTACAGTCCAAACAGTATACTTTGGGGAAATTGAATATACTGTCAATCAAATCAGAATAAGATAATGAGAAATAAAGCCAAATCCTTAAAACACCTTCCCTCCACCCCTCCCTTCACTCCTGTTTTTCTCTATGTCCTCCTCCCTCTTAGAAGCGCAGGGAGACAGGGAATGGGGGTAGTAGTGAGTTCATCACGTTGCCTCTCCTTCCTCCTTGCGCTCTTTTCCAGTATGTGGTCCCTTCCACAGGAGACAGTTCTCCACAAACTTCTCCAACAGGAGTCCTTCCCACAGGCTGCAGTTCTCTACGAACTCCTCCAGTGTGGGGTCCCTGTCACAGGAGTCAGTCCTTCTGTAGCAGTGTGGGTCCCCCACGGGCTCACAGGTCCTGCCAGGAACCCACTCCAGCCTGGGTTTCTCTCCCCACCTGGTCACATATCCTGCCAGGAGCCTGCTCCAGCACGGACCTCCCACTGGGTCACAGCCTCCTTTGGGCATCCACCTGCTCTGGCATGGGATCCTCCGGGGGGCTGAAGATGAATCCCTGCTCCACCGTGGTCCTCCATGGGCTGCAGGGGCACAGCTGCCTCACCGTGGTCTGCACCACGGGCTGCAGGGGAATCTCAGCTCTGGTGCCTGGAACATCCTGCCAACCTGTACTGGGCTGTTCCTCTCACTCCTCTTTTCCAGCTACTGTTGTGCAGCAGTTTTTACCCTTTCTTAACTTTCCCCCACACACCACCACTGTAGTGGTTGGGCTTAGACTTGGCCAGCAGCAGGTCTGTGTTGGAGCCAGCTGGAACAGACTGTTGGACACAGGGAAAGCTCCTGGCATCTCAGAAGCCACCCTTGGATCCCCCCTGCTACCAAAACCTTGCCACACAAACCCACTGCAACTGTATGCTTTCTGATTTATGTCTACAAATATGGATTTATTTGGCTGGGTTTTTTTCCTTACAGTTCTGTTTGACAGTTAAGTCAATTTAAACCTGGAGTGTTGCCATGCAAAATAGGAAATGCATTTGTGATTCATAGTGGCAGAGTCTAAATGTTTATTTGAGTCATACTGGGGCTATGCAACTTTGATTACATTTGTTTATTTTTTCCCTATGATCCAGGACTTCAAGATGACAGGAAGAGAGTTTCTTGAACTAGATTCTCCACAGCAAAGACTAATTTTGGAAAGATTTAAGCGGATGGAAATCATACAAAAGATGTTCAATGAGCTTCCTAAAGCAGATCAGTAAGTGCTGGTAAAATAAATGAAGATAAGTGCATCAAACACTTAAGGTCTTGGGGGCTTTTCTTTTACCTTATTCTTGTATTACAGATTTTCCTTGCAGTTAAAAAATTATTTAATTGTGAAGATGCTTTTTCTTGTCCAGAACAGAAAATTTGGTTTATGTTTTTTCAATATGGTTATTTCGGTGCTGGCTCTGGTCCTGCGCAGCTGGTTTCTGGCATGTGCTCCCCCAGTGCTTAGGGTTCTGGGATGGCTGATCAGCCCTGACTGGCTCTGAGCATTCTCACAGTCCTATGCTAGGGCTAAAAAATTTTCTAGGAAACTGAAATGTGATTCTGCTGGAGTCATTTTGTGTCCAGCAGGGCTGGCCTGGGGCCAGAACTGAGTGAGCATCAACCTGCTGGTTCTGCATTTCATTCTGCGCTGCTGCGTGTTTCAGGAAGGCGAGACTAAGGTATCCAGGTGGTGGTGGAGGAGTCAGCTGGAGTCCTGCAGGCTCACCAGCAGGGTTCTGTGCAGCACAAAGCCAGCTAAAAGCCTTCTGGGCCTCACAAATGACCTTTTGGTTTGTGATACTGCATGTCACTGCAAAACCTTACTGGACCTGAGCTGGTTCTGTTAGGAGCCATTTGCATGTGTGTATCAGCTTGCATAATTTTTTTATAAATAAGAGCAATCAGAAGCTTATTTGATTTATATTTTTTTTAATAGGACTAAATTGCTGGCTAAACAAACTGCTGGTAGTAACACAGGGCCTCCCCACGCAGGTGAGAAGGAAAAGGCTACAACTTTGTGTAGGATCTGCTGCCCTCACATTCAGCCTCCAAGACTCCTCTTTCCCCAGGAGAGCAGGGGAGGCAGATACTCAGTAGTGATGTGGTAATGTCTGGATAGAAACTCTGGACTTACAGATTGCTGGGCCTTGGAAAGAAGTAGCTCCCAGTCTGTAGCAGGACTTACAGCTCATATCCAGAAAGGAGCTCACTAATGTCTGGAAAGGAAGAGCAAGCACGCTGCAGTCAAACTGAGAGCTCCTGTTTACCCAAGCACTTGTTTTTAACACTAGGGAGCTCAAACAAACAAAAAAACACAAACCCCAACTCTTCCATCCTCCTTTTCTTTTCTTTTGTGCAGTGTAGCAGTTCTGTACCTCACTAAGTAGATTCTGCTGGTTGTGGGTACATTAATTTGCTCTGGTTTATTCAGCTAAAATTTTAATCTCAGTCCTCCATATTTATTGACGTGCTTACCTGTGTCTTGCTGCCTGTGATTGTAAAGGTAAAATTTGAATTTTCCTATTCAAAACAAGAAATTGTTGGTGTCCTTGATGTCTGACATTTTTAGCATTTTAAGTTTTGCAAGGTTAGCAAGTACATCTCTGAAATCTTTTCTCTATGATTTAGTGCTAAATATTACTCGAAACATTAAAATGTGGAAGAATTATAAGTAGACTGACTTGACTTTTTAAAATTATGTGGTTTATTGTATATATATTTCTTAATTTTTTTCAGAAAACATTATCCTTAGAAACATGCTTATTAGGAGAACTTTAATGAAGTTTCCATTAACTATAATAATGGGGGAAAAAAACTGTAGCAACAGCTTCTCAACCTGTCACTTCACTCTTGAAGTGTGTGTAAACTCAGACATGTAACAAAGGATGCTGCACTGGCTGCTTTTGAAAGTAGTTACTTTCCATTTGGCACCAGTGAGAGGTTTACGTCTCTTAGCCCTTGTTGCAGGATTTTCAGAAGAGAACTGTAGTGTTGACTAAACTAAACATTTTTACAGCTCTCAGTTGCTGAAACGACTTTCCTTCTTTCACAGAAACCTTTGTAATCATGGAAAATACTTCCTAGCAGCAAATTCAAGCTTATGTGGCTTAGCAGCAAATAATTTCTTCAGGAGCATCCTACATGTCAGAAAGGCTTTCTTGGTGTCTGCTATGCCAATGGCTGTTATTCCATTTCTTTCGACAGCAGCAGTTTATGAAGTTTTTGTGCGTGACCCTTTATTTTCAGGTAAAAACCTCTTTATTCCTTCTTTTTTTTTTTTTTTCTGAAAGGGCTTTGCTTTCTGTACACAGTGTAGTACTAGAGGAGCTTTTTCTTCCTGCTCCTAAACTGCTGTGGTCTTAAAAACCTGTTTGTAAAGCAGAGTTTGAAAAACAGAATGCATTGAACAGTAGTGTGTTCTTGAAGTGGATCGGGAGAGACATATGTTTATATGTATTTCTTTTATACATTACTTATTTTCAGCACTTTTCACTCCAAGTCATGTAAAAGTGACTGCAACAGAGCAGTTCAATTTCCCATCTGTACAATTTCATTTGAAGGTCAGCTTTTGAATGATAAATTCCTCATGGGTTGGAGTGGAAGTTACTGGTTTTGTCTCAGTTTTTGTTTCAGGACTGTCTTTGTTGTTATTTTTGTTTTGGGTTTTTTGTTGTTGTTGTTTTAGAAGAAGAGTCCTCCTTCATAATTTTTTGCATACCTGTACAGCTTGGAAGTTTCTGTCAAGAGCCTGTTTTCAGGTCCTTGCACACAGGTTATAAATTGATGTGGTGGAGCGTGTGTGGATCTTGGCAGTGAAATATTGTTTGCCATGCAGGTCAGCTGAACTGTGAGGTGTGTACCGTGATCAGAGGAGGATTAGTGGGTGCTGTTGTGGGAGGTTTCTATCCCATTTTCCTGGCTATCCCGTTGAATGCAAGCCTTGCAGCCCGGTACGTCTTACTTACCTGCCATGTATTGATTGAAATGCATTTCTGGGTTAAATGTTCAGTTCTCAGTGAGAATTCTGTAGATATTTAATCTGTGCACACTTGTTTTCTTGTAGACATTTAGGATGTGGAAGGAGATTTACATTAAACTCATCTAATTATAAAGTGAAGTTTGTAAGAGCTACACCAAAGTGAAATAAGATCTGCAGTGTGACCCATTGGGAACCCCTGTGTTTAGCAGGAACCTTCCAAGTCTCCCAGGGTGTGCCTGGGTGTGTGTAGTGGTGGCTGCCATTCTGCCACACTGAAGGTGGCTGGATAGCCACTGCCCCTGGGGAGTGCCCAGCAGCCAGAGTCCCTGACAGGAGTAATTCAGAGCACAGCAAGGGCAGGCGAGGCTTGGTGAGACCCAGGGCATGGTCAGGATGTTCTAAAGTATTTATCAAGAGAGGTCAGTATCACCAGGTGAATTTAACTTAGGAGAAGGAAAATTGCTATCTGCATAAATATTTATGTTAAATCTTGACACTTGCATGGAAAAAATGTAAGTTTCTATCACTGTTTCTGTTGTTCAGGTATATGTCAACTCCCTTGCCAGGGAAAGAAAATCTGTTACGCTTCTGGCTCACAACTGCTCAGCCTGTCTTTAGAAAGATGAGTCTGGGTATACTGGTGCAGGTTCTGACTGGATTATACCTTGCCACTAAACAGCATGGAATATATATCAAAATGCTGCTGCAGATGAACACTAACAGGGATCCTGAAGAGCTACCTGAATGAGGTGAAGCAACGTTTCAATTTCTTTGAATAAGTAACCATAATAAACAAGTAAAAGAAGTGTTGCTGTGTCTTTTCAATACAAAAATGAAGTCTCTGCACTGGCACTTTTTAAGTTCTGAACTTAACTGCAGGTTAAACCTTTGATTATGCCCAGTTTACTGTATACACCAGAATAATAGACAGGTGTGTTGCTTTGGAAATGGGAGGCAAGAAAGCGATTATTTGCCTGCTTAATCTTTGGTTTTAAGGTGATGCTACAACTTTTCGAAGCTGTAAAAAATGAATATTCTTGGAAAAAGAGGTTTTTTTCCTTCACAATGCAAACCATAGAGATGTAAAGAACAAAAGAGGAAGATCAAGGCAAGGTTTTACTAGAGATTCCTCAAAGTCTGAGTATTCTGCTAGCACAAAACTTCTGTCACATGATTACCCCTTTTACATTGTTACAGGAGTCAGACTGTAGAGAACACTTTTATCACAGAGCAGTCAGGACTGATAGTCGTGTCAGCCTTCCCAGCATATCAAAAAAACTGCCCTTGGAACTATTTTGCCTTTAAATAAATCTTTGGCTGTGGCAAGAGGCCTTTGAGGGCCAATGCCAGTACTGGGATATCTCAGCCTCATCTAAGATCAGTGGTCCAGAGTTTGTGAGTTGGGTGTGTCTTTTGTGTGCTAGAGCAATATAAATTGCTGCTCTCCTACTGCATGGGGTGTCTTCAGTGTATTCTTCAGACTGAGCTAAATCAGGAATTCTACAGAAGCAATACTCTCAATCTGATGTAGGGTCTTAACCCCTGTAGGTGGGGGTTGGTCTCTTCTCCCAGGCAACAAGTGACAGGACAAGAGGAAATGGCCTCTAACGGTGCTAGGGCAGTTTTAGGTTAAACAGCAGGAATTTCCTTACAGATAGGCTTGTTAGGTATTGGAATAGACTGCCCAGGAGGTGGCAGGAGTCACCATCCCTGGAGGTGTTCAAGAAACCACTGGATGTGGCACTTGGTCTATCGAGGAGTTGGTGATGACTCGATGATTCTGGGGGTCTTTTCCAAACCAAAATGATTCTGTAACTGTAAAAGCTGTTCAGTTAGTTACTGGTTAACAGTCAATAAAATTACAGCATCCCCAGAGATGCACGTGGAAATAGTTATTAATGAGAATTAAGAATTCAGCATTGAGACCTTTAATTGAAAGGGGTTAAAATTTATGTTGTAATGCTGGTAAGAAATATATTGAAGGAGTTTCATCATCTTTATCTACCTTTTCCTTAAGAATGGGTCATTGCAGCAGTAACATGACACATTCTTTCTTTACAACCAGGAGCAGCAGCCTGATTTGTACAGGGAAGCAGCAACACAGACTCCCTGTTGTTGTTAGGTAGAGATCATTTAGTTTTCCTCGGTTCCAAGCGTTGCTGTGTCACGTGGTGTTCCCATCCTGGTCTGCACCCAGACAGCTTGGCCTTACCTTAAGCAGGAGCTTCTCAGGGAGCAAGTATTTTACATGACAGTGAATTGTCGTATCTCCGGAAGCCATCAGACTTTAACCAACAGAACCACTTACCTGCGATAATAAAAACATAAAATAAAGGCGTTATTGTGCAATAGTATCTTCAAGAATGACAGTGATTGGCTCAGTGATTATTTCAAGTGCTTAACATGATATAGTTAAAATACTGCAAATAGATTCCAGTGCTTATTAAAGGGGGAGATTCAAAAGGATCTTCCCTTCCATGTGCAACTTTCATTTTGGTATAAATTGAAGTGATAATTGTCCTCAGTCACCAAAACGCATGTTCTGATGTTTAGTGTCTGGCCTGGACAAACCACGTTCTTTTAGATACTCATTTCTTAAAGTGAAATGTGAAGACTGTATATTAAAAAAAAAAAAAAGTTACATTCCTCAACAGTTTTAGTTAGTTCCAAAGACAGATAGTTGTTTCCAGCATCACTGATAAACACACAAATTGCAAGCATGTACTTCACATGTTCAGCTCTAGTCACATCAAGGGTCAGCTGAACACTCCTGAGACCAGAAAGGTGGTGTGTTTGTGAACAAGGAAACTTTCTAATTACACCCTCTGTACTTCTCCTTCAGCTGCTGGGGGGAAGAAGTGTTCTCAGAAGTTAATCAGTGAAGTCTGAAATTGTTTCAGAATTCCACAGGACAGCAAGATACTATCCCAGTTCTGGCATGCATGCATGTGGAGGAGTGCCTACACAGTAGTCTGGGAATGCTCCTTCCATTCCCTGTTTCACACACTCCTACAACCCCCAAGAACCAGTCCTCGGCCTCTGACAACTGGAATAAACTTCCCACAAACACCGAGTGAGAACAGGTGTTAGCTGGATCCTTTCTTCCACCACTAGGAGAAACAAGCCCAGCACAGGCTCCATATCCCAGAGAAAGGACTTCAGGCTGCCCCAGGTCTGAACTACAGCCAAAAGAATGCCAAGAATGGCTACAGATAAGAGCCAACAGAAATACTAAAAATGCACCACCTTTATCTTCTAGATGCACCATTCTAAATGCTGTCTCAACATTACAAGCTGTTCTACAGCTCCTGCAAATGACACCCTCATCTCCTGGTACATGTGCAAGTCCTGCCCTTGGCATCTTCCTGCTAATAGGCACAGGCAGAATTATTTCTCTACATCTGCATATCCCACTTAAACTGGGTGGAAAAATGTAGAATCAGCAGCTGGTAATGTGCAATTTTTGCACATGGTGTTCTTTAGACAGAGTCCATTTAAACAGCTCCCATACCTAACATATCCTTCAGACATTTTACAGTGTAACTAAGAGTAAATACAGCCCTATAACCAGAATATTGCTGATTCCGGCAGAAAACCTCCTTAACTACAAACTCTAAAAACCACAGCATTTAAAAAAATCAGTAAATGCACAAAAGGCCTTTGTATTTTGCAAAGATCCCTGTGTTTCACAGGGAAAACTGATTACAATTTTGACAAATGGCATGAGAAATCTGATTCTCTGGAAGTACCAAGAAATGCCAAGTGTTGGAACACGGGTCCCTGCATTTCCTGTGATATCATCTCTCCAGGCAGCTACAGATTACCGAAGCACCAATGTTTTTTTAACTCCCAGATGCTGCAAAGCTCTTCAGAGCAAAGAGAAGTTAATTTAGAACACTACCAAGAGTCACAGCACTGGAATGAAACTTCAAAGGACTAAAGGAGAACTGAGCACGAAATTGTTTCTTAATTAAACACTAAAGCCTCCAGTGACTGTGTTGGGGAAAAAAGAAAAAAGTAAATGCAGGTAGCAGAGCTGTGCAGAACACTGGCAGCACTTGGTTCTGTGGTACATACAATTTACCAAACGCATTTCAGTGCTGAACAGGGTATTTCCTGCAACTAGAGGCCAAAAAGGCAGAGCATGCCAGTATGCTTTTACATTTTTACGCAGTATTTTCGTGAAATGCTCCTTTTTATCAAGCTGCAGACTACTTTCACTAGAATCCCCTCATGCTAGAATGCCAGTGGACTGTTTTAAACTCTCCTCTACAAATACAGCATTTAAGATGAGCAGAAATCTGAACATAAAGCACATGGCTCACTCCAGAGCATTGAAAATGTTCTGTCCTTTCAGCACTTGTCAAATCTTTCATTTTTAACGCTCACTCCCGTGTTTAGTGTGGCAGTAGCAATTTGATCACAGATTATGATTCCACAGCAAGTAATAAACCAGTCATGAAACTTCAGAGCCTAAAAATAGAACAGAGAAAGGAGGAAGATGCCAAAAGACTACAGAAGGGTTTCTCTAAGTATTTTACTCCTCCATGGTATATTGGTCAAATATATCCATATTAACAAAAAATTAAGAACAACTATGAAATACAAGAAGTGCTGATTCTCAGAAGTAAAGCTCTAAATGCAGTTCAAGGAATAACACCTTGGCATTGTCCTCACCACAAAATTACCTTTAAAGACAGATGAGCAAGAACATTTCTCCTGCATACCCTGATCCATTTTATCTTGTTTTCCAGTTGATGACCCAGAGATAGCAGCAAGAACATTTTCCCCTTTCTGTTTTACCACTTTGTTTAATGAACCAAGTCGTTCATGAAAAGAGAAAGATGAAAAAACATTTGAGCCCATAAACAGAAAGATCAACAAGTCTGATTTTATTATGATATTGTATTCTTCTCTGAATGGCACAATTACAAAGAAACATTTACAATATATTTTCAAGTATTAATTTATGTCATTTCAAGGCTTTCACTTCAAAAAGCTACATTAATAATACACCATACAGATAGTACAGTTGGTTTAGAGTTTCAAATAACTTCCTCCCTTCTATTTGGTTTAAATATGATTCAGTAGGCACTAGAAATGCCTGCAGCCACTGACTTTCTCGGGACTTGACCTTGTTCTTGTACCATACCACACCATTTTGCATGTCAGAAAATCAGCTGCTCTCAGACACAGCCACAGGTCGTGTCACAACAGAGCATTGTGCAGGTTCACAGCAGAGGCCAGGAGAGCTGTCCCTGACCCTGCCATTCAGATGTGATGCGACAAGAAAGAATGCATATTTAAATTAACTTAAAAAACACTCCTACACTGAAGTAAACGTAAAAATGCCACTGGAACATCCCATGCTTGCTAGATTAGTGTCTCTCTTTTCCTCAAGCATGTTAAAACCGCAAAATAAAGCACGTTCATGAAGTCTGAGCTAGGCAGGTTGAGATTAGGTTGAATCTAAATAATTTCCATTTTGCATATCAGTCAGTGCAGGTCCTGCTGGTTAACTCTGACTCCTCTGCACTGGTTAACCCATAACCCATCAGTTACAGCAGAGTTACCCTGGTTAAGACAGACTTTGAACAGCCCTGTTGATGCCAACACAGAGGTGTAAGGTCACACATACCCCACTAAGTCTCTTTTGTGCTGGCAATATCCCTTGAACAGATGGAATTCTGCATACAGTGGAGTACAACCTGTTTGATAAAATATTGCCTTTAAAAAAAATCATCTTGAATGACAGTAAATAATCCCAGCATTCAACTTTTTCTTTTTAACCAAAGACAGCAAAAGCCCTGTTACCTCTTTATTCTCATTTCTTATACTACCTTTTAAAACAAAGCAGGAAATGTGGCCAGCAGCTGGTCCCGTCTCTTCTGCCCCAACACAGCTGAATCCACTTTAGCATAAAGAAAAACAAGGATGCTAAATACACATATACTTTATCACACAGTGATGTTTCACAAAGAAAAATCAAACTCCTGTTCTACTGATGAACACGTGACAGGATCTAGCACCAATAAAGCAAATGCCCGGGAGAAAATGCTTTCACCTACTTAGCCTTAAACAAAAAATTTAAGGCTTTAAGAAACAAGACTTCAGAAATACTAAATAGCATCTTTTTTTTTTAGAAATTAATAAATGAAGCTGTTATAGAAAAGTATTCTTTGTGAAACCTCACTTTACATATTATCATTTTCACAATCCTTCCCCCAACTGACATACATTTAAACAACCTAAACATTTTAATACAACTGAAAAAAGAACCCACTCATCTTTTGTGATAGGGAGAAACACTGACTAGTACAAGAAAACACACACTGTTTGTCAAACTATTTTTCCTCTTATCTCAGGAGCAATTATGGAGCATTTTTCATATAATTAGCCTCAAGATACATATTTGCTCATCTCCAAACTGTGCTTAATTATATCTGGTAATAGATTTCTGGATACTGTAAGAGGCTAAATTAAGAACTCTACAGTGGAGTTAAGCACATGCATATACATGCAATATTTTTAAAATTTAAAGCTACTCTGAAGTAACATAGGAATTTCAGTGTGCATGAGCAGAGAGATTTACTTATGGGAAGGTAAAGAGCTACTTCGATGCACTGATTCTTCAAACCTGATTCTCCTTAGAGGTCCATGCAAGAGTGACTCCTCTATGTGAGGATTCCTCTGCAGAGATTTAACCAGGGCTCAGGCTGTTTCATCAGGTAAAATTCCGTATCGTGAATTCGAGCAAGCTAGAGAAGGGCTTTTGAAAGGTACCGTGAATCCCTAACACTAAACAGCATTTTAAACCAACAGGTCACAAATCCCTCTTTTTTCATTCAAAAAGCAGTTTACTTAGACTTTTGGGACAGTGCCCTGTAATAGAAGGCTATAAAGGTCACGTCCCCCTTATTAGCATATTTTCCTTTTTCAGCTCATCAGATACTCGGTTTAATAGGAAATTTCTATTTCAAATGGTGCGAACATTTTTTTGAAACTCAAAATGTAGCTCCTGCATTGGCTACTATGTAGCAAATGTATTCGTTTCAAAAACTAAACCAGGAAAACAGCTAATGAGAATGGTGTGATTGAAACCTTTACTATCAGTTGTCATCCAGAGCTAGAAACATTTTGGCAGAGAAGGCCAAGGCCCAGAGAAATAATTTTCTGAACCAGTCATTACAAGAGACTGGGATAAGCAAAGCAAGCTGTCTGATACCACATTATGGGAATATATTGATCCTTACCAGGTTGCGAGGTGGAAAACGACTGTTCTTTAACCCCTACACAACGGAGCCTGGCAGGGCAACCACCTAAAAGAGAAACTGTCAGAGAGGTTTTAATAGTAATGTATAACTGAGATGCAGTACAATTTTATATGCATGCTTTCTTTTGCCGATCATTACTATTTTCTTAAGTCTGTCCAGTGACGATGTCATAATGGAGTTTTTGTTTGGTTTTCTAAGCAAGCATTTTCGGCTCCTCAGGATAAGCAGGCTAGACATTATCTGACTCAAGACCGGGTAGTCAGCATTATCTTTACTGCGAAGTGGAGCCGAGCACACCTTCATGCATCAAGTCGGCATGATCTTTCACCCAAGTGCTGCGAACGGGCTCCGGCGGCACCTCCGCGTGCGCGCCACGCGTGTCAGTCTGCACGACCGCTGTCGCACTGCTGCACACAGCTCTGCGCGACTCCCATCGCCAAACAGGCTCACACCACTACCGTCCACACGCCAGACTTACGGCGCCTTGAACCAAGGCCACCGTCTGGCTCCCAACGTGCCGTTCGAGAGAATTTTTTTGTTACCCTGGCCGCTTAAGTAAGCGCCAGGTTCCCCTCCTTTGCATCTCCCCCAATACCACCCCATCACCACTGTATGGATTCTTTTCCTCCGCACCATTGCCTGCTTCCTCCGCCGCGACGCGAGGCCCTTACGGGTGAGAACCCCACGAGTACTTGCAGCAGGTACTTGACCCTACATTTTGAAGGAGGCCGCTGCCCGCCGAGCACAGATGGAGCAGAACTCCACCGACACCTGATCCCGGTCCACGTGCAGGCAGATCCCGCCGGGGGCCGCCCACTCCTCCTCCGTCTCAGTCCCCGCTGCCGCCTCCTCCAGGCCGCGGGGCCGGGAGCTGGGCAGTGCGTAGTCGTGGTCGCTGCTCTCGCCGGCGGGCTGGAGGTGCTGGTGCTGGCGGCGGGGGCTGCCCGTGTCCCTGAAGAGGCTGGTGCTGAGCTGCAGCCCGCCGGCGCGGGTCCCGGCCAGGCGGCTCAGGAGCTGCCCCAGCGCGCTCTGGTTCGCCAGCACAGCCCGCAGGTAGCTGCTCTCCCGCTCCAGCTCTCGCAGGCGGCGGCTCAGGCCGCGGTTGCGGTCCCGCAGCTGCCGGTTCTCGGCAGCCAGGCCTTGCAGGCGGCTCTCCAGCCCCAGCACGTACTGCTTCTTCTTCAGCCGGTTCAACCGCGCCGCCGCCGCCGCCTTCAGCCGACTGCCGGCCCCGCCNNNGGGGCTGAGGGCGGGGGGGAGCGGCTGGCGAGTGCGCTCGCGCGCGGGAATGGGAATGGGAATGGGAATAGGAATGGGAGGCGGGAAGTGTGCCCGGCGGGGAATATGTGAAGGTTTTTCTTCAGAGAGGATGCTCTTCGACGTTGGGTCTTTGTGTACTTTCAAGTCTAGTTAGCGAGAAGGGAGATCCGCGAAACAGAGAGCAGCCCACAAGCTCTAAGGGACCTCCAGGTCAGAAGGACAAATTCATTGTCGCTGGAATTGCCTTCTTAACGTTTAGGGATCAACATGTTTCAGTGACCTCAGACCTAGAGGGAGGTTAACAAAGCTTGGGAAGAAGGATGTACAGCTGACAGTGGACACCAAGAATGCAGAACTTACTGCCACAAGGACATCTGACAGGACTCCCACGATAAGGAATAAATTAATAAACGCAACTCGGCAACTGCACTAAATCAGCTCCGACAGGGTGAAACACAATTCCAGCACGGGGAGATCCCAAAAACCAACTCACGGGCCACCGAACCCAAAAAAAGAGAAAGATTGAGCATGCAAACTAATTAGCAAGAGAGAATCATTAGCCAATAGAGTACTAATTAATAGGAGAACTAGGTAACTTGTAGCTTTTAACACCAATTCCCTTGTTTGCTAAAACATATAAATTGTAAAAGGTTTTGATAGCTGGTGTATTTGATTTGTGGAATACCACGGATTACCCAGGCTTGTGCAACTCTGAAATTAATGTCTCACCTGTGTAATTATAGGCTGGTAGCACACCAGGTAACAAATCCGATTTTTGTGGACAGCAGGGTGACATTGTGTGGGGGGCTGCGGGTATAGCTGGGGTGATGAGAGGTGTGTAGGAAATGTGAGTGTACAGGAGGGGGCTGTGTGTGATGGGGGGTGAATGAGGGCATGGGGGGCAGTGACGAAGGGTTTGTGGGTGAAGGGCGGGAAGGTCTCTCACATGTAGACAAGACCAAAGGATGGGAAGGGGGATGTCCCTGAGGAGTGCAGAATGTGGGGTCTTTCCCACCACACCCCATGGCTGGGGCTGGCCCAGAGGCCTGTGGGGCTGTTCTGTCACACAGCAAGCAGGTGTCCCCTGCCCAGCTTTAGAGTATTTAGGCACCTGGTTTCAGGGGCTCTTGCAGTGACGAGAGGGATACGGGTGCTGCTCCTTGCCTATGGACTCATTCAAACAGAGCAGCCAGCTCTCAGACCAAGGGCATAGTGTGAGTCAGCTGGTATTTACACTGTAGCTGCCAGCACTGAGATTAACTAAATGTGTGTGGGGGGTGGGCACCTCGGAGCAGGGAAGTATGGTTAAAAAGTAGGAGAATGTGGTCTGTAAAACACATCTGGAATGACACCTGTAGGAGCCAGGATCAGAAGAAATGCTGTGGTTCATCACACAGCAGGTTATAGAGCAATACTTGTCACTTGGCTTTCCGTGGGTTCAAGGACAGTCCAGGAGAAATTCAGAAGAAAGGCTGCTAGCAGCTGCTGCTTATGTAGAGTCAGAATCACAGAATCTGACTATAGTTTGGGTTGAAAGGGACTCTAAAAATCACCTAGTTCCAACCCCCTTGCCTTGAGCTGCTAAACCTTCCACTGTACCAGGTTGCTCAGAGCCCCATCAACCTCACACTGAACACTTCTAGGGATGGGGCCATCCACAGCTCCCCTGGGAAACCTGTGCCAGAGCCAGAAACCACATCTGGTTCAGCCAGTCCTTGAGACAAACAGGTCACTGGCCTCTAGACCTGCTGCTTCCATTCATGTCTGTAAATGACCGCAATAGATATCTAGTCTGATACCATGCTGTGTTACAGATACTCAGGACCAAGAAATACTCAATCCATTACCTAAATTCTTGAGTTATCCCAAGGCATAAGCAAAGAACTTGAGGTACTCTGGAGGCAGCTGCCTACAGCCCAGGTGGGGAATGTCATTTGGCCCATCATGGTAGTTGTTCAGGATTGTTTTTTTTTTTGGTTGGAGACTTAAAGAGCAGGAGCTGAAACTCAGCAGCAAAAAACTTCCTTCTTGCCTAGGAGACCAGCAAGAGAGAGTGGGAGGTCTCTGTATCCTACAGCTGACAGGAAAGATTTTTCTTGTCAAAAGCTGCCAGACATGCACAAAATGGAGGACTGTATCACTAATATTTATCTGCAGAGAATAGCTAGAAACAGGAAAAAAACCCCTGGTGGAACATCTAGAGCATTGTCCTGTTCCAAAGAATAGACTGAAATCACCCAAAAGACTTGACGATTTATTCCAAGCTGAATGGAGATATAAATACTACTCTGGCATTAAATAGGGTTTAAATGACTGCAGAAATCTGTAAGACTACTAGAAAACTATAAACAGTAATTTGCTTGAGAATCAGATGTTGTATGATTGTATTGGTTTAGCATAAATGGTAGGAAAAACCAATTGTTGATCCATTTTGGAACTAACAGCTAAGCTGGCCAATCAGGTAAAAAGTGTACACCCCCTGGGACACTGCTTAAAAACAGGAATCTTGGGAGACCCGCCCTCTTTCCACGGACTCCCAGCCATGAGGTAACATCGCGGCCGGGCCGGGAGGGGGCCTGGGCCCCAGGGCTCCGGGAGGCCCCGGGAGTCCCCGGGAGTCCCCGGGAGCCATGGCCGGGCCGAGGGGCCGGGATCAGGGCCAGCCCTCCGGAGAGCCGGGCGATCTGAGCTCGGCGGACGCCGCAGAGAGAGGGAGAGATGGCCCTGGCCCCCTCCTCCAGCCCCCGGGTCCCCGGAGAGCAGCACCGAGCCCAGGCTGAGTTAAAAACGCACCCCATAAGACC
>WBMY01007047.1:590857-619424 GCA_013397315.1 Donacobius atricapilla
AAGTAGATTGTTGCTAGGGAGGAAGAGGGGTTGTTTTTGAGAGGGTTTCGTAGTTGGTTTTTGTTTGTTTACCTTTACTGTATGTTAATAAATCTGTTTCTATTTTTGAACTGAACCTGTTTTGCTTTTCTTTTAATCCTATTCCACTAAAATGAAAATTAGGCGAATGTGATAACCACTAAAATGATATTATTGGATTACCTGTTAAGTTCCTGAATTTAGAGAATTGCAGAGATATTGGAAGGTAGGATTTCTTTCTTGGGGCCTCAGAGCCTCTTACATGCCCAGCCTCCATTGAACTTCAAAGCAGAATCAACTACAAAATGCTAAGAGTTTGAGCTTTTGGTCATATTGAAAAATAAAGTGGTTTTAACAATTAAAATACAAAAACCTATGATTCAGCAGAGGTTAGCACTAAATAAATCAAATTCATATTTTATGTTTTCCACCCTAATCATTTATGCCACAGGTTTGACTGGTTCAATGATCCACGTTCAGATTTAAGAGTGTAGTGATTTACTTTCATAAAAGTGTAATGACAAAAAGGCTACAGAACTGCCAGTGGAGGAGGGTTTAAACTGGTGAGGACAGTATAAAGAAACCACAGGATAGTCCCATGGAGAGGAACAATATGCAGGGGTGTGTTACCATAGAGGCACCTGTTAAGGAGAACAAACTGCAGTTATGCAACTAAGTTTGACATTCAGAGCTCTCTCTTTAGCCAGCAAAGCCATACTGTGCTTTCTGTAAGCATCGAACTGCAGCAGAGTTCATTGTATGCCTGCTTGCTGCGTTCTAGCTGTCCTTGGAGCTCTTGAACCTTCAGATCTTTGTCTACTGCTGCTGCCTCTTTCTTGAGGCACCTTCCTACTCTTTGCATGGCTTCTTCCACGGTCTCTAGCTTCTCCTCCAGCTTCTGAATCTCCTGTTCCTTATCTTGCAGAGCTTTGCTCCTCTCCATGACCAGGTTCAGTAGCTGCTCTTTCTCTTCATGTGCCCTTTCCAGCTTGGCCTGCAGCTCACTGCCCTGAGCCCTCTGCTGACTCTCTACCTGCTCGGCCCTTGCAGCAGCTTGTTGGTGCCTCTCCTGTAGGAGTTGCAGCTGCTTCTTCAGTGAATCCACCTCCTGGGGTAGGCATCTGCTTGCAGGCTCTGAGCTTCCAGCAGTTCTTTCTCTCGCTCCTGGGCTCTGTGACTCTCATAAGCATATTTCTCCTGCAAAGAGCATAACTGCTGTGAGAGCTTCCTTGCCTGGGCCACCATCTGGAGCACTTCAGCTTCCTTCTCCCTCACAGCCTGGCTGACGAGTGCTTCCCTGTCCTGCCACAGGCACTTGTTCTCCTCCCACAGCTGCATGTGCTGATTTTTGTGTTCATTTTTGAACTGGATCATCTTTTCATGGTTTTTGACCAGATCCATGAAGTGCCCCTCCAAATACTGAATACGCTGGGTCTGGGTTTTAGTTTGCACAGCATCCTCCGCCCTCAATTTCTCCAGCTCCATGTTGAGCTGCTCCAGGCCTCGGCAGTGTTTGTGTGTGTCATCCACTTTCTTCTTCAGTACAGAGACAAGATGATGATGCTGTTCTACATGTGCAAACAGCAGCGCCCCATCATTCTGCTCTTTAGAGCTCTCACAGAGTTCCTCCAAGCCTTTTGTCAGATCTTCCATGTTGCCTGTCCCTGGATCACCTGTGGAGTCAGCCATCCCTGCTCTTGTCTCCTAAGCCATGGAGCCCCTGTTTCATGCAAAGACAAGATAAAATTTTATAGTGGCTGCTTCTGTTAGTGACAGTCAGCGTAATTAAACAGTGCCCAGTGGTTGTGTGGCCAACACTGTTGCCATAAGCTGGTGGTGTTCCTCTGGAAGTCCAGAGAAACTCATGTGGGGAAACAGGAGCTCCCAAAACCAATGTCAGCTGGCAACCACACAGGCCTGCCGCCCTCTTCCTCCTCTGGTTCAGAGTCAGGCACACTGAGACTCAAGGATGCCAGACTCGGTGAGCAAAAGCAATGAATGTAGGCTTTGTATTTACGCAAACCTATTCATTTGCTGATGACTAGCTTCACTAATCATTCCTTCCCGAGGCGCTGCTGTTGTAGCTACAAGAACTACTATTATATTTAGGTAAAAAGCTTGTAAGTGATAAAGCTCTAAATAATTCCTTACACAATCCCTTTCCTCTGCCTTTATTTTCTCCAACAGCTCTGTATTGTGACTGCAAATTAAACATAGAGGGTTACGTCAAACTTCTAATTGTTTTACAAGATTTCTGTGATAGTATGTTGCTTGTTAAAAATAACCAAATAGCCCTATCCCATGCTTAGAGATTTATGAATCAAATAAAAGATCTATACAATGTTAATAATTAGTGAATGCTCTGTGATACAAAGCCTCTGTGCCTGGAGAAACAGTCCTTCATCTGAGTTTTCACACTGATCTGCTGGATTATTTTAGGCATGTAATTTTAAAAATCTTTCTTCATGTAAAAGTAAGGAAAATATTTATATTAATATGGTTATTGGTGCTGAATCACACAGCATGCTACCCAGACATTTGAAAAATTAGCCTAAAACGCATCTACAAGTTTTTCATTTGGATGCAGACCTAAAACAGCATGCTTATAATCAGGTTTTGTGAATTACGAGCTTTGACTGGAGGTAAATAAAGGATTGGAAGCAGCCAGCTTAAAGCAAGGATGAAAGATAATGTACAAGAAAAATAAATAAACAGCCATGAAGCACAAAGAATTCTGGTGCTGTGTAGAAGTGACTGCAGTACAGACACCAGCTCTGCCTCCACCATCCTGCTCTCTCTCGCTGCCGTTGCTACCTTGGATCCTTTGCAAATAATGGACCAGAGGGGGAAGGACTGCAAGGTTTAGGCCATCCAGTGGAAGTACAATGAAGAGCAGGGTTTAAGAAGAGAAAACTATTTTCTTACCAGGTATTTTCTTTCTCCTGTCTGTTTGTTGTCTTTCCTATTGTGAGGTTCTGTTTCCATAGAGGTAAGACGCTGAATCCAGTCACTCCAGAGCTCATGACCTCATCCAGGCTGCTTGGAGCCAGGCCAGCCCCACCAGGGTGGCTGAAAGAGCTGTCAGCGTTTCTTAGCAAACAAACATTGCTGACACTCTCAAAAGCACACACATTTGGAAAAGGAAAGAGAATTTCCACAAGCTTGAACAACTCCTCATTCTCAGCTTAGGCCCAGCACATGCCAGAGGAGAACAGAACAGCAGGCTCTGACCTCAGAACACACTGAAGGTCCATAGAAAGTAAAGACAGACCTTGCCCTGAACAACTTGCAACTTTATTCAGCAGCTAATAAAAATCTGACAGGCAGGATAGGGAAGGGAAAAATAAATGCAACTGGAAGAAAGAAGTCAGTGCAGATTTTGCTGAATCCTCTGGAAAAGGATACAAAGGAGAAATAAGAGAGTGCTGTGGGTAACAGACATGAAGCAAAGAAGAGAAGGAGGGCACAGTACACATTTCAAAAGGGGTAAAACCAAAGCAATGGGAGTTGCTGCACCAACTCAGGTTTGCAGCCTTACTTGTAGAGATGGGAGGTTTCTGAACACAGAGCACAAAAGGAAAGCTGGGACTTTGAAGCCTGGTTTATAGCAAGTGAAAACAGTGTAATTTAAAAGATATATACCTATGTATATATGCATATACACACATATGTACTAAAAAAAAAAAAAATTAATTATGGGCTAAAATAAAGATGAACTTGTAACATGAAGGAGAAGAAAGGAAGGAACTGTTGGGTTTCTCCAGACAAGCATGAATATACATAAAGATATTCTAGGAATGTGGCTGCTTTGATTCTTAATTGTAGTTCACCTTTATGACAAAGCATAGCTATTAATTTATCAAACTGCCCTTTAATGAGTAGCTAATTATACACCTTTAAAATTTTGGTTATGGATGACTAAAGGCTTTCCCTTTGACTTGAGAGCAAAGTAATAAGTTTCTTGAAACTTTTTGTCTTAATCAGCTTCCCAACTCACATTTCTCTATCAGCATATTATCACACTACTGAAGACAGGAATTCTGTACATGATAAAAAAAAGGCATTAAAAACTGGGGAGGAACTTCTGTACTTACAGGACTGTTTTTGTTACTTGGCTCAGTTTCTTGATTAACCTAGATGAGTACATAGTACTTCTGTGTCATTAGTTCATCAAACTAGTTAATGACAAGTGTGCAAATAAATCTTGCATTCATGTTCAGGCAGCTTTTCTAGATTTGAGGTTTGGTCTATCAGTGCAGCGGTATGCAGAGTCTTTTGAGATATTGGAAAAATTGTGTCAGTCTCTAGGAGGGCGAAAAAAATAGGAAGACAGAATGTCTTCTGCTTGGTCGGAAGACAAGGACATTGCCACTGTCACAAACTAAACATTTTGTAGTGATAGCAGTGAATTTGAGGTATTAAAATTTTGTATAGTACAGAACACAGCAGATTACATGACACTTGCCTGCAAATCTGGAGCCTTAAGACCCTATCCCTACAATTGAAACCTGTTTTGACTTAGCAGTACATTTGAGCTTCCCAGGAGACACAGCTGCAATAAAAACATTAATCCTGTGAAACTGAAAGTCTTGTTCACAGCAACCTTTGTTTTCAGGTGAAAAATTTATTCACATAGGGAGTGAATACAAAGAAATTAGGTGTCTATTCTTTTTTCAGAATCACCATCCTTTCAGAAGTGGCTCTTCAAGAATGTAGAATCAAAGCAGCAGCTATACCATGTTGGTAAGAATACATTGTTCTGACGTGTCATGTGCAGGTGTTCCCTAGTCAAAAAGTGTTTTGTATATGTCTGTCAGAGTGGAAGCTGTAGCAGTTACCAATCTCATACAAAACTCCTGAAGCAGGAAGATATCAAAGACTGGCCAACTGCTTTTGACATTTGTAAACTCCACAGACTGCCTGGTTGACAAGAGAGAATGTGGATTCCCTGGCAGGTTGAATAGCATCTTTCCTTTTTCCTGGCAGGTTGAATAGCATCTTTCCTTTTTCCATTCCATTCATAGTGTATAATAAATACCAAGCAGCATTTAAATTTGTATGATTAAATCAAGCTATTGCATTGGAGCTGTGAAGAGTTCCCTTCTCCCCTCTAACTGAAGTGAAAGATTTCACCAGCTTTTAGACTTAGCTGGAATAACTAAGAGTGTGTATATTTTCAAAAGGGTTTTCTGTCTGTATTTTGTTATATTGCATGCTGAATGGCTAACATAAACCACTGGGATTTAATAAAAACTGAATTCCTATTTAGTTTAAATAGGCTGCATTTATTTAAAAAAAAAAGAAAACAAAAGGAATATATTTTGTATTTTATGTATTTATCTACTGGTACCATGCATTTCTACAAGTTACAAACTCCAGTCTTATTTCCTATGCCTCAAAACTAAAGCAAAACCCACCACGGTCCTACCAGTCTCCTAACAGTGGGGCTGAAGCACAGGTAAGTTCACTTCTTGCAAAAAACCCTCAAGCTAATGGATATAGGTACAAACAAGTGCACTTTGGAGAGAATAAATATCCAACATCCTGTCATCACTAAAATTGGCACATTTAGATCCTTTTGAGTAGCACTGGAATAAAAAAAGTTTCACCTTTACATATTCAACACTTACTAAGTATTGTATGCTAGCAAGATGATTAATACATATATAAACCCTGATTTTTTTTACAGTACATTGGAACTAAGTCCCCTGCACCTTTTAGAATAGGGCATCAGTAGTACCACTTCATGCCACACTTCTTTCATTGGGTAAGTAACTTTCATGTCCTAGAAATGTACAATTACAACTAGAGGAACTTTGAAAAAACTAAATTCTCCATGCCCATATTCCATGCTAGTGAGATCCAACAGGGCATAATGAGGATACAAACCCACGCAAACGAGCTTTAACACTAATGTTTTCGTCTTATCTGTAAGACTTCATGAACAATCCTAGCAACAGAAACAGTTGAGTTGCTCTTATATTTCTGCTGGTTATTTGGATCACTGAAGGGATCAGCAATGCTTCAGTTAGACACCACAGTGATCCAGGTATCACAGCTACCTCTAACACTGAGTTCTGTAAGCACCTTCTTTCTACAAGTTGCTTTTAGTGAATACGAAATTTTAAAAATCCCTGCAATTTACATAATGATCTGCAAGCAGATGTTTAATTTGAAAAAAATGTGACATCTGACAGTACCAAACCAGAACAGTAACAGAGAAACTGTCAAGAAAAGCTACTGTGCTCCTCTTCCAAGTTCCACCCCCATGCTTTCAATTTCATTCCCAAGGTATCTTTTTGACACTAACAAATAAAAATCCACCTTATTTTGTCAATTTTGCAACCATAAGCATCCTGAGAGGTAGTGTATCTTCTATCCAGGTGTTTGGAGAGTTCATCATCTTCTCCCAAAGGGCAGTTTCACCTGAAGTAGAATCCATCCAATCTACTGTAGTTCCATAGCTTTTGCCTAGAAAAATGTCAGTTTTAAGAGAAAAATTACTTAATACGCTGCAGAGTTAAGCAGAGACAATCAAATTTGCCTGCTCTCTAATGGTTACACCTCCTCTGGTAGCTGACCTGGTGCTTTGGAGTTCTACACTTTTACTCTCGAGCAATCATGTCAAATACAATTAACAACACACAAATTTTATGTTTCACACAAATTTTGTCATCTTTGTCCTGATGTTTTCCTTTTTATCCTTTGTCTTTTTGTCACAATCTCAAGGAAGATTGTGGAAGAGGCCAATTGACCGTACATCTGAGAAGGTTTAACAATGAAACAGGGTACTGATTTTGTACTGAATTGCAACCTTGGCTACTCTAAAATTCAGATTAAGATTTACTATTTTAATTTGCAATTTAGGTCATTCTGGTGAACCATGCAAAAAATTAATTTGTGAAAAGTCGTTTGTACATTGTATTTCTTGGGAAGACTCCAAACATATCCTCCCCTCAGATCGGAGAGCAGAATGAAAGGAACAAATAGAAGAATTGTATGCTTCTCCTGTTGCTATATCTGCACATCTTATATTGCCCTTATGCTAAAAACTTGTTTGTATTTATAATTTTTTTCCTCTTCAGTATCTTCCAATCTTATCCTGCATTCATGATCTATCCTTTTATTTCCACCCACTGCTGTCTTTACACTATTTTTTTGCGTAAGTTCACAAGACATTATCAGATTTCAGATGCAGTAATAGCATATTCTTGTACTTTAAACAGTACCACATAAAATGTATGGCCAGAAAAAGATTTGTTTCTAATATTCCTCTTTGTCAGTCATCCTAACCCCCTAACACTACTATTATTTACATTTCAGGATGTGTTCGGAAGAATAGGTATGCTACTGAATGAAACAGTTCAAGAGAAAAGAAAGACTGAAAGAGAAGAGAAGAAATAGAAAAGGGAAAAAAAAAAAGGGAAAGACTACTTTGTGAATTAAGTATTAATGTGGTGCTTGTCCAGTACCTGTTCCAAGGCCTATCCGGAGACCTCCCAGAAAGTGGTTTGCTAGTTTGTTGTGATCCCAAACTGTGAGCTCTATGCAGGCTTCTTTTAAATCTTCTGGTCTAAAGCCATCGTAGACCATGGTGTGGTTGAATATCGGGTTTGTAGTTTTTGCAACCGTCCTCGTTTTCTGGCGACTTTTTCTGCTGGTGTCTGGAAGAATGGTACTTCAGAGAGAAAAAGCACTGTCAGTTTGCACTTGCACAGCACAGCCTGCATCAAACATACTGGAAAGGCAAAAGCTGCTGATTAACTGTGTTTTGCATGTTAAAATAGGACTGAAGATAAAGTGCTTTACAGAGGTGGAGTGAAGGGTCATATTCTCAGCCCCTTACAGGAAATACTGGCAGCAGGTATCCACCCTTGTGCTTCAGAGGACGGAAGGGCAAGTCAGGTGGGGAAGAGGCACAAGTGAGTTTATCTGCTGTGTTATCACTGATGATGCTGAAACACTTTGTTGCTGCCAGAGATTTCCCCAACCATCTTGTTAGTCTTGTCTTTTCATGTTTTTAGCCTGTATGTGTAAGGGAAGAGGGAAGAAATACAACTATGTATTCACACTATTATGCTATTTCATATTTCTATCTCCCCCCCAAATTTGCTAAGCTAAATCATGTTTTGCACAAACATGCTTTTCTTAAATGTGAATAAAAGCTAGAACAGTTTGATTAGTCCTTCAGCCGGGTGACTGAGAGACAAAACAAAGTTTAATAATGACACAGAAAGCTCTCCAGTAAGTTTTACTTGGTGGCTTGGTGGTACATACTTAGCATCTGAAAGTTGTGAACTATGCAGGACAATTTGCACTACACTAAAGAAGAATCAGAAACCAATTCAGTGTTCTTTTAATATGAATGTAGGAAAAGAAAATACAATTAGAACACACAATGGTAGCATTATTAGGCCACTGTGTTTGATGACTTCAACCACAATTCTTACCATTTAATAAAAGAGTTGAGCCTATTGCCTCTCAGAAGAGGGAGGTTGTGGCATTCCTTCACCCAGATGTGGACCTCACCAGTAGATAGAGTCTTCTTTCCTGTAAAAATAAAACATCTGCTTAAGCAAATGCCTTTTAAAGGTATTTTGTCTGATCCAGTAATTCTTGCCCATTTGTAGAGGTGATAGTCAGCCTGGACTTGTTATCTCGCATCTTAATTCAACATTGCACTCTGGAAGTTGAGATCTTCATCCCATCAAAGTACTGCAAGATCACATCATGCCTGCATTCCTACAATGACTTTTCTTCTGTTACAACTAAGCAAATACATGCCACTGGTCTTCTCTTCCCAAGACTCCCAGATAAACAGATTAGCTTGTCATCAGCCTATGTGATGTTAGCATTTATTGTTGCTCGTACTTTCAAATAAGCTCTTTTATGTTCCTAATATCTTTGATTCTTACTGATTGACTGTCTGTCTGGATTAAAGACCTGACCTGACTTCACTCTCAGCTTGAACAAGATTAAACCAAACTGATCAGACTGCTATAAATTTCTGCTTTCTAAATACTTTCTAAATGCTACATCCTACATCTACATCTAGTATTGCTTGAAATTCAGTGTGCTGACATTGTTTAGCACATCATAGCATCTGCCTGATGATTTATAATCTCTAAAATTATTGAGAAAATATAATTTTGTTACACGTTCATATTGCATTACAAATCTTAGATTGTGACAGTGAGGTAATTTCTTCATCAATAACATTAAAAACAACAAAACATCTCAAAATGGTCTTTGGGGTTCTTAACTGTATTCACAATCAGAGTGACTTAATTCTCTAAGAAGAAAACAGAAAACTTTTATGTTGAAAGAAGCTTTGTGAAGTGAATAACAAACATTAGATAAAGGGGTTTTTTAAATTAAAAAAAAAAAGAGAAATCACCAAAGGCTTGACAAACCCAAGCAAAGCAGCAATGCTCACCTCCAATTGGATGTGGGACATACTGCAGGGCTAGTTTCATCTCCCCTCTGTTTTCTGGATTAAGAGTTATTGCTGAAGTCTGAAATGAAAAAAAAATTAAACTAAACATCTGATATTAAAATGGTGCTGGACTTACTCCATATTTTCAGAAGGTTTACTCCATATTTGGTTAACAAGTGCCTTTAGATTTCTGTTGCAGCAAGATGACAATGAGAATACTTTGAAATTCCTACTCCTTAGACTGTGAGAAAGTTTTTCCTACTGTAAGAGCTAGCTGGACTAAAAGACATCTCAGAACTGTATTTCTGTTCACGAGTGTATAAGTATTTATGAATATAATCAGCACAAAATCCACAGAACACACAAGACCAAGCCTAAAATAGGACTTGGTTTTGCACTTACACAGCAGAAAATGCAGAACAGCCAACCTACCCTTGGCTTGAGAGGAAACCAGCTGATCTGCTTATTGGATGGATCATTCCAGTCCCAAGCTCTTAAATCCAACTCCACTTCACCAAGGAAGCTGTTCCTCCCAAAGGTATCATTGTGCCAGACAGAGATATTGAGGCTTTGATTTTTTAGGAGCTCCTTCTCAATTTTATACTGCCAGGAAGAAGTAAGAAAAAAAAAATTAAAACAAGCTGAATTTTTACCAATGCTGTGTCAGAAAGTGATACGGTTAGAAAAGAAGTGTCTGGGTTTATACATCCATAATTGCCCACTTCTGCATTCCAGAAAGCAAAGAAGTCACAACAAAACCCAACTATTTACTTTTTCCTTCTATCATATTAAGCTCATACATGGCTCGTGTTTGTTTATAAGAAGTATAAAAGCACCAGTGCTCTCAATGTTGGATCCAGAGATCACTACAAAGTTAACCTATCAATGGAAGCACATGGCCAGCTCTGCAGGGCAATCCCTCTCCTGCTAATTTCCCTTTAAGTGCAATCTAGACCTGCACCCAAAAGTGGAGGTTCCTCACACATCACACATACAGTATATTATATCTAGTAATAGTTTGATAAATACCCGCAATATTTCATTATAGACTGGATTAAAAGTTTTCTTTTTGACAGAGGTCTTCCGTTTGCCCAGTCTGTATTTCTCTGGAAGCAGGTAGGTCTTTACATACCTAAAATTTAGACAAGGTTGTTAGAAGACTTAAAAAAAACCAAAAACCTAAAAAGTCCAGATCTTCTCCAACTTCGTCTTCCAAAATACACAAGTACTTACTTACAAAGTAAAAGAAATCCACTTGAGTAGACATTATGCTACTCAGCTTGTATATTTAAAAATTAGAACAGCAGTGGAGATATATAACTTTCTTATAATATTTTTCTCCAGGGGAAAATCAGTTGAAATGTCTCCTCAGCCCATGAAAATACAGAATATATACCTAAAGCAGGCCCAAATCTTGTATTTATAGGTGCTAATCCTACTGAAAACATATCTAAGTGGGATTTCCCATCTGAAAAGTGGCATTTTAAAAGATAATTTAATATTCTTAAAAGTTTTTATTTTCTATGATAATATATATATATACACTAATTTATAAGGGCAGTTCTATATTCAATCAGAGTTTAAAAAACCCACAAAGCACATTATAGCCTCTCATCTATTTCTTAGATGGTGGTTTACTCCAGCAGGTTAGAGATTGGAAAACCCCAGCAGTTTTCATTTCGATGTTAAAAGAAAAACTTGCACTAGGAAAGAAATGCATTCTTTGTACTTACGGGTCTGAACGCTGCCGCTTAACATCTGCTACTGCCAGGTCTTTACACTGGCAGATAAAGATGTGGAGCTCGTTCAGCTGTTCCACATAGTCAATGGCAAACTGAATGTTCCCCTTCACATCAACATTGCCAAAGTCTGCACTATAGATGCTCATTAGGCTGCCGCTCACCTGCATCGTACAAGAGGAGAAATATTTTCCAGACATTGCATTTCACCAGATATATCAGGATCAGGGTAGAAGTTGTGCTCAGGATTCAGACAGCAAAGAAATCAATTGAACCTCTTCAGAAGAACAATAAATTGTAATGCATACTATTGTACAAGTTTCTCAGCAAGCAGATTAATGACACAAAGATATTTGGAAATCAAAGGTGTTAGGCCAGGATTTTTACAAAAAAATCTGAATGGGTTTACTGCATTGAGATAGAAGAAATTAAATTATAGGATGCTGTAGATCTGAAGATTGCCTGTGCTCAGATCCTTGAAATATTACTTTTAAATCTCCTCAGCTGATCTTCCTTGAAGAAAGCAGAGCCTAAGAGTTTAGGACAACAGACCTTCCTCAAATACAAACAAAAAGATTAATAGATAAAGTCTATATGGCTGAATTATGTACCTAAATATGTAACTAAATAAAACACTGAAAATTAAATACTAAATACAGAGAAGATGATGTTTATATATATATATTTATTTCAACATCCTTCCCCAAAATTTTGTTTTTCTTACTCTAAGTCCACATAAACCAATGACTTTTGGACTCAACTACACACCTGATATACCAATAATATCTCCTGCTTTCACTTATCTCTTTCCTCTTTCTAAATGTTTGTTCAATATGAATTGTTCCTTATTTTCAGCTACAAATGTAAGTTCTAAGGGTAAAATACATATTTTTGTTCAGAGAACAAGAACCAATATATTACAAGAAAAGAAATGAAATATATTTAATTTTACTTTACTTGCTTCAGGCAATTCCATGCAAGAAATCAAGTTATGTTCTTATAATGGAAGTGGAAAGAAGGAGACAGACATGGCAAGGGAAGAAAGATAAGATGAGTGAGAAAAGAGTCAAAACAATTTTGGAGGAATTAGCAAAAGCAAAGTGCCATTAAAATAATGCTTGGGTTTACATACAGAGGATAAGGAGGCCATGCCAGAAGAGCTGCTAAGATTGGTTAGAGAGCTGGGACTCTTCTTGATTCTGCCAAAGGAATAACTGCTTTCTGATGCTGTATCTGTCTCTCTGTCATCACTCTACAAAAACATCACAGAAAGTAAGTCTGTGTACATTCTTTATAGTCACAAGGAAAATTAAAATTTAAAAAAAAAAAAAACAACAAACAAACCCAATTTTGATGCAGATTAAGACTCTGTGGAATTCTGAATTTAAATTCCCTTGTAATGAAACATGAATAATATTTCTTGAATTAGGTCATGCACTTAAAGTTGAAAGGGAGTTTTTCTGATTAACAGCCTACACTGAATTTTTTTAAACAGCGATACAACTAGGTTCGGGAGTTTGCTTTAAATCTCAAGTAGCAATGAAAAATTACAAAGTTAAGTTTATTGGGACAATTCAACTCAACTTCTCTGTGTCACTGTCGCATGCATAACCTATGCTATTGACAATGCTCAGTTCTTTTACCAGTCCTTTCTGTTGTATCGTAAATGCTGTCAGTTCTGTGCCTCTCTCTTAAGGGCAGCTGGCCAGAAGGTAACATTCAGAGAACAGTACTAGATACAGTGAATGGTTTTTGCGAAGTCTTTCGAGGGCAAGCAGGGCTTTGCTTTTCCATGAGGGAATTGCAGCTTTTGTTTCCTTGTTAATTATCAGGTTATGTACTCACTACCCCATTCTATCTCAATGCTATCTCTGCACTAGAGAATTGATCCCCTTCCCACGTTTGCCTTCCTACGCAAGCTGTTACAGATAACTTCATCTTCTTGTTGTATTCCACCCAGGAACAATTTACTAGGTCTCCCCGCTCCTTAAAACAGTTTTGATGATTGATGTCCGATGTCATAGATCTTCTAATAACAGATACAAGATTAGTAAACAACTATTTCCACACACATTAAGAAAATAGTTATTTATATAAATAAACATTTAGCATATAAAAACTTTTTCAATTTGCTTATAAAATCTGGTTATGTCTATTCTGTTAAGTAAAAGCAGACCAGGATTGTTCCTGTGTTCAAAGGTCAATGATAAGGACTGAATAATGTCCAGCCTACCTAGGGCAAAGCTTCTTGAGAGAAAATTGCTTTGGAGAGTGCTGTTTGGAACTGCACAAAATAAATCCAGAGAGTGAAGTAACAGTTAAGCAGTGTGGATCATCAGTCCAGTTAAATGGACTCTTTGAAAGACAGAAAAATGTTAAGTCCTCCTAAGGGGGAAGGATATATGGTGATTAGACAAGGGGGAATTGGCTTTAAACTAACTGATGATAGGTTTAGAGAAGACACTAACAAGAAATTTTTCACTGTAAGCGTGGTGAAGCACTGGCCCAGGTAACCCAGAGAAGTTGTGGCTGCCCCCACCCCTGGAAGTGTTCATGGCCAGGTTGGATGGGGCCCTGAGCAACCTGGTCAAGTGAAAGGTGTCCCTGCCCATGGCAAGGGGGTTGGAACTGGGTATGCTTTAAGGTCCCTTCCAAACCAAACCATTCTGTGATTCTTCTCATAGAAAATCATAGATGTCATAGGCCCTACAGTTCAAAATGCTTATGACTTTCAAACTTCAATGTCATTTTAAGAGATTTGAATATGGCCTCAAAACTTATTCCAAGATTCACACCATGATGATTATAACAACAAT
Organism: Donacobius atricapilla; assembly: GCA_013397315.1. Lineage (NCBI taxonomy): Eukaryota > Metazoa > Chordata > Aves > Passeriformes > Mimidae > Donacobius > Donacobius atricapilla. Next base: position 604,867 of record WBMY01007047.1, read on the forward strand.
AATCAAGCATGGCATGTTGCTGGGAATTCCAAAATTTTAATTGCACAGAGTTAATGGTCGGGTACCTGAAACTAACATTTCAGAGATGGAGCTCACCTCTTCCTGTAAAAATGATGGTACCGACTTGCTCAGTCCTTTGAGTTTTTCAGGGTTGGAAAACAGTTTATCAGGCTGTGAAGTTCCTGTGGAAACTGAAAAGCAGTAATTCAAAGGGCTTCAAAAATATGTTTGTACATCAGAACAGCGAGATTCCATAACAGGACACAGTTAGAAGCAAACCACTTTGGATGAAATACAAGCACATGCACAACCAGCTTGGATGCAAGGGGTTTTTTCCCCCCATAGGACTCAGAGAAGCTATCATTAGGAAGAATAATCTACTTTAGCATTGTCTATAACAGTGACTAACAAACTTTGATAGGACCAGAAAATGTTGTTTGATATGAGATAGCCTCAGTGTTACAAGTAAATTCTGATCAAAAGTGATGAAGAAAACATTGCAGATTACCTTCTATATTTTCCTCTTAGAAGATGAATAAGCACACTTGTGCACTAACAATATCATCACTGACATTAGAATTATTATAATAGTCTTAGTAAGAAGTCAGCATACAAGCCAAACTCTGTTCTATTTACTCAGTCTACTTAACTGCAATAGGCAAATTTGTGTAAATCAAGCAAATTCTAGACCTGACCTAGGAAGTTGCAAGTATTCCTACTTAATTATAAGATGCATATCTTATTAATTGCACTCTGTCTCTTCCATATTTGCATACCTCTACTGCAGCTCACTTCTGCGCTCTTTCACTGTACAAAATCCAATTGCACAAGCTAGGCTTGCAAAAATCCAGTTTGCAGTAAGCTCATGATCCTCAGAATTTTGCATGCTTTAGCCCCACTTGTATTTAATAATACACAAAGACGAACGGGATACACATTGTGAGATGCATCAATATCACGTGACAGAAAATGATTTGGCAACAAACAGCCAGCTATAGGAGCATGTATTTATTGCATAAAATGAAACACTGCACACGGTAGGATTGTTTGCAAGGTGAGTGAAACTTGTGCAAAACTTTTGATGTCAAAACTCAACTAGTGCTCAACAGTTTGCAATTAGATGCAGTACTTAGAGCAAGTACCTAGTCCAGATGTGTAACTTGTTAGTTGTTAAATGAAAAAGTATTGTTAATGTATTAGTTCACCTATCAGAGGAAAAGTCTCTCCAGTATCTGCTGGAAGGATCCTATTACTCACTTTCTGCCACATTTTCAGTCCTCTCTTGATGCTGATCAGGTTTTGGACCTGCTTAGTGCAGTATTAACAGTCATTCAGCAGCACAGTTTTGCAAGGCTATAAATAGCATCAATGTATTTTATATGCGGGATTTTTCTGGTTTTTTGGTGATTTGAGGTTTTTTTACTTCCCCAGACCCCATGAATTTTGTGGGTTTTCTTTTCCTTCCAATAGTTAGTAGTGGTTTAAGTATCAGGCCTGTATGGGCTGTAAGTCTGTTTGATTTTGGTGCATCATGCAGCCTTTCTGTTTATGAAAATATATATTCAGGACTAGGGACATGGCTCAGTGGTGAACTTGCCCATGCTGGGTTAACCTTCAGAATCATCAAATCCAACTGTTTTCTCCAACCTAAACAATTTTGATTCTGTTTCTGTGTTTTGCATTGCTGTTCTCCTTTGAGGACCTGGATCATGACAAAATATGAGTGTAACATAAGTGTACAAGCTAAAAAATCAGTCTTTTTGCTGTTCCAAAAGTCTTTTCAAGAGAACTTGCCTTATTCTGCCTGTACAGCTATCAATTTGGCTGTGTGTCATTTTTTCAAAACTTCAGTCTTAACAAATGAAACTCAAAGTCCCCCTGCTCTTTTCAGGTTAGTCTCTACACACTCACACTGAATACCAAACAGGCTTTCAGTAGGGGTCTCCACCTGAAAGCAGCGTGCAGGATGGTACTTCAGTCTTGTTACTTTACTGGGTGTTGTAGGTATCCTAATATGCTATGATTATCCTATTGCTACTATGGGCCACTGGCATGCAAAATGCTCTAAAGCATCTAAACCACTACGTAAAAAATACAACTGCACACAACTCTTCTTTTAAAACTGTAGTGCTCCAATGCAGTAAATAAAGAATTGTGGATTATATTCCAACATATTCTGTATTACTTGATGATTTTCAATTCTGTTTATTTTGACATGTTCTTGGAGCAGGTTTGCTTTTTATTTTTCTTGGATTTAGAATTTCTAAAGGTATATAGAAAAAATTAACTGTAAGGCATCTTTAATGCACTAATGGACCGATGATATCAGCAGTAGCTGATCTAGAAGTTTATCTACTGCTTAGAATAATGCTACTTTATAGGACTAAGGCAGGGATATAAGGTTCCTTTCCAACTGAGGTATTCTGAAGGGTGTTTTGCACTAGCAAAAGTCATCTTGGATCTTACAATGCAGCAGACTAACAGACAAATTGAATATTTACTGAGGCCAATTTCTTTCAACTGAGCTTGTGTTCAAAGCTCCTTATGATTTCAGTAACTCACAGGCTGAATGACTGAAGGCCAAAAGAATACACTGATAAGTGGTACAGTTTCTACAGATACAGGAGGACATAAATAGAACCCTTAAGAATAAACACCACAACAGAATTCTACAAAAGCTTTCCAGCCATGCTGAGGTTAACCAAATCTAAAAACACAACATAATTTTTGGGTAAAAAAAAATCTTCACTAGCAAAAAGAGGCTATTGAAAAAGCAACAAACTTCCATGCAGACACAAATTATATTTACCATCTTCAGCACTAAGAACTAATTCTTCCTTTGGTTTATTTATTTTTTCTTTATCTGTGCAGGAAAAAATAACACAGTTAGAAACTTTGTTATTCAGTATAAAATGGATGGCAGCGATAAACACAGAATCAAGAGTAATGAGGACTAAAACCACAGACAAACCAGCAAAGCCATGGGAATGGTTCAATTCAAGAGAAGCTTTTACTTTACATTCTACCTCAAATCCTACATCCAAGCAGGGGTCTCATGGTGACATAGTTTCTATCAGCCTGTTGTTGCAACAGTGTTAGTGCACACGTAAAATCTAGAAACTGGTTAGAAACAAGCAATAGCATAAGTAGTATTAGAAGAACAACTTGCCAATATCTTTTAAATATCTACATCTCCATGCCTCAGTTCACAAATGTAAGTTCAGTCTGTGTCTTCCCCGTTAGACATGAGATAAGCATGAAAACACCCAGGGGTATAATTTTTTAAAAACCAAGGAATCCAAGGAGGCTACTGAGGGAAGCTGGGAATACATTTTAAGTATAATGTTATCTTACTGTATTCTCTTAAAGTGAGTTTGGTATATTTACTGCTAGAATATACTGGTGAACTATTACTAAACTGAGTTTTTCATGCTTTCATTGTCTACTTATTCAACCCAAGCCAGCAACCAGGAGGCAATGACAGTAGTTGCTCATTACTGTTTTGGGTAATTGCCAATACTTTCACAACCAAAAAACTGTCCAGGAGACAGTTAATCACCGATCAACACAGAGCACTCTTGGAAGATGTCTGCTTCACAGAGCAGCCTTGTTCCAAAATTAACACCAAGAACTGAAAATTAAACCATAAGAGAGAAGAACCTGGTTCCAAAGTACAACCTCCATACAGCGTATTGAGAAACAAAACCAGCCACAACTTGGCAAGGCTGTATGGAAGACTAGCATGAACATATTTAAACCAAACTGGGGGTCATGGGAGACACACACAAGATTTGTGCTCACTTGAGGTGGCTGATGGAATGTCCTCTAGACTTTTGGAAGGCTTTTTCCTATCTGCACTCCTTTTCAAAGCCATCAAAACAGGGTTTAATTCTTCTTCAGAACCTGTTACAAGACAAAACATATGAACACTGCACACACAGACCGGCCACTTCACGCAAGTCAATGAAGAACCAATCACAGGTTTTTCATGAGAATCTATTTTGACAGTTAGCAAAGACAGTGAACATTCAATAAAAATAAAAGATAAATACAAAATAAATATCTAATTTTAAGTGTCCATTTGTTCTCTCTAAACGCCCTCAGTCATCAGCGGAGACGGACAAGTCTGACAAGTGATTTGCCCTGTGTAGGTACAGGTCTATCTTTATTGACTAATAATAACAGCATTTGGGGCAATTATTACACTCAATTGGTTAAGATTAATATAGGATAAACTCAGATTGTTGTCATTTTGTAACCGTCTTGTAACCATCTCTTCATCAATCAGCACAAAAGAAAATTTTCATTTTTTCCCTTTGTGCAAATTTGTCTGTTTTAGTCTTCCCAGTGAAAATAGTTTTGTCTCAATGCGTGAGTAACCAAAAACTCCCAACAAAACCAAACAGGACCAACTGACCAGAAACACAAAAAACCGAACACCAATTCCCCACACACACCCAAAAAAAACCCCAAAAACAAACAAAGCAAGAAATCAAACGAACAAACAAAAAAAATAACCACCACGAAAAACAAGTCATGGACATTTTTGGAACCCTGAAGTTATGCAACTGTCTCCAAAAGTAGAATCAAGACAGACCTAGCTCCTTCAGAAGTCTTTAAGACTTTCTTTCCTCCCTATCTCACTTTCCTCCCCCTCCACCAACCAATCACAGTGTTGCTGCCAGTAATTGTGGATGAAACCAAATTACGTTTTATTTTTCCTCACTTTTTCCTCACTTATCTTGAGTTTTCACTGACTTTCTTTGGAAACCCACTTTCAAAATAGGCTCACATGTAAGTCAGCAGGCCCTGGGAACTTTATATTTTTCTCAGATTCTCCAGAAGAAAACATTCCCAATTTCTCAGTATGAGACTAAAAAGGTTAAATTATCTCCTCTACCTTAAGCTCTTTGATGACTATCATACATCCTTGACTAGAACTGCTATTCAACCAAATAATATGAATCCTAGTAAATGGACCTCTTCACTTATATGGCCATTTTTCAGTGCAACAGGCAGCAATGCTAAATGAAATAGCACAGAGTATTGGTATTATCCTTAAATTCAGATATTCCATTGATAAGTATTTATCTTCGGAGACTAGCCAGTCAAACCAAAGAAGGAACCCAGTGAGCCACTGATATTTTTTTCCTCTTTTAATCCAGTATATTTAAAGGGATTACTAGACTGAGTGTCACAAATTTATTAATTTGAAGGCAATGTCACATGGGACAAGAAAAGTGAAAATCACAAAGACTGAATTGATTCATGCTGCTAAACTATCCTTACCAAAAAAAGGCTTACCCAAATGTAGTATGTATCTGTTGAACATTTTCTAATCAAACAACTTAATTAGCTCTTCCCACCCCTTCCAAGCAAATATCCAAATATTTCAATTGAGAAAGTATCACAAAGACTTTCCAATAACATTTCAAACTGGGTACAAAAAAATATTGTAGCCATGTTTAACTCAGCACCATGAATTTTAGAAATCAGATAGCTCACGAGTTGAACTTCCGGTTCCAGAGTGGGAATCAGAGTTTTCATCTGAAAACTTGGATCCCCAATTTAAGTTATTGCCTTCCTCTTTATTGTTATCCTCATGCCGAGACAGTAGGCAGAACTGAGCTGCTTCTGGCCGGAGGGAGTTGCTCTCATCTTTAAGTGGTGTAGCTGTTCTTCTGAAATTCACCAGTGCTTGAAATTCTGCATTCTGTTCAGAAGCCCCCAAGAATGTGCTTTCATTCATCCCTTTTTCATTTATCTCAAATGGTTTGATTGCAACCACACTGGTCTTGCCTTCCAAGGGACGAAGATCAACTGGAACCATGTTTCTCTCTCCTATTTTATTAATAGCTCCATCTCTTTTAAGACCAGAAGCTTCAATCTCACTTACTGCAAGATCATTAACTGAGGCTTCGACATATTTTTCTGGAGTTCTTTCTTTGAGAACTATCTTCATTTGAGAATCATAGCTACTTAGGGCATTGTATGGCTGTGACCTTGTCATGAATAGAGTCTCTTTTTCTGAGGGAAATGTAGGATCCTCAAATTCTTCTTGTTTATGTAACTCTTTGGATATTGCACACGAAACTGCAGATGCTTCTTGAAGAAGTTTTTCTAAAGAACGACTGAATTCACCGAATTTTCTGATATTTGAAACAGAAGATTTTTCTATTGTTTCTTGTATTTCTTGAGGGTGATCTCTGTCTTGTTGACGTGGAACATGTATACCTACAGTAGTATGTATTTTATCATGCATTTTCTCATCCATATTTTCCAGCACAGAAGCTGGTGTTTCAGAGACCTCTTTTGGTGAATTCTGAAAATTAACATCAGACCATCTATATTCAGTGTTGGACAGTGCAGATCTTTCTGTGGTCTCACCAATTCCCTGCAGCAGCTCTCCATCATGCTCATAGGCTGTGCTCACAGCTCTCAACTCAGAAGCCCCGTGTACTGTGCTGTCAGCACGTTTGGGCTTAGGAGAGGTTATTTCAGAGGCCTCCTTCAGCATCCTCTCTAAAGCAGAACTCAAGCCACTGGCCTTGGATGGGGCAACAGACTTTTCTATATTCTCACTGATTTCCTGAGGTACCTCTCCACCAGGCTGCTCACAGGTCGTGCTTTTAGCTTCCACCTCCAGAGGTCTCTGTACTGTACTGTCAGCATGTTTTGGTTTGAGGGGGGGTGTTTCAGAAGCCTCCTTCAGCAGCTTCTCTAAAGCAGAACTCAAGCCACTGTCTGAAGATGGGGCCACAGACTTTTCTATTATCTCATGGATTTCCTGTAGCAGCTCCCCATCACACTCATAAGTTGTGCTTTTAACTTGCACGTCAGCAGTTCTCTGTGCTGTGCTGTCAGCACGCTTCAGTTTAGGAGGAGGTGCTTCAGAGGCCTCCTTCAGCAGCCTCTCTAAAGCAGAACTCAAGCCACTGGCCTTGGATGGGGCAACAGACCTTTCTATGGTTTCACTGATTTCCTGCAGCACCTCTTCACCATGCTCGTAAGTCATGCCTTTATCTTGCAACTCACTAGTTCTCTGCGCTGTACTGTCAGCACATTTGGGTTTAGGAGGGTGTGTTTCAGAGGCCTCCTTCAGCAGCCTCTCTAAAGCAGAACTCAAGCCACTGGCCTTGGATGGGGCAACAGACCTTTCTACAGTCTCAATGATTTCCTGCGGCACTTCTCCACCATGTTCATACATTGTCCTTTTAACTTTCTCCTCAGCAGTGCCCTGTGCTGTGCTGTCAGCATGTTTGGGTTTAGGAGGTGGTGTTCCAGAAGCCTCCTTCAGCAGCTTCTCTAAAGCAGAGCTCAAGCCATTGACCTTGGATCCAGCTACAGACCTCTCTATGGTCTCACAGATCTCTTCAGGCTGACCAGCAGCTTCTTGGTGTGCTGGTTCTACACTGCAGTTAGTTTGTGATATACTATTTGAGTCATCATATGTTTTCATTCCCACCCTTCTGTATTCAGAAGGTTGAGATACAAGGGTTTCTTGGAGAAGGTTCTCCAAACCAGCTTGAGGCCTCTGAGAGCCCTTAAGAGTATCATCCTTGTCTGCTGCCTGATATTGTTGATACAAAGGTTCAAATTCCCTGAACAGTTTTCTGAGACCTTCTCTGTTTTCATGCTTATCTGTTGATGACATATTCACTCGTCCTATACTTTTGCCTATTTCTTCTCCTTGATCAACAGGAGAAATATCATGACTGTCTTCCCCTGTTCTCCCAAAGACCTTGCACTGATTTGACTGAAAATGTGTCCCTTTTAAAATGTTTTCTTTTAGGCTTAAGCTACATGACATCTCAGAGGCTTCCTTTTCTAGCTTCTTTAGACATGATTTAAATATATCAAGCTCACCTTTAGGTAGAACAACTTTATCCACAGTCTCTGCAACTTCCTCTTTATCCAAAGGAGTAGTCTTGTTTTCCCCTTTTTCTGAATCTAAGTATAGTTTATCACCTACTACTGTCTCCCTCAGTTTGTCACCAGGTGACTGGAGCTGCAAGGATACATGATGATCTTTTGATGAAACAATGCTTTTTTCTGTACATTCTCTAACTTCTTGTTCTGGAATACCCATCTTTTCCTGGGATTTTGAGGTAACTGGTTGTCTGTCCATCTGGAGAGATTCTGTATTTTTTGCATGTGTTACATTCAGACCTTTTAGGATAGGAGATCCTAGAGGCTTTTTGCATACCACAGAATCTAGTTTCTGTGTTTTTTCTCTCTCAGATGTTTGGGTTTGTTGTTGAATTAACTCTTGCTTGCTCACATTATCTCTGCCTTTTTTATCTTCCTTTGATTTTCTTTCATAGGTTATTGATCTAGAATTATTTGGCAAAGAATCATCTTCTCTGTCAATGCTACTCTGGAATTTAACTCCAGTATCCCAGAAGTTTCTCAGACTCTGGAAGCGTGAAGGATCTGAAATTTGATCCTTGGACTTTTCATTCATCTTTTCTTTTAAAGACAAAACCTGGAAGCTGGGCTTCTGTTGGGAAGAAGCAGCAACTTTTTCTTTAAGAGTTTCCTCCTCATCTTTGTCTTTGCTTTTTGAGGAAGTTGAAGTGGCAACAGCTCTGGGATAAAAGTTACTGGTTTTTGGAGGTTCTGTACGTTCACAAACTTCATCAGATTGAAGTGGGTCTTCTGGCTTTCCAAATGCATGGCCTGGTCCAGATTTGAAAGAGTGGTGACTTTTGTTTCTTGAAGCCTGGCTTGCACAACTTAGTTCAGGACTTATTAAGGTATTCTTGTTCTGATCATGCAATGCCTTAGGCAGATACACTGCAGATCGTTTCAGTTTGTCACTTTCTCCAAGACCTGTCAATGCACGGCCACTTGACACATCAGCATTGATACTAACTTCATTCTCGCCATGACTGGGGGTAGTTTTATCCCTTTCCCAGAATGCTCTGATCGCCCTTATTCTTCTTTTTTCTTGTATTGCCTTCTCCGATTCACATTTCTGAGCTGGTAGCTTGTGCCCTTGATGTTCCAAGGCATTTGATTTTTTATTTTGTTGTTTGATTTCTTGACCATATTCTTTTTCTTCAACTCTTGTACAATCAAATTCAGTCAGCAATTTATCATTTTGTTTCTCATTTGTTTCCCTTGTCTTAGGTTTCACCCTCTCCTTTATCAGCTCTATGTCTTCTGAAGTAAAGGATGCAGATGAAATACTGCTCTGTTTAATCTTTCCAAATGGTCTCTCTTCTGTATCTTCTGTTTTTCCATGCATGCCAGGCTTACTCTGTTCTGTAGGAAGAACTGCTGTTCTGATTGATACATCTGCTTCCTCTCTGGGCTCCCTGCCTTGGGACTTCATTGATACAGGTTCCGCATCTTCAGTACTAGAACTTCTTTTAAACCAGTCTAAAACTTTTGACACAGATTCATCGTCCACTTTCATGAGTTCATCAGCATGTTTGCCAGGCTTGGAAATCGTTTTAGCATCTCTCTCCTCAACAAGATCAGGCTTACCTTGTTGAAGACTTGTAGAATTAGTATCGGACACCTGCCGTGCTTCTGTGTCAGCAGAAAGTTGATGTCCATCTACAATGTAAACAAACTTATCAGAGTTATGAATCAGACACATGACTAAAAATGTTTGGTCTACCTAGAAAAGTCTCAGATTTTTTTTTAACTGTTAGTGGAGAAAAGAGCTCTCTGTCCTCGTGATTTTGGAAAGAACCATACCATGGACAATAGAGTGAAGAAAATTCCTGCTCTGAGACATCCTACTACAATCATGACTTTTGAGGGTACAAGCCAAACAGATGCATTAAACCCATCCTTAAAGGAAATGCCTTCATTGAAGGGAGGCTGGGTGTGACACACACAGAGGATGACAATCCAGCATATTTGTGTTTAGTCCCATAAGCAAATCCCTCAGTCACATGTGAATTACTCCCAAGGACAACTGACAGCACTACACTAAAATACCATCCACAAAAGAGGTGCCTATACTGGCTCTGATAAAATTACCAATAGGAAATGACAAAAGTATGTTAAAAAAAAAAAAATTATTTAATCCTGCAGTAGCACATTCCTGCAGTAGCACATTCCTGCTACTTCTGTTTCCTAGTTGTTAACTGCTAGCTACAAGTGATCCACATTAATGAATATGTCTTATACCCTATCTCATTCCATTTTTCACTTCTATTAGACTCTTACCAGTGAAGCTTTTGTGTGATTCTGATTCATGGCTTAAGATCTGGTTGGATTTTTTTTCATGTGTCTCATCAACGCTCCGTTCATTATTGCTGTTTGACAGGATATTACTGGAGTTTTTCTGTGGAGTTTCAAGTTTCTTGGGAGTAACTCTATTTGCCTGGAAGCTTTCACTAACTGGGAAGACTGATCTGTTACTGTCACGAGGGCTGGATGCAGATGTGTCTTCTTGTAAGCCATCTATTGTTTTCACTTGTGAAGTTGATGAATAGGTTCCCAAAGGCTTTGCAGCAGAAATTTGCTTATCCCCAAGTGAACCTGATTGAACAGCATAATTTCCACTATTCTTTTTTTTGTCAGGTTTTAAGATATCATGCTCTCCTTTTTCTTTATGATGGTGTAGCTGTGGGCTTTGCAGAGGTTTTCCTGAGCTAGATGAAAATCTCACTTGTTTCAGTTTTTCCAGTGAATTTTGAGTGGAGTCTTCTGCTTCTTCCGTAAGAGAGTTCTTCTCACCTTCTCCTTCAAAAATAGTTGCAGTAGAAAGACCATTCTTTTTCTGAACATCTAACATCTGACTGCCCCGAACTTCTGAGTCAGTGGAACTTGAGCTTGAGCTGCGCTTCAGAATGCCCCTGGGTGGGGTTCCGGTGCCATTAATCCTCTCGGTCTGCTTGGCTGGTTTGGGAACAAGGTCTTCTCTTTGTGATACAGAATCTGCTGCTTTTGGAATTAGTTTCCTAGCTTTTGGGACAGGACGCTTAACCAGTTCCTTCTGTGATTCATCAGTAAGATCTACAGAAGGCTTCTCAGGTTTATCTGTTTCATCATTTTGTAAGTTTGATTTAGATGGGCTGTCTTCTGAGAGTGACCAAATTTCTGTGAGACATAGAAGAGCTCATGAGTTTATGTGACATTTGCCAGTATAAACAGAAAGATGTGACACTGCAGATCTAAAATGCAGTGATTATGCTGGTTTATTAAAAACAACTGCAGCAAAAACACAGCCAGTAATTTTACATAGGTGTTGATTTCATTTTTATATGACAGAATTTTTTAGAAAATAAAAAACTTGCAGTTATTTATTTTAGAAACATTAACTATTTGATGATACCAAAGAGAGCACAGCGAGTTTTTCATCAGCATTATTCCTGCAAGGGACAAAGTTTGCAGGAAAGAGCAGCTTTTGAATACCTATATACCTCTCCAGTGTTAGAACGTGAACAGCAACCTACAAAAATGGAAACAGGCTATTTCCACAGTCATATGGAACAAGGCAAATGCAGAAACAATCTCCTGGCAGGAAGATGAAGGGTTTTCTATTCCTACTATGCAAATCTTTCCTCTTCCTGTTAGCATGCTTCACAACAGAGATAAGAGAGTAACAGCCACATATGACTCTCAATTACAACTTCAAATGCCTGTATTGTGATATATAATCACTCATCAGCTTGCTTGCAGAAAATACTGCGGGAAAGGGAGGATAATAAACACGACTAAGGAAACAAAGGAGAAAAGTATGGACCAAAGAGAGCTAGGCTGCTTCTATCTAGCTAATTAGCAGCAATGATTGGAAGGTCATAAAGACAGCTATGCAAAATTCAAGGAAATGTCACTGTCCTCTTGTCAGCAATTCAGGACAAGCAGCCCTCTAAGATGGAGTGCTCAGTACTGACTAGACCCATGAGTAAAAGAAAGGAAGCAAAATCCATTTACTCATGTCTACAGCCATTTCCTGAGTATATTCACATGGTTTAGATGAGGTTTGTAATACGCTAGTTGACAACTCCCTATAGTTAAGACAAAAAAGGTTTTGATCTCTTTCAGAAAGAAGCAATGAAAGTAAAAACAATTTCCATATAAATCTACAGGAAATTCACGGTCATCTGCTAAACAAGTACATTTACCCTTCTTTGATAGCTGAGGTACAATGGCTGGTCTGTCTTCTGATTCTCCATTGTTCAAGTTATCATCTGATGCAATGGAATTAAATGGATTTCTCCTTTGCTAAAAAAGGAACAAACATTACTGTTGCAGTCAAATTCTTACGTCACAAAATAGAAATAAGTGCATTGATTTCTTCTTCCCCACTAATCTATCAGCAAAGAGTCTTAAACTTAATTAAATTTAATTAAATTAATATTAAAATAAATATTAATTTAATACCTCTTAAATTGGACACATGACAAAAAAACCCACTAAGCAATATGAACAGGAAACTATCAGAAGTGCCAGCAATAATCTCATCTTATTCTTTTGAACTCACCAACAGAGATAAACCACCACTTAAAGATACTTGAAAATTCCAAGTTCTTGCAAGTTAAATATTTTTATCTCTAATTCTGTGATATTAGAACAGAGCAGGTCAATCGCTTTCAGTAGTTGAACAGATTGAAAATAATGTCAAGAAAAAGCAGCCACCTATTATAGGTGTAGCAGCACTTAAGTGCTGAACTTTTAGTGACTTTCACCACCTCTCTCCAAAACAAAACAAAAAAAGCCTCATTTTTTTTACGAATTATTATCTTTCCTCCTCAAAGATTTACTTATGTTTACCACTGAAGCAGATAACTTTCACCATAATCAGTATCAGTCATACCCTTACTGATGAGACTGCTGCCTTCATAGGTCTTTCCTCTGGTTTGCTTAACACAGGGGTTTCTTCTTTAGAACTGTAAAGGAAAGTTACGTAACAACTTCAGCAGACAGGACATTAAGCCTTTTTGAAAAAGCAGAACAAAGATTCACTTATAAATACTCAAACATAAATGCTTGCCACCTGAGTTTTTCTATTTAGTCTGTCCTCATCAGATTTAGAAGAAAAGCTTCTCATTCCTGTAGCAAAGGGGATATTCTTGCTGCTTTGTTTCCTTGCAAAAATGTATTTACGTGTTAAAGAATTCAATACAACTTTGACTTGGCATGACAGAAACCATATTTTTGATACATTTTAGATGTCTGAGCATGCTTTATAAAAATAAACATATCTTTTCTATTTACTATAAATACAGTAAATATAGCTACTCTCCAAACAATATCAGTATCGCCATCTCCATTCTTGTCCTACATTTGTACTTCTAGGATTGAAATCAAAGTGGAGGAAAGTGTCAAAATCTGATTAAAAAATAGAGTTTTGCAAGTCTCAAAGTCAGAAAAAACAGAGGAATCCCATTACCACTATAGTAAAGATATGACATGTCACAGATGACAACACATCCCCCTCAGAGGTACAGTTTATAAGGTATTCTTTCTATTGAGATGTATTAAATTTTTTTGATTGATAGCATAAATGAAGTAAGTTATTACTTGTGATAATGAGTATTGCCCAGATATGGAGAAATTGAAATAGCTAGAAGAGATAGCTTCCATATTATCTCAGGAAATATTTCATCTACTTGCAGAATGATGCAAGGTTTTTTCCCCAGATTTTTTATTGTTTGAGTTTACCTAAACTTCTCAGATATGAGAAAGTCTTTGGTTTTTGAAGACAGAAGTTAGACATGGATTTCAATATGGTCTTCTCATAACAACCATATTCTGTATCCTAATTTTATATGGAAAACACTGACATTAACCAAGATGTACATATATGATTTTGGGGTGGGGGAACATTACGAAGCAGAAAAAATTCATATTTCCAGGTAGGAAATATATCTCAGGCTAGGAAGGAAAGCAACTCCTATAGTTTTTCCAATGAAGATGTACAAAGATATTCCAAAACTGAGTATTTCTTTGCTGAATGACCTTTGTTATGTGTGAAAAGGCTTAAAGGTGGTAAGTAGAAGAGCCACAAGGAGTCTCAGGACAGAAACAGCATCCACCCCTCAGCAAGTTCCAGATTCATCTCCTTGCATTGACAAATATCTCTCCAGTCTGCTAACTGGTACCAGTCTGCCCTCCTGAGGGGGGGACAACTTTCCCATCTTCTCCAGGGTGCACAGTTAAGCTCAAAGTTTAGGGAGAAAAAAACCTCAAAACACTCTGATAACTACCCTTGAAAGTCTATTTGCCTCTGGACTGCTAAGTGTGTCTGAGCAGTGACATCCCTTTTTTTTTTTTTTTTNAGGAACAAACATTACTGTTGCAGTCAAATTCTTACGTCACAAAATAGAAATAAGTGCATTGATTTCTTCTTCCCCACTAATCTATCAGCAAAGAGTCTTAAACTTAATTAAATTTAATTAAATTAATATTAAAATAAATATTAATTTAATACCTCTTAAATTGGACACATGACAAAAAAACCCACTAAGCAATATGAACAGGAAACTATCAGAAGTGCCAGCAATAATCTCATCTTATTCTTTTGAACTCACCAACAGAGATAAACCACCACTTAAAGATACTTGAAAATTCCAAGTTCTTGCAAGTTAAAT
>WBMY01007047.1:620526-727265 GCA_013397315.1 Donacobius atricapilla
TTTTTTTTTTTTTTTTTTTAGAAAGGAAGAAACGTAATTATGGAGAAGATAAAATGACCACAGTGAGCACTGTGAACATAAGGCTAGAAGAAAAATACCAGTTGCAATCTGAACTATACACTTCTATATCCCTTCCTTGCTCTTTTGATTGAACACTGCCTTTAAAAAATACATCACCACGCATAGTGATAGAGGGTTAAGGTATGAGCTGATCTTGTAATGGAATCTATCTCAGGGGTGAAAAAATTAACTCTTCTTATGTTTTTGTAAGACAGTAACTTCTGAGGCCTCTTAAATGCATGCACCAGATTAGTAACAGATTGCTATTGTTCTTTCTATTATTTGCTGATCCCAAGTAAGAAAAAAAACCTGGTTCTCAGAGCTAAATGTTGAAACTTCTAGTTTCTTTTCCAGAATATCCTTTCACATCACGGTTTTAACCTTAGTTCTAATATATTTTTTAAGTGTGAAAATAGACATACATATTAAAGAAACTACAGAAAATGGAGTTTGTGTTCTCACTTTTATAAAGCACTTGTGTTTTTGAGAGCACCACACCTGTATGCTTCTGCATTTTGTGCCTTCTGTGCACCATCTACTACTGAACAGGACAACCATGATTTTTGTTTTTAAGGCCTAGATGCCTCTCACTCCTTTTAAGCAAGGAAAATACTGTTAAGCACCCTGGCCTGCAAGAGACTCGTAAGACATTCTTCAATGCAGTTTTTACAGGTGGAGACGTAACTTTGTGTGTGTGCTCAATGAAATATAATCTCACAATCTTTAATGCAATACTCCTTTGGATTTACCAGAGAATAATTAAAGATTATTAACTTGGCATTACATACTGAAAACCCTGGTCTAAATAAAGCAAAGCAGAGAAAAAACAACAGCCAGGATCCTATAACTAAGTTTTACAACAAAGGGTCTGAAAATGAGTTTACCCACAACCCATATAGATAAGAAAACTGAACAAACAGTTCCCAGATATGCCGCATTCACAAGGCTAATCTAAAAGTGTATAAGGCCAAACTGACAGATTAAAAAAGATTTTAAAAATTCCACATTTCAACTTGGAAAAACGATGTGCCGAAAACCACAATGAAGGCCCACGCCCCATACAGACTGAGGCAACAAGGCAAAAGCAGCAGCAAAGCTAGAGAAAGGGGTTACAGATTTGCAGGCATTGTCAATATCTGGATTTTAAAAGTCAGGTCTTTTCTGCAAGTTTTCCACTTGCTGAACTCCAGGACCCGCACTGGCCACCTGTTCAATGTTGATTGAGAATACTTTCTAGCTTAAGAAAATGACCTACAAATCTTAATTTGAAAGAAAACCCTCTTTTCTCGAGATTCAGCATATAGACAGATGGCATCACTGGACAGAGGTAATATTGACAGTGTGACTCACCTTTGAAAACTCATTCTGTTCAAGGTTACACCTTCAAAGACACTTCACACACCCAGCCTGTAAAGGCTCGGGTATGCAAGAAAATTATCACAATGATATAACACTCAAGAAAGAAATAAGTCATAGCTTCATTATGGACTTAAGATATTTGGGGTGTGGGGATAAAAGGTCACCACTAATTTTAAGAATATTGCTGTTCCACCTGATATAGCAGCATCCTGATTCAATAGTAGCTGAACTGGTCCCAGGGTTGGATTTTATCCTTATCAGTTTACAAACACATCTACCAGAACTGAACTTTCTTTACACTCAGTAAGAATTGCTTTGCTTTAAGAACAGGATCCAGTATGAAAGTACTCCAATTAATTTGTTATCACATAGCTTCTGGACCCAATCCTCAGGCTAGCAGCGGTGTAGTTTATGCAAAGCCTGCAAGTCAGTGCTTGCCTAAGGCACACTCTCAGAGAAAGAAGGGGAAGGGGAAAAAAAACAAACAGAAAAAACCCTTAAACCCCATAACACCCACAAACTTATTCATAAAGCAGTACTTTAAAATGCTTTAAAAGTCCAAGTTCTTGAACTGCAGGTATCATTTGGACACTGTAAGCCATGAACTACCCTTAATGCAATCCCAAATTCTAGAATGATAGTCTGCTTCATCCTCTTAGCTGTGTTAAGACTATTGCATTGTAAGAGGAAGATCCCATTAATTCCTTGTGGCTCCACTATCTTAGCAGCCAAATTAAATGTTTGTAGACTTTCCCTTCCCACCCCAGCTACTGGGGTTATTGCTTTCACACCACTGTGTTTCCTTCTGCCATTAGAGACAGTCCCACAGTTATGCCAGGCCAGTCTCTTTCAAATTCCAGTATCAAGAGAACAGAAAGGTAGAGTATTTTATAAGCATATGGTGCCTCCTGCAATTTCTCATGTGCAATATTGTGTAGGTTAACCCCAGTTATAGTGAATTAAGCCCATGCTGAAATCATAACCAATGAATAACCAATGAACTTCACCGTCCTGCCACATTTGCTTGCTGTAGGTTTTGACATTTTGGAAACAAATGATCTGAGGCATTTAATCACGTCATTTATGCAAAGTCAATGTAAGTAAGCATCCAGCCCACATATGATAGATCACTTCCAAAGGTCTATTTCCAACTGCCTCATAAACCACTGGACTGTGTGAGCTTGCTTTAGAGAGATCTTGAGCTACTGAGGAATGTGCAAGTACACATGAAGAAGGCATGAGCCTTGGTACAGTCTGGAGCAAAAGGCAGGAGGGAGTCCTGGAAAACAATTATGAATCTTTGCATGGCTGTGATCTGAAATAAGTCATCAAATCACTTCAAGTTGAAGACCACTATCAAGCTGGTCTCATTTTAAAAAAAATTGTCTACATATTCTTAAACCTTGCTATGTTATGTATTTTTTAAGAGGCTGCCCTGGCATATTATAAAATCTATTATACCTTACCAATCACACACAGTTTGTGGAGAGTTGTAATTATAAGAATAGCATTATAAGGCTATACTTCTTTAAGAGTATCATCATCTTTTCCTGATGTGCAAGATTGTAAAAGATATATTCTAAAATATATATTAAACAGCAACATGTCTTCTGCTGTTCTTAAAGAAATAACTTCATAGCAATCCCCTGAATGGAAAAGCCACCTGTAAAAATACCTACATTTAGTAACAACTAACTCTGTCAGCACATCAGTTAACTTGAATTGGGAGGGGAAACAGAGTTCTGTCTTGTGATAAGCAACCTTTATCATCCTTTTTGAACAACTTCAGTTTTGGAGAGCCTATAATAAAGCAGTTCGTTTGACCTTTTTCAGCACAGTTTCAGACGTGGTCAAAACAAACACCTCTGAGTTCACTGACAGTGATAAAATATAAAAAAAGACAGTAACGCAAGCCAGAGTTGTTAAGACTCACACCAACCTTTGCTGCCATTCACCATGAATGTGTGTGCCCACACTGCAGACCACGAAAGTGAAAGGTTCAATTGCTACTAGGTATTGTATAAATGCATAGTAGGAGAAGCCTTACTGCAAAGAAAAAACATATGACGTACAGAGAAGGACTTAAAAGACAGACAAGAAAGTGACAGGTTACAGAGCTAATCAATGGCACAACTAGAAGTAAAACAGTTCCCCTGAGAAGTAACTCTGGCTCTTACCTCTCTGTTCACTGCAAGCACAAACACTGGTTATTTGGGCTGTTGTTTCCTCAGTCTGTTGAAAAATCTGGCCACTTAAGGATATTTCACTTTTACCTGCTCTGACTCCAGCTGTTTCAGCACTTTCCTTCTCAATTGTAGGCTTTTTGGAAGTTTTTAACACAGCAAATGAATTACATGTAGGTGTTTTAAGAAGAAGACATGTCTGTCTCAGAAATCAACTCAGGATATTTCAAAGCAAAATAAAACTGTTTGGGATGTTTACAGACTTGAGATAAAGTGATTTAATATGAAATCCTTTTTAGTTCAGAAACTACTCATCATCCAGCCCTCCTGACAACTGTAGTAATTCAGGCATACCAAGGATGACTGTCTTAAACATTTACTTTCCTTGGTAGAATCTGACTAATTTTTTGCAGCAATCTAAAGATTATAGCTCCTTCCATGTGAAATATGTTTGGTCTTCTTAAAAAGTCTCAGAAGTCTTGAACTCAATAATTTGGTACCCAGTAATCTGGAAAACTCTAAACAGCAATTTCTTAGTCTCCAATTCTTCATGTGATACGAAGTGTTCAAAATATGTGGATGTGGCACTTGGGAATATGGTTTAGTGGTAGCCTTGGCAGTGCTGGGTTAATGGTTGGACTTGGTGATTTTACAGGTTTTTCTAATCTCAGTAATGCTGTAATCAAAGTTTAAAATAAAGGCTGAATCGTTAGAATGGTTTCAGTAAACAACTGAATGAAGAGGTGAATGAAAAGGTTGTGGTCCCCCTATTACTGACTGCAGGGGACTGATCATGGCCAGCCATTCTAACTAGAAAATCCAGGTCTCACTTCAAGGAACCAAAATAAATTGTGACATGAGAACATGTGTGGGACCATTCTATGCTTGACTGTCAACTTTTTCTGAGAAAGGCAAGCTGAAGACTGTTAATTGTTTTATGTTCAAATGCAGAACAATACATGACTATGTGCCTGTCACATGCACAGATTTCTTGTACAATTCTGAGGAAACATTTGGTGACCTTTGAAATAAGAGATAAGTACAATATTTTGGGGGAACTTAAAGCTCCCAAGCTTCACTAGCTCATATATATATATACATTCTAAGCGTGACAGACAGACAGCTTACCTCACACTAGTTTTCTGTTGCTCTTCTTCTTGATGTTCCACAATGCCATGTAGATCAGGTGGCACGAAGATTTCTTTATTAACATTGTTCACCCAGCTGATCTTTGCTTTGCTCCTCTTGTTCTGACCTACTTCAGCTAAAACATGAAGCAAGAATATTGCTGTTTCTCACATGTTCATGCAGGTTTTCTTAAGAAAAAACTACAAGTATTTGCATATAGGCCTAAAGCTATTTCAAAACCCACTATACTCGGATTGTTTTCAGAAGCAGATCAGGTGCCTTCTAAAGAACACTTTTTTAATGCCACTAAAAATGTCAAATACTGTTCTGGATACTTCATTCTGCTACACCAGATATACCTGGTCTAAACCCTAAAGTGATCCTAAAAGGAGGAGTTTTCTACAAGAACCCTGGTAAAGACTAATCCTGCAGTTCTTGCAGTTAGACAAACACTGAAAGTTCATCCCCAGGAAGCAAAAATGATTAAACCATGGGAAACCAAAAATATGTTTAAATCCAGTCAATTATTCCCTTCCTATGCAGCAAGCTGGAAGTTGGTCATAACTCACTTAGGCAGGTGGCTAATCCTTTATGGACAGAATTACCACAAGATGTTAAAAGGTAATATTAAAAACCCAAACAAACAAAGAGCCCCACCTCACTCAGCAAATGCAAATACATTTGCATTTCTTTTTAGGGTGGGACAAAATGCTATGTTGATAATAATTCCTTTCGGAGCAAAACCATTCCATTATTTCCTCTAATGCTTTTTCCACCTCAACAACAGTTTAGAAGTGAAGAATTTTGTAGTGTGCAAAAGTAAGCAAGATTTTTATTCACATTTTTGCTATTTATAACTGCAAGGAAAAATATCTTGCCATCTTATGAGTCATTGAAACTAAGCAATTGTACATAGTTCTGAATGTACCCACACATCCCTTTGTTTAAGTAAGAAGATTTGGATTAGTTAACTTTCCTTTAAAATGGTATGGCTTTTAGTACTTTCCTTTACAGTACAAGTTACTGTGAAATTTAGCTAGAATTTTACAGCTGATTTTCATAACCTTCAAGCACAAAACCAGCCAAAATGACAAACACACCACACTAACCACCTCATTTTTTTTTCCTGCATTCTTTTCTGTTTCAGGCCTTTTCTTTTTAACTTAAAAACTCAAAGCAGTAACCTCAAACTGACTAAACTGACATTATCCAAAATCATCTCTGAAAATATAGAAATTGAGAAGGTGCAATATTACAGGGTTAGACAGAGGAAAGCAAGGCTAACTTGTAGTTACAAAACCCATAGAAAGCAACAAACTGTAGTCCAGTCACAGTATGGAAGGAAGTACCTTACTTGCATCATTAGCACATAGCAAAATCCCTTGCCAGAACTAAAAAAACTAAATAGTACAAACATCAGTACAATCTAGTAAGAATAATATAAGTCTTGTTCTTTTAAATCAAAAGGACTTAGTAAAACTTGAGGAGGTTAAAAGGAGATGTAGGTCAGTTTTGCTAAGAAAAAAAATCACTTTCTACACAAAGAATGGTAAAATAGACCAGGATGCTTTAGATTAAAAATCAGATGCTGAGAGATTTATAATGAGGATCTATAAAATCTTGGATATTATATAATATGTTTTTGTGAATGGACTGCTCACTCCCTCCTCCAAGGGATAAAGTTAATGGTAATGAGGGCACCCACCATGGCATGGGGATTCTGGGTGCACTTAAAGTTCACCTGAACACAGGATGCCAGTTACAGCTGCCAGAGCTTTCAGCACATACATTTCAGTTAGTTCTAACCACTATCTCTAGCTTGTGATGCCTGCCATTAAGCCTCTAAGGTCTCAAACCAAGCACCAAAATCTTGGCAATTCATGTTAAAGAGCAATTTCCTCAATCTTGGATTCTTTGCACATTCCTAAATAACTCCCAGGGCCTCAGAAATGGAAATGAGAATTGAGTCTAGGAGTGCAGAGAGCTTTTAATTCCACACAAACACAAGCCAGTCCCTTCTGTTAGTAGTCACCACTCTTTAATATACAGCACTGTGGGAGAGGAAAGCTTACACAGTAAATTACATGGGAAGTCTCTTTTTTGCATCACTTTCCACTTGTAGAGACACCAGTATTCTTGTATTTCATGGACAACATTGTCTGAGGTTAGCAAAGTAAGAGCCAGCCTTTCCAAAACGGAGTACAAACCAAATGCTTACCAATGGTGGCAGGTTTCCTGCGCATGGAAGCTCTGATAATATCTGCTCCATGGATCTTATCCCTGTGCCTCTTTGACTTGGCCTCATAAAACCACTGCCCACTCATATTCTTTAGCTGAACATGGTCTTTGATTTTTTCTGGTAAATGTCTGAGGAAGAGAAAAATGAATAAATGAGCTATGAACATACTTCATGTACTTACCTATGTGAACAGAAAAATTAGTCAGATTTTTTTGCTTGCTTGTTTTTTGTTTTGGGGAGCAGGGTTGTCTTTTGTTTGTTGATTTTTTTTAACAGTGTCTCCACATGTTATTTCCATCTCCTCACCCGCTATGCTCCTTATTTAATTATGGAGGATGACAATGAGCTGGAAAGAGAAGAGCCTCAGTCTTATTACTTCAACCTATGCTCCGAGGGTAACTCTTTAAAAAAAAACAAAACAACAAACAGTTTTACTATGATAAACACTCAAGCACTGGAGAAGTCTTCAGTTACTGCAGATCTTGACTTCCTGCCTTCAAAGGCCAGTTTTCCAAGATAAAAATTAAGATAAGCTAGTAGAACAGCATAAAAAGTCTCTCGCAAAATTAGGAGCATGGCTCTTTTGGGCTCAGAAGATGCCTGTTCAGGGTTTTTTTTTGGCACTGCTTTTACACACACACACACACACACACACACACACACACACACATTCCAAATGTGTACTGGAAGCATTGTGCCATTTTTAAATTTCAAAAAAATCCTTATATGAGCACAATGAGCTACAAATAAAAACATCATTACATGGAAGAAACAACAAAATAAGTTTGTGCCATTTATTTTATGAATCTACATATATCCATTGTGTGAACTGCAGCCATTTTAAAAAACAGGAGACAAATTTTTAATAATTTGTTTTAAGGCTTCAGGGTTTTCCTGCTTTTATGAGGCATGCTTTAACAGAATAAGTAGTTGCTGTGGGCAATATGAGAGGTTGTTTTTTTTTCCTTGTTAGGCATGTAACATATTAGGCATATGCTTACACATGGCCTGGAGACTAACCTGCAGATCAGAGAAGTTACCACACAGATCTAGAGAGCACTTAAAAGAAGAGTCAAGTCATGCTTCATCTTCCTTCTCCATTTATGTCCTATCCTTCAGGAAAATAAGCTAACAACAGAGCCCAAGGGAGAAATCAAATCAGATCCCTTTACTGCGACTTGGAGGCTAAGCATAGTCCACACTTCCATGGAATGGTGCTGTCTTTCAGAAGCCTGATGGACAATCGTGAATGGGTTGGGTTGGGAGGGACTTCTAAAGATCATCTAGCCCAACCCCAAGGAAGCTCACCAGAGTATGACATTTCTCATGGCTTTAGGGGATTGATCTTGGTACAATCAATTAACTCTGATGACAGCCTGTTATCATAGGTTGCAGATTTGACTGTCACGTACAGCAGCAAAGAAAGGACACTGAGCTAATCCCAGCCCTCACACTAAGGTAGACCATTCTCATCTGTCAATCAACTTCTCTTTCATTTTTGTATGGCCAGATATGAAAAGCCTTATTTGAATGCATCAGGCATATTAGAATTTGAATACTTAACACTTCATTTTGAAAGTACTGTCAAAAATCAGTCCCTCCTAGGGGTGCCTCAAATCTACTGCATACAGTTTAGGCTGCCAGATGTTGAGGTCACTATTGGCATTTTTAACTCCAAAATTCAACAGTCCATAGTATTACTGGGTCGTTCAAAATTTCTCCCTCCCTCTGTGCTTCTCTAAGGGTCAAAATATGTACCTTTCCTAAGCAGGTGTTCTAAGTTGAAGCAGGAACGCAGCAGTAGCTTCCATTTGTCCTCCAGCAAATATATTACTGTTTATAAATGCAGCCAGCAGGAAGAATGGAAATGTAGAACACACTGATTTTTTACACAGGTGACTGCTCTTCCCTTTCACCTTCTTTCACACGTGTTATTTGTCTTCTCAGAAGTGATGGCCCTTAGGGCTAGGGACTGGCTTTTCAGCTGTTTGTACAGCCTGCAGGGCAGCAGAGCTCTGACCGCAGCAAGTGCTCTGGGACAGTATGACAACATATGCCAAGGGAGGTTCTGTAGTTGGAGGGTACTGAGTCACAGGACAAGCATTCAATGTCCTCACCCTGTTTGATTCAATCCTCTTACCCCAGACACTGTTCACCCCTCTTCCCCCTTGGTATTCAGCCACTGAAACTGGGGTGTGGTTGGAAACCTTCACAAGTCAGCTGAGAGCAGAGGAAGCTCAACTGGGCTGTGGAAGGGGACAGGATCCCAGGCCTCTCAGCTGTTGCAGCCTGCTGACCAGCTTTGCAGGACTCTCAGATCTGTGACCAGTTAACATAACCAGACACAGACAGAGGAATGGATTTGTCATAGCTCTAGACTCAATAAATGTCACCTGGCCAATGCAGCTCTCATTTTGTCCGGAAGTGAAAGTCAAAGCACCCTGCTCCCGCCTCTGCTTGCTGCCTATGAGAGTTAGTGTACCTCAACTCAGCCAGCTCAACAGGCCTTCTAGACTTCAGGAATTAATTAATTATGCTTGCTAACAAAGGTATAAATGCGCTCTCAATTTACACAGCACTTCCTTAACAAATGACCTGCCTGCCTGATAGGGTTTGTATGGTGAGAACTGACAGATGCTCACAGCAGCTGACTTAAAACAGACTTACTATCTCACCTTTAAGTAAGCTTGGTTTACTTACTTTTTCAAGAGAGGTGTTTAGACTGTCAGTCCCATTTTTTGGAATAACTAAGAGCAACAGAAGTATTAAAGCCATTTCCAGGCATTCTCCAACCACAAATAAATTTCCATTATCAGAAAGACAATTAGTTCTAGGTCTTGACAACAAAAAAATTTTAAGTCTCCTGTGTTCACCCATACATCATAGACTTGTAATGCCCACGCCTGTTTTTGCAGCAAATGGGAATTTTTAAAATGTTACTTGAATTCTCAAGATTTGCTAGGAAGAGGTCTTAGCAGTAATATCAATCTGCCTGCACTACGGGCACCCATTTGACTGCTAAGAGTCAGACACAGTTTGAGGTTTACCTCGAAAGGAACTGTGGAGAATCAGACTGCAGCCATGGTTTTCCACAGCTACATCAGCCTCTCAGCAAACCACAACAGGACTAGAAGCCTACAATTGGTTCTACGCCAGCTCCCCATTTAACAAAGAGGCTGACCAAGTTGCCATTAAATTTTCTCTTGGTAATCAAAGAACTAGTAGACATCCAGATTAAGAATCAGATTGTAGGTTCTGTTTGCAATTAGGAGAAAATGCAGCAAGAGCTTTATGTATGATGCAAGTATGTATTCTGGAGTCCCTCTGTGCTCTGGTAAAATGCCAGTTAGCTTATGCTGCAGTTTTTCAAGGGGAAACAGCCTTAAGTTATAATGAATCTAGTGCCCATTTCTCCTACAGAAACTTTAAACTCAAGAAAGTAAAGGTATATGTTAAAAGGAAATTTAAAAGGGGATTTTGGACTGAGTAAGACTGAGTTCCCATTATTTATTATGATGTTTCCACTATGCCAAGGTGAAACGTTTTATGGCAAGATGGAAAATTTATCGTCTCCCCTAGGGCAGTAAGCACATGCATATTGCACTGAACAGGAATACAAACCAACTGTCCACCACTCTGCAGGCAAACAGAAAATATATGCATGGATTAACTGGGTTGTTTCTCTCTACCTCTGAAACATCTGATAATGGGCCAGACCATATGGTATCACTGTAAGGCAGGAAATCTGCACCAATATAATCAGTCCCTTCTTATCACCAAATCCAGAATGGTTTATCCTAAGCTTTGAAAGCTACTGTAATAGGTCACTGCATGAGCAAAGAGGTAACAACTCATCCCTGTTTTTGAAAAAAGAGTATCTCGCAAGACCTACCCTCCACCTTGTATGAGCATGCCTCTTTAGTCTGCAAATATCTGTATAAGGTATAGGAAGAAAGTCTGTTGTGACATTTGTTAGAGAACTACACCCAAAATATTTGTAGTGGGCAATCCCAGATTGCAAGTGAGCTGTCTTTTGCATGGTAGCTGCACAGGATTTTACAAAACCCTAAAAACAAAAAACTCCTCATCGGTTACAATTTAATCAGTTTAAACCATAGAGTAATATGATTTCAAACTGTTTGAGGGCTATATTAGAAAGAACAAAGCAGACCTATGGGGTTATGCAACCTTTCCCCATCCTTGTCATCACAATTCCCCACAAGTAACACTTCTAATTCTTGCCTTTGGGGTCTCCCTAGACAGCAAGACTTCTAATAGTTAGAAGTAGCTGGATACATGAAAAATCAAGCCAATTCTGTTTGCAGTAATGCATGTTCTTCCATTTTATACTTCTTCAGAAGTCTGTGTGTATTAAGTCTACTAACAAGACCCTGATGAATGAGTCTCAGGTATCATCTTGCTTTGGGGTCCTTGGAGAACTGGCCAGACTGTAGTCAGCACAAGTCTTGATGGCAAGACAGACTTGACGTTCTCTCTCAAGTCAGAGGGAAGACAGACATATCCAAGCCTGGAGCATCATAATGAATGAATGGGTTACATGCTCAGAGGTATGAGAAGTCAATTGCTTTTGGAAAGAAAGAAGAGAGAACACAAAGCTCTGCTGCCCACTGAAATATGGTCTCCATCAGAATCTGGAACCAAAACTATGATCCTGTGACAATACACCTTTGGTGTTAGAGCCTGCCTGGACAGCAGCACAGGACAATCCGAACAAGGGGTGGAAAGGTTGTTAGAAAATATGTAAGGGCAGGTTCTGATCACACAGTGTCCCCAGCTCTTCACAGGCTTTAAAAGTAGGCATATAAAGCATAAAACCAGCCCCACCAAATGACACATACAAGCAAATATAAGTGAGCAGAAGAGCCTGTATCATAGCTTGCTTCACACTACCAGCAAGGACATCTTTCCTGCTGTGCAAAAGAAAAGGTTGCATTTAGGATTTCAGGTGAACTACAAATCAAGACTAATCTAATCTGAAGACAATGGCTTCAGATGGGCACTAAATAATACAACACAGTGTCAGGTACAAACATGGGATAAGTCTTACCAAGAAAGGTTTTGAACTGTACAGAAAACCTTGCCTACAGAGGGAATACTCAATATACAGGTTAAAAATTGTTATTAGTATCCACTTTTTCCCTTCTGTACATTCTTCTACCATACAAAGTAAGTCTCATCTTCCCTGCTTCACTAGCAGTCCCAAACAATCATTATCCTGTCAAATTTATCTGCTACTAGTAGACAAAGTAGCAATCAATATTGGGAAGAAAAGGCATGGGCTCATTTCTCAGTGTAGTCCAGTGCTGCATCTCTTACCAAGACCAACAAGAAAGGTCTCTTCCTTAAGCCCAGCTATCTCACCTGATCAAGATGAAAACAGTCCTGGTTTTCTTACTGGCATTTTACAAGGTGGGCTGGGACCATCCTCCCCACCTTCGTTCTTATTCCACTTGGCTTTGTTAAGAAGGATAAATAATGACATGAACATTCTGCTAGAGAATAAAATTGATCTACTTCCTGAATAGTCAGTGCATCTGGAAAATCGTATGTGGTGCTAAGCAACGTCCATAACAGGGAATTCATCCAGAATACATAAGCTTATCCTTTTCTGCTACAACAGGTGCACCAAGAACCTCCCTGGTTCTTGGTTAAGCACACTCTCAAAAAAGTTTCATGTAGCGAAAAAATATTTTATGACAATTAAAGTATGTATTCTGATGTCAGTTGTTTTCACATTACAGTAGTAAGTCTGGTTTCCCCAATGCCAGTATTAACCTCACCTTGATACCTTAAATATATCCCACCTCACAAAAGAAGTGGGATATATATTCGCCTCACTTCCTTCTGACAGTCAACAATATAAGGAAAACTGCTTTGAAAAGTAACTGGAGAGGATATCTGTTAGAACTAGCCAGAGTCAAAATAACATTTACAATAGGCTTTCAACAGGCACACACTCCCAGCAGAATGAGACCCCTGAAGCTTTCTCTCTTTTCCCAATGCCACACCAATTAATGTCTCAAAGCGGTTTGGCACACAGCAGTCCCCACCCACCACACAAACAGCTCCACATCAGACCTTCCCCTGTCATTAACCTCCCTCAGTTCACACCAGGAGCGAACAATCGCAAGCACAGCCCACAAGAGCACTGCTAGGAAGTTCTGCCGGGAAGGGCTGATGGCCACAGCAGGGAACCCTGTCACAACGGTGACCACAACAGCTTTCTGCCTCAGACATGTTGGTGCCAGGGACCAGCTACTCGAACCACAGAAGAGTCACCCAACCACACTCCACAGACAAAGATATTTCTGCTCACTGTTACTGTCTCCAAAAAAGGGGTCAAAGTAAGTTAATTCTGAATTATGCACTGGTAAAAGGAGTTAGGGGTTATGTTGAAGCTACTGCCAAGACATTCAGTTATGTATGTAATCCACTCATTTGTTCAGTGCTGGAACAGGACATATCAGAGATTGCTGAACAGGAATGGTAACAACAAAACCAAAATAATTAAGTTAGTAATATGCTGAAAAACAGCTTCTAGCCTTGACAAGCTGTCACTTGACTCTTGTTTTATGCCTTTGCCCCATCCCCAGCAACAGCGCCATTGAGTGACCTGCTGCAGTTCCCAGGGTAAGGAAGCAAAGAGAGGCATCCTCTTGCACTAGGAATAAAAAAAGCCTACAATGTCTTTTGCTTTCCGTGCATCACACCCTCTTGTCACCTGAGATTTCTTCATCATCCTTTTGCCAACGAGAACATCAATATCCTCCTTCCTTTGAGACAAACCTCAGCAGAGGTGAAGGAGGAAGCAGGCATGCTGTTGCCAAAGCAGGGCTGTACCTAAAACTAACCATGCTGATCCAGACCAGCACAAAAGGAGCCACAAGATGGGGAAACACCTATTACAGCCCTGAACAAACCAGGAATAGAAGCAGACTGCCTTAAGGAGGCTGCATGGGCCAGCCTAATCAGAGCAGTTTTATTAGATTAGCAATACCAGGAACTGTTAGCAGGGAAGAGACTGTATCAGGTGATTTGTAAAATTCCACTAGGAAATGGCTCAAAGAGGATTTTGTCACGTTACCAATTTGTCCACACTCCAAGAGCATGGCACAGATTATTAGAACACCCTTCAAACCTCAGAATTTCTTCTGGAAAGGAAAAAACGTCACACTGAAAGACTTCCATTATATACATATATAAATAACATGTTGTCTGTTGTTTGTATGATGACAGTTGTTTCCAACTTTTGGAATCTTCCAGCTGTGCAAGGCTATAGAATGCAAAGTAAAATAATGCATCTCCTTGGCTGGAGATATAATTCAAGTAGTGTTTTAATATATAAGATATGAAAAGCAAGCTCCAGGTGCCACAAGTAAGCAGAAAAATCCATTTCATATGTAAGTTTCCAGCTTCTCAGAAATTATAATATTTAGAACCCAGAAGAGACTTTTTATTGTAGCAGCAAACATGCTGATTACAGGCTGCTACAACCTGCAGTCTCTTGCATTTTCTACCACACCCTCTTGAACTAGAATTATAAATGGCAAAAGTAAAGCTACAGGGACAAAAATACTTGCTGACAGTCCTTTCAGACCACTACTGAGAGTGGCTTATTTGAATTTCGGTTCCAAGAAGGGCTCCTTTCCCTAGATGCTGTTTCAAACTCTCATCTACAATGACTTACCCTGAATGCTTTCAGACCTGGCACTGATGAAACATTCCAAGACTAAAAACTGTGGTTTTCTACCTTCAGTAAATAAAATGCCTTTTCTGATACAGAAAAGTCAGTTTACTGCTTTTTGAAGCAGAAGACAAGACTGTGTGGTGAAAATATTTATTTAGGCTGCATTCAGATTGGAGCAGGAACTTGGAACAGTAATGATTTTACCTTCACCAAAGCAAATGCTTTGAGAGGAAAAGTCTTTTTAACAAGGAGAAGCTACTGGTCTACACTTTATTGCTCTTAAACGAAGCAAGTAGAATAACTCAACAAAATGCTGTCCACATGCTGATCAAAGAACCTCAGGGCTGCACAAGCATACTCAGCAAAAGGAATGCTGCTCTTAGGGCAAGAGGCAGCCTGCCTTTTCCTCTGCAGGATATAGGGTATGCCTACACCAAAGACATTTATCAAAAAATCTTTCTCAGTAGCAAAGAAGCATCAGAGATGCATTATGGCTGAAATAATTTCAAAACATTTAAATTGGAAATACATTTCTTCATGAGGAACATCACAACGAGAGGGAATCTTAGAGAAGATTACCAAATCAATGAGAGAAAATCCTGCCTTCACTGAGGCCTGTAAAAATTTGTTTCTGTTATAGCACTTGGCATTTTCAGCACCTCCTTTTTTCATTATCTGTCCACATATTTTGTGTACTTCGTAATGGATAATTTCCTTCACACTCGAAAAAAAATCCCAGTGCCTACCAAAATCCTCACTCTTGAGCAGGCAACTATCTGTATCAGCTGAAGCAACTGTTTGACTGCTGTTTATACCTGTGTAGGTAGACAGCTTTCTCAGAGCCATCTGGGAAACACTACTTTTCATGCACGCATTTCTAGTCATGGCAGTTACCCTAGCAGTAGCTCCAGTAAAACCTCCAAGCACATAAAACACCCCAGAATGACAACACATTGCTCCATCTGTGACACCACAAAGAAGTTAAAGAGCAATTTTCGGCTTTATCCATGGATTGCAAGGACTTTTATTGGCAGTGGGGCATAGTGTTGGTAGTTCTTCTGGACTGCAGCTCCAGTATATCGCAGCTCCACATATTTCAGGTACAACTTCAGCATTCAGACACATTCTGGTTGCTGACCACAACCAGATTTTGGTTTGTTGGGGGTGCTTGCACTCCTTTTGGGCCAAGCCCCTCACTTACTATTCATTAGTCCAGGCTGCAGTGGTTTTGACACTTGCAAACTAAATGCCCTTCTGAGGAAACCAAGGCAGATGCATTAAACAATTTTGGCCAGTAATGAATCATTCGTGTGGTAGAGGTATTTCATCCAGAAACTATGGTAAATCTCCTCCAGAGTAAAAAAAATCTCCAAACCATATATACTGAGGAATATAGGGCCCTCAGCAACAACTGTTTTAATCTGTTCCTGAGTAACACAGTACAGAAACTGTGTAGGACTTCCCAGGACAAGCAGGGTGCTAGACCCCTTACCTGACTCTCTCTTCTTCAGTTCTTTTAAGCTCTGCATCCCGTTGCAGCACCTTCATTATTGCCTCTTGTTCCTCCTCTGTTAGGAAGCTTAGGTCAATCATCTTGTTCTGTGTGTAGGGCTGGTGAAGTATCCGGGAAGATCTTGGATCCTGCTGAGGACTGCTTTATAGTTCTAGAAGTCCTTTTCAGGAGGCACTGACAAACCTGGACCAGGTTACAGTCAGTGGTTTAAAGAGTCACAAAGGTTGCTTTCTTGCATGCAGAGACTTCTGGGAAAGGGTTGCAGTCCTGCTTGCCATCACAATAATGTCTTCTCAGTTTGTCCTCTCAGCTCTGCTTCCTGGAGGAACAGTTCATTGACCCAGCATATCCAGTGTTTGAGAACAAACAAAACATTCCCTAGAAAAGAGACAAGGAAGAACAAGTTGCAATATCAGGGATCAGGGAAGTAGATTATGTATGCATTTTTAATTAAAAGAAACAAGTTTTTCAGTGTGATTAAATGACTTTATGAAGTTCAAATGGTCACTTCAAGTCAAACCTGTTTTACAGGCCACTTGAACAAGGTGGCCATGGAAATACCTTCCTCCCCAATATGACAACTCGCACCCTAAAACACAGAAATGAGTGCCATACAATTGGTACACTTGTATTATACAAGTGTATTTTAAATCACCCTTACAGTTAGCAGAACAATTTGAAGGAAAGGGGAGATAACCACCTCCCCCCAAAATAAGTAAAGAGCACTTATCACAATGATTTAAAGTAAAAGGAAGGGGGGAAAAAAGGCCAAATCACTGTCCTACAGACCATATGGAATAAATATGAAATAATTTATACATAGTCATATTGAGTACGTGTATTTACAAGCCATATGGTAACATGAACCCCACAGCTTTATACAAGCCAAACTGCATTTACAAGTAGTGATTTGAAATATTGTTTTGTCTCTGTTTCATAAGCCATGGTTTCAGAGGACTGTCAACTTAGAGGTAATTCCAACTGTCAAAGACACAAACCTCTTCTTCAAAAAAACCCTTAAAGGAATAGATAGAGTGGCATGGGGAGGAGCTGGTTGTGTCTGTGGTAGGATATCTTAGTGCCTCAGGATTACAGAGATGTGAATGTCAAAGCCCAAAAGAAAAGAAATAAATAGCTCGAATTTAATGCTCAGAAGCATGCCTAGTGCCAAACCTGGTGAGAGACAGAAGAGAAGCAGATGTTTCCACTAGACACGTCTCTGTACCAGGCAGCTCCATCACAGCCCTTCAAGGTTGTGGGCGTCTTCCTTTGGCCCCTGCAGACTGACACTGTGATGTGGCTGACAGGATGCTGACCTCCTATCGATCTACCGAGCACTACAGTCGTGCAACGAGCCACTGCATTTGCTCCCCTGGCCACAGGAGTGCAACCAGGCCATTACAACAAGATATTGACGCTAGCAGGACTCAAAGGGAAACTTCATTCTGAAAATAACAGCATTTCTTTTAGATTCGGTAGGGAGCTGCAGTCACATTAGTGATGTGATATCCCCACAACAACTCCCATGTCCAACCACCTTGTGTATGTTTTTGTTTTGCTGCCATATTTTTATCTGTGATTCTCATTGTGATTGTGTTGTGTGAGGTTGATACAACAGCATCTTGAACACCCTGCCATCTGTAACTTCATTTGCATTAAGAAAATTATGGGTTTATAATTAGGCAAAAATGGAAAGTGCTTACTTATAGGACTACCAACAAATATGACAATCCTAAATTTGTTGAGTATCTACAACAGTACGACTTCTGCTTAGGAACAAGTATGGATAGTGGTTTCAACTGCCATGTGGAAACTTTCTACACCATCTGACACAGCAAGCAGCATCCACACTGTTAATCCAAAGCCCTGGATGCTGGTTGAATGGCAAGTGCCCAGCCAACAGGCACAGATGATCATGCTGCAACTACAAACCCCGGACAGCTGTGAACAGAAATTATCAGAGATTTTGCTTTGTTTCTTGCCCATGATCAGTCAAGTCTGCAAGAAAGCTGTTGCACAGAATAGTATCTTACCACACCTTTGGTCTTTTTTGTTTAAAGAAGACTGAGGGAAGATGTGTTGCATTGTTGTATTATATGATTTTAAAAATAGAAAGGAAATAGTTGGACAGCATTTACAAAACCACCTGCAGACTTCACTGATGTCTCTCGGCACTCAAATCAATAAAATTAGTGGAAATAGAGCTTCAGTCCTCCCTATGTGAACAACAGTTTGCAAGGGCACAGCCAAACACTCTGTAGAGCAGTTTCTTCAGCTAGGGTTGCACCCCCACTTTGTTTTCAATCAGAGGCCAGAAACCAGGATACCACCCACCCTGGCAGGCTCTTCACCCATGATTCCACAGCTCTTCATAAACAAGAAAACCTCTTTCTGTGTGTGGTGCATGGCCAGTCTCATGAAATTGTCTGATACAAGTTACTGCAAGGCTGGCTTTCTGCGAAAGATTATCAGCACTGATTCCAAAAACAGATACACTGCTAGCTTACAGTATAGAACCTGTTATAAAACTTAATTTAAAAATAAAAAGTTAAAGGAAAAAAAATATCAATGTCTTCCCCCTGTTCAATTGACACTTTAACACCACCCCAGCCTCAATTATTTAGATTCATTTTGACATTTTCTTCCTCTTTAAAAACCCCTATAACATGTCAGGAAGAACTGAGAGGTTTGAACAGTTTGTTTGGTGCCACTTCAAGTTCAATGGCAAGGGGTTTTTTGTCAGGAAAGTCTTCAGACCTAAGTTTCAAATAACACTAGAAGATCCTTATCAAATTGATTAAATAATGGAAAATGATACCACATTGACTGACTTCCAAAGTAGGGTTCTCATGTGCTAACATTTGTGAGTCATGGCATATTTGGCACGATTTTTTTTCTTAAATATTAAATTCAGGTAAAACCACACACAAAAATCTCGCTTTTAATGAAAGGAAATTATGTTTTATCCAACTTAGGCATGAAAGCTTCTATGTTTTGGCAATAAAAGAAACAGAAAGGCAACTCAAAATATAGTTTTGCCCACACACACTCATAAGTTGCTTTCGGTTTCCAAGTGGTTTAGGCCAGGCACTATTCCAAAAATTTTATCTTGTAAAACTCCTCAGAACCTCTCAGGCAGCTTACAACTCAATTGCTTTAAGTCAGAATTCTCATTTTTCTAAAACAGGAACTACAAAAGAAAGACAACTTTGTCTACAAACTCATTAACCCTACAGAGGGCTCTGCTTACCCCCACACACTGTTTTCGTCCAAATACAAAAGGGGAATGTTCATTTGAATACCATATTCCAAACACTATGGGATATGACATTAAGAGGTACTACAATAATAGTTTAGGTTTCCAAGTTTTTACTTAGTGTATACCTACGGGAAGCAATGAGGGAGGCAAGGAAAAGGTTGGAGTACTTTGCCATGGCTGACACTGCGTTTACCAACAGCATCAGAAAACAAACAGCAAAACCCCAGAGTCAGCTGTTCCATTCAAACTAACAAGATCTCCTTTTGCATGCAGAAAGCTCATCATGTCCTAAATTTACATTGCAAAACTACTTTTCAAGTGCTCCTTGTAGAGTAGACCTAAGCTGCTAAAGCTTTGATCCAGAGACTCTGTCTTGCAGCCAATGCCTTCTAACAAGAGGAAGAAGGTGACAGCCAATCCTTCACTTCTGGCTGCTCCACGCAGCTCCTTGTGCCAACTCCTTCAGCTGAACAGCTACCCTGCAGGCCTGGCTGATCGGCGACTGCTACCTGCACGCAGCTTCATGCCAGAAAGCATTCGCCTACAAGTAACCTACTGGCTCTTAAAAAGAAGAGGGCTTGGATCTATGTGCTTGAAAGCTACATGTTTTTCTAACTATATTTCTCCACTGCTAGAACATACCAGCACTAGCAACTAGGATGAGTTGGAAGTCCACGTAAAAGGCAACAGGAAGCTGAGGAAGACAGATAAATGCAATTGTGCCTTACAACAATTTGCATGTGCAGAGGAATTCATTCTCAAAAGTAACCAAGTGCGGCCTACACCCATGCTCAGGAAATAATAGACCTTTATTTTGAAGCAGGGAAGCCAAGAAGAATACTAAGAGCAACAAAAGCCTTGGAGAACTGGCCCCTGTGGCCCTGGGAAGTGACATTAGGCAGTAACGGCACCTCTGACTGTGAGCCCCACAAGCTACAGCTTTGCAGCAACAACAAACAAATCAGTCTCCTGTAAAAATTTCATTCTCCAGTGATATTTAGCAGTACAGTCATAAGTAACTCAGCACCAGCATAGGCTTAGAGATAATTTTTCTGTAAATACATGAGGCAAGTCCCATGAAGGCAGAACAGCTAATTATGCTAAACGCCAGTGTTGGCACAAGCACAAATGCTCATGAACATATTTGCTCAGAAGATCAGAGGATTATGGATTTCAGTTTGAGCAGTGGAAAAAGAAAAGCTATTAACTTTGAAGAAGGACTTAAGTCACAATTCACAGGAATTTTAAAAGCTGTTGCCTGCAATGATCAGGACAAGAATTTAAAACAAGTACAAGAAGGTCTGTTGTCGTTTTTATTCCTGAAGGGGTAGAAAGGAAAAGATCACCAGTAAGATATGTGTACCAGTAAGATATGCGTATCTGCAGCCAATCCAGCTGCTCTTACAAGAGGTGCTATCAGAATATTTTCAAAATTATAATAGCAGAGTATACACACTGTATTGTATTTCCAACAGTCCCAGAGATTAATTTAGAGAAGAGTGTTTACTGACATGTATGTTTAGTCAGTGGGCGGTAGGGAAGTTCTTATCTAGCTAGTTGTGAAGAGGGTTGGTAGAACAAGGACTTTTGCAGAACTGAGGGATATCTATTTTAAGAGCAGTTTCAGTGTTTCCTTATTAATACAGCAATGCTTCATTTTATTGCAATAAGCCTATTTGTTCTCCTGTGCAGTATTCCTTACAACATGGTTAAGGGAAAGCATAGGACCAGATAACTGCTCCAAACAGCCACAACGGGGAAAATATTAAAAGTTACACAGAAGCTTTGCTCACACCTTACCCTTATTCAACAGTATAAAAATAACCCTTGCTGCTTTTAACCTGTAAAATAGTTGCAGTCTCAAGATACTTTCACTGACAGCCTTATATAATGATGCTCAACCAGCTGAAAGAGGAAGAAGTTCATCTGGATTAACACAAGCACTTCAGAAAAATTCTCATTTTCTCCCAGAACATATGATTTGATGGTCCACGTGATTCTGCGTGTGGTTTAATTTTATTCTTATTTGGTAAGACATTAAGACCTTCACCACTTTGAAGACTACAAAGGCAATTTACTCCGAAGAAGAGTTAATAACAAAGAGGATAAGAGTTAACTACTTAATATTGGAACAGAAAAGAATAATTTGCTTTGGTTGTGGCGTAATCCCTCTAATCACATATGGCAGCTTGCCATTTCTTTCACAAGGCTTTGGATATTGGCAGCACTACCTAAGAATGTCAATCTCTATACCTGTTATGGTGTAAAACCACTAGGCCAGAGGTATTAAGAGGATGTGGTCTCTGGAGAAAGAGGTTTGTAAATTAAAGAGAAGTCTCAGGAAAACACACCTGAACATTCCTTCTCCCTGTGACCACTGTCAGACTAACTGTACATGTCATGCCACTTATTTCACATTGCAAT
This sequence comes from Donacobius atricapilla, assembly GCA_013397315.1. Taxonomy (NCBI): domain Eukaryota; kingdom Metazoa; phylum Chordata; class Aves; order Passeriformes; family Mimidae; genus Donacobius; species Donacobius atricapilla. The sequence continues at coordinate 642,400 of WBMY01007047.1, forward strand.
AAGTATAAATCTACTAAAAAATATAATTTGAAGGATCTTCAAATTTACAGAAGTTCCACCAAGTTACTGATACTAACATCATCATATTTTCATATCTAGTTCTGTTTCCTTGCACATTGTACCATTTGTACTTGGCTGTGGTTTAATCCCAGTAGGCACATTGCTTGAATTAGTAACAGTTCATTTGAAAGAACTTAATTCTTCTAGCTAATTCTTTTCATCAAGAATTACAAAACAAAGAATATCTTCTCAGCATAATGAACTTGAAATGTAATAATGAAGGTGACTCAGCCCTGTAGATCTCTGAAGGCAGAGCACTGTCAGTTGTGTAACAGTTACTCTCATCTCCATTTAGACAGCAGAAGTGTGAGGCACACAAGACTCAAGCTCCCACTGCCACTTTCTCATTCTTCATGTCAACATTGGCATTAAACTCAGACAGGGTCCAGCCTCAGGGACTATTTTTATATCTTGTTTGAAAATAGATTTAAGCATAATACTAAAACCTTTAGAGAGATCAGAAGCAAATCAATTACATGGGAAGCATCTCCTGATCCTACATATCTGATCCACTTCTGTATTTAATGGCTAGCTATTTCTGAATGTTTTTCCAACATAAATACAAGACAGATTCAAATTCTAGCAAGGAAGTTACACAAGAAACAGCCAAAACATTGCCCCACCTCTTCATCCCAAAAAAGATCCCAGCAACAAGCAGCCCTGAAACTTATAATGCAACTAACTGATTAATTTCTTAAGAAGGTTTTGTTAAGAAGCCATGACTTTCCTTTCATTTTACAGGAAAGAAGTGCTTACCCTCTTCTTCTGGAGACTTGCCATCTTAAACATATGGATTCAGCATGGAAGATAATGAGAATGGGACAACAGGACGTCCATTCCCTTCTCACAAATTTTTATTGCAGAATGGAAAACACACCTCCTATTTTTCCCACTTGTACTGTGCCATAGAGGACATTCATCTATAACCAGGAGCTGCCAAACCTCTTTCCTTTTCTTCCATTGCCCCATTCTTCAAAAAAATATATGTATTCTAGTTCGGGATTTAGCATTACCTGGATTAGGTTAATGAACACTGCACAAGTCAAATAAAAACATCTAGTATGTACTAGGAATTCCTTAAAAAAATAAGTTACCAAAAAGGCTGAAGTAGAGGCCTTGATGAGTTTAGACACTGGAGACTTTAGGGGAATGATCTGACCTCTACCCTCCTTCCTTGCTCTCCAGCAAGCATTAGCTACATTTTAGCTAGGATTCTGGTTTATTGTAGGAATTGTACTATTGAAGAATGGAAGTATGCAAAACAATGTGACTAATTAATAAGTATTTCCTATCAGTGGCTACCGGGAAGTGACACACTTCCTGCACTTTGTTAAGATATTCTTTCTTATGTGAAAACGAACTGAGCTGCAGTTTACAGTCACTGGGTACTTCTGACTCTTTGCTAGTTCAGACAGTCCAACAAAAGGGCTTCTTAAGGGGCTAGCAGCACTGATGAGAAGAAATCTATGTTAAAAAGAGCAGACAAGGATTTGCATTCAAATACTTAGAGTAATGCTAAATTGAGTTGACCATAAGACAGTCAGTCTGTAGAGCAGTTCCAGTTGAGCTAGAAGACTGGAGCATACAGGTTCTGAAGTCTTTTCAAAGTTTTATTTCAGAGTCGATAAAGGTGACTTCTCAGATTTTTATCTCACTATGGAAATCCACTTTGAGAGTCCTGCTCTTACCCCGCATCGGAGTTGAGGTGATGAGCTAATTGAGCAAGGGCAGCCACCATTACTGACAGCCTGATCTTCCTCCACTACTTTTGTAAAACTGAGAACCTGTGGGTTAACAGATTGCCCCTTCCATGTATCACTTGGATCTTCTCTAAAGCACTGTCAATAGCCAACTGCTCAGGTCACTGTTAATAGCACATTGTCTTGGCAGGAGGGTGCACAATACAGCTTTGTAGTACATAGTAAGCATAAAATTGCCTAGTCAAGATAGCAAAATTTTACATCATCTTTGCTTGCTTTCCCTGACAGAGGAACTCAACCGATCTCAACTTCCCCAGAGCACCTCTGTTTGCAGCCCAACAGAAATTTGGGATGACACAGAACATTGCAAAAGGCACTCCATCATTCTCAGACAATTAACTGCATAAGTAAGTACCTGTGGGAATCAAAAGAATCCGTAACTCACTTGCATCACTCTAATTTGTCATTGCAACCTCCCTGCTTTTTAGCTACCAGCCTTGTTCTTGTAAGTGCAGCTCTACTTAATTGATTACTACTGTAGACAAAGAGCCAGCAAACAGAACAGGCCCTTTGCCCTTTCTCACAGGATGACTGACTAACCACCCACCTTAGCCACTCACTTGTGCAAGTTTTAAAGTTAAAATTATCTACCTAGTAAATTGTGTACTCTCAAGGGTACTAAGAAAGTTTGCGTCAATTAATCAGGTCTTTGCTACCGTAACTAAAGCACACGTCTATTGAAAACAGGGCCTTACACAACTGCCAGCACAAATCAGGTGCTAGAGGAAAGAAAATATCCTTTAGCAGTCCTGCAGTCACAGAAACAATAAGTAAGCCAAAGAAGGAGTTAGTTGCAAAAAAAAAGCACTACCCTAAAGTTCCCATGCAAGTTAAAAATCAAAATGGTTAAAAAAGTTAGCATTCAAATGGTTAAAAAAAGGTACCATGCAGTCGGCACACAGACCAGTCAGAATCAGGTCTCTTCTCAGTCACCACAATTAACTTAAACTTTGCAATGAAGTTTTTATTTCACGGTTATTGGGTTTTTGTTTACTTGTTTTGTTGTCGTTATCTTTCTTTTTAATAGACACATTTTTAAAAGCTCACAATAATAGCTCCCTATTGAGAGAAAATAATTTGTCCTCCCAAGCATAATGTTTTAACAAATAGCCCCATAACATGAAAATTTTGTCTGCTATTGGGGTCATTCTGGCTAAGTTGAAACCAGCCAGCAGCAGTGTTAGTCCTCCTTAATACTGCTATTAAATTGCAAGAAGAACAGGAAGTCTATCAGCCATAAAAAATTCACTCATGAGATTGTTTGCACTGCTGGGCTGGGCTGTATCATGCAAAATTGTCTTCTCCCTGACTGGTACCAGTTTCCCCGAACACTTAGGGCCAGATGCAAGCAGAGAACTCTGACACTGAAAAACGAGGTGTGCTATGGTGCAAGGAAGATAAAGGGCCATGGCAAGAGCTAAACCAAACTGCTACACATGAGAAGCAAGAAGCAGGGAACAGTTTCTGGAGCGGCCTTCAGTTGCACTGGATGAGGTGAGGTGTCAATTCGCACTGCATGAGAAGAACTTGCCCTACAAATGCTGCTGAATAGCACAGGAATAGGAAAGAAGGAGCAAAGGCTGTGACAGGAGCCGTTTCTCATACACAGGCAGTTAAATCAGGAGTTTGGAGTTCGTGAGGCTGGGCTTTGGAGTACCAGGCCTGTCCCTGAACAGGTATTTAGTCTTGCAGGAGTGGCTCATTCTTTAAGAACATAGCTATGCAAGGTGTAAGCTCACTTGCCCAACAGCTACAGCTACATACCCAGGAAGCAGCCAAATCCAGAGCCCCCATGACCACTTAACCCAAGAAGATTGAAATCCACACCCCCTTGTTCACCAAAATAAATTATAATCTCTGAAGCGTTCGCTTGGTTCTCTCTCGACCCCTCCTAGGCCTGAACGACCAAGGATTAAACCCCAGAGAATCATTATTAAAGTGATGTCACAACCTTGCAGGCAGAAACAGGAAGCCAGGTACACCTGTCAGTCAGACCCCTATTAAAAAAAAAAAAAAATCAAGGTCTCTCCTAACTTCCCTCCTAATCCAGACAGACCTGCATTCCTGGCTATAGAGCAGTCCAGTTCTAATAGTGCGGAGGGAACAGGACAGTAACCTGAGGGTATTCATTTTTAATCCAAGTCTCTTAACCTCCAGAGAAGTAATGTAATCACTATGAAGCAATGTAAAATTAATGACATTTACACTAACATAAGTTATCCCAGGATTAAGAAACAAGTTATGTGGGCAGGACCAGAATAAAAAGTTAAGAGCTTGCTGCTTCTGCTTATTTGACAGATTCCTGCCAAGAACTCAGATACATACCTTTTGCTTACAGTGCTACAAGTGCAATTATAGAGGGATTTTGGACCTCACCCTTAATTTTTCATAACAGATACTCTATTTTTAAATGCTATTTTTAAATCACATTAGCCATTCAAATTCATTAGAGAAGAAAAGCATGGTGGCAGATCTTAACATCTACAAGCTAATGGCGTAGAAACCATTTCTAACCCAGGGATTCTCAAATACACTGATCTAGTTCTGGAGCTCTAGCTACATGGCTGAGATCACATACTCTGACTTTGGTCCATCCAGCCTGTACATAGCTAAATCTCTGACAGTTTATTAGTCAGCCAGAAACAGACATTGGGCAGGAAACTTCATACAGAATTTACCAATATTGTTAAATGCTTTTGTAGAATAAAAACATTTTGCAGTGAATCTAGGATATTGTTCTGCTAATTACTCTACAGATAAGTGTCCTCTTTCTTCTTATCTTTCTCTTTACTTAGACACATTTAGAGAGAGATGAAATGCAAAATTTCCCTGACTGAGATAGAGAAATAGAAAAAATTATTTTTAGAAGATTTATACTGCAGAGAAAAAGGGGCATACCAAGATGTAAGGGGAAAAAATGGGATCACAGCATGGTTTGGGTTGGAAGAGACCTTAAAGACCACCTAGATCCAAACCCCCTGCCACGGACAGGGACACCTTCCACTAGTCCAGGGTACTCAGAGCCACACCCAGCCTGGCCCTGAACACTTTCAGGGATGGGGAGACCCCAGCCTCTCTGGGCAACAAACTGTTAAGTTGCTCATTAATTTGATGTCTAAGCACAGGATATTGAGTGGGTTTCAGGTCAAAAATAGCCTGGCATTATCATCCAGAAAAGGAGCTATAAAATAAAGAAGGGGAAGAAGTATTCTTTTCCTCCTCCTCACATGTACATTACATCTCTTCCTTTTGCCCCTCTTGATGCAATAAGCAGAGTCAAATTACATAGAGCAGGGAAACCTTATAACATGAAGTAAGAATCTAGCACAGCCAGTTGCTGTACCCTGATGAATTGGAATGACTCCCTACCACAAGAATGAATCATAAATAAGTCTGGTGAAAACGGCTGTCACTCTCAAGTTACGCACAAATAAATTTTAAAACTGGAGACTGCTGATACAGCAAATGCAACGTCACTGGTTTGACACACACGTTTTGGTGTGTTTTGGAATTGGAAGATCAAACTGCAGAGCCTCCTTAAATTGACTTCTGATCAACCTAAATAAGCTGCCTTTAAACAGGGAATGGACTTGTACTTTTAGCAGTCATCCATTAGTCAGCCATCCCAGCTGAAAAGCACCTTCTGTGCCGAGAAAGAAATTCTTTACTATGGTTTAAAACAGGTCACTCTTGAATAAAGAGTGACTTCCAAAGGATAGGAGCATCACTTTTAATTAAAAAGAAAATTAAACTTTTTTTTCCTACTGAGAGATTACAAATTACCTTTATATTTCTCTGTAAACAATGTTTTCTTACTAGATTTTTGATTTAAGTATGATTCATCCCTTTCTGTCATGAGCATGGGAAACTGTAATACGGAGTAGAAAAGAAGTGATTTCTTTAACTTCATCCAACAGCTTTCCTGGTTAAGTCTTTTTTCTAGATACAACTATCCAAGATTTTCTCTGTGTACTAAACTGAAGCAGTATTTTCACTTGCAAATATGGCAAATGTCTCCTACAGAGTAAGAGGAGTTTATTCCAGAGAATACCTGCATGTGGTCTCTATCCAGCAGAAACAGAACACTCCTGGAGTGCTATCCAATGTTCTAAAGCACTGGCTCTTAAGGGAAATGACAAATTCACTTTTCTGTCATCCATTTTTGGGGGGCAAGGGAGTGTTGTTTACTCTGGCCTTTGTCAGAATTGGAAAACAAGAACACAAAGACCTATTTCACTGAATTTTAGAAGTCTGACAGTGAAACTGGTAAAACATTATTTTGGTATGCAAGAAATGCTGGAACGAAATTTGTTTAACAAGAGACAGGTCCAATGACAGCTTCAAGAAATTCAAAAACGTGCCTTACAACCAAAGCAGAGAACAGCTGCACACATAAGGTAGAAGCAGACTAAGATGCTTATTATTTCCATGCCTTAGACTAGACATAAACACGCTAAGGTATGGTAATTGGTAGCAGTGTATACGCATTTTGTCACACAGCAACAGTATGAGTAGTATTTTATAACTTAGTATACATGAATAACACACAACTGCAAAGGAACAGAGACTTGCAGTATACTTGCTCAAATAGGGCACAGGAAAGCGCATGCAAATAGCACAAGCTGCAGGATAGGAACAAAGAGTGTAGAGTGGTCAAGAAAAATGTCAAATAAAACTAAAATAGGATTGCAGAACAAAGAGGAGATATGTCTGATGGAACCAGAATAATCCTGCAAAACAAATAGGAAAGATGCCTAGCAACACTATGGCAAGCTTATTCCCTCAAATAATATGAACTACATCAACTGAGATCACCCCCTTTTCTTCCAGGGAGGAAGCAAGGTGAACAATACATTAACAATTAGAAAAGAAGGATGATAATTTATGAAAATCACAAAAACCCTCGCTTTTATTCCAGTTTCTCTTGCCAAGGAGCTCTCAAGCACCTTAGTGTAACTCCCGCAACTGAAACAAACCATCAAGAAGTGTAGTCATCAGTGCTAAATATAGGGCACCAGCTCCAGGGTATTGTATACTCCAGGTTTACTGCCCCTTATATATGTGATTGTTAAGAACTATCTGGGAAAGAGATAATAACGTCAAATGGTAATTAAGAATTAATGACTGGAAAGATGCATTGTTGCAGCATACAAGTTCAAAAAAGTGCTTTGATTCATTAGTCTTTTAAACAATCCATCACGAGACCTTCAATCTGTGTGTAAACATGCAAATGTTTTGGTGCAACTCTTTGATCAGTTATTTTAGCTAATAAAATCAAGTTTCTTCTCACAACATCCTGTTAAGCATATGTTGTGAAAGAGTGTGGGGGGGATGCATCACCACAACATGTTCTAAGTCCTTTCCCCTTATACTTTCTCAAAAAATCCAAAAATACTTGTCACTTAACAATCTGTTCCCAGACTTAAGTGACCTTCATCCTAGCAATCTTCTAAGCAGATTCTTCTGCTCACACAGGAAAGACACAACTGGCTGCATTAAACTCTAGGGCCAGGTTCAATCCTGCAAGTCGTTCCAGAGACAGCATGGATGAAGCAGACGAATTCACTGTTTTGAGATTAAAAGCGTTTACTATTTACTGTAAAGGTCATTAACATCTCTCAGCTGAGATCTAAGCACCTCATCTAAATAAAGAGAGCGCTCCCATTCCAGCAGACGCCCGGAGCTGAGCGCAGGGAAGCTGTGACAGTTCCCAGCTCTCACCCGGGGCAGGGGCGGAGGCAGAGGCAGCGGGGCTGTCGCGGCGCTCGGCTCCGCGGGCGCGGGGCTCTCGAGAGCGCCCCTGAGGAAAGGCGCGGGCAGAGCGCCTCTTCCCTGCGGCCCCGCCACCCGGGCCCGGGCCGCGGGCCCCCTGGAAGCGCCGCGCCGTCCTCAGCGGAACGCGCCCCGNACACGGCCCGCGGGAGCCTCGGGTCGGCCTCAGCGGGCGCTGCTTTGGGAGAGCGGCTCCACAGCGAACAGCGGCGCCTTCACACGAAGCCCACCTGGGAGTGCCGGCTTGACCTGACGAGCTGCCTTGGGGGACAATGATCAGTATTTCACTTTGCCCGGCGATAGGCAACCCGAGAAGTGTGAACATACGCCCCTGTTTGAGTAAAGATACGGGCCGCGATAACAAAGGTTTCAGTCATCTGTTTGTTCAGGAAACCGCTGTGCTTATTCTGTTTAATTAGTGGCACAAAATACACACGTCGCCATTCCATGGGGGGTTCCAGCAGGACCTTCCCCTCAGCAGCCGGGCCCCACGGCGATTTCTGCAGCCTCTGCGAGCAGGGTGAAAGCACCCACCTTCGCATAGGGAGAGCTGGTGTGCTGTTATTTTCCCCTTAAGCAGGTTCTTCTCACAGCGCTTGATCTAATGGATTTAATTCTGGTTTGGGGCAGCTGGAGGATTTCAGCGTGCCGGGAGTGGGGCCGCTGTGCCCTGAGGGCAGCCCTGTTGTCACCTGCCCAAGTCTGCCGCCCGAGCGCCGGCTCGGCTCCCGCCTGCAGCAGCCCTGCTTCAGATTACACCCGCCGTGCTCCCAGCCTGAGCCCCTTCACTCCCCAAATCCTAGACCATCAGCCATGGCTTCCTGCTAACAATAAATTCTTATGTTTCACTACCTTCTCAAATTTGGATATGGTGAAACAATTTTTTGAGAAAATTCAGTGTTCATAGCATACGCGTGAAGTTTTGGTCAATTACTTGTCTTTTCAATGTCATGCATTTGATAGGCGGCTCTTTCGTTCTGACGACAAAATAAGGGACTAGAGCATGCTTTTCACATACTATGTAGTAAAATTATGGCTTAATAAGCCTTTAATAAGGCTTACATTCAGCTCACAAGGATCAGAGTGAATTGGAGACCTTGTGAAAGATTAAAAGTCGCTTGTTCCCCTCAATAATTTTCATTCAAACACCTCTCATCTACATGTCCCGTTTATTCATCCCAACGCAGCATCCTAAGCTGTATCTATTCAAACCCACACTCAGGGGCTGTTTGGTGCAGATCAAGAAACATCACTCAATTAGAAGTGATGCGAAGCCCTTTTGACACTCTTCGTAGATGGAGAATATTTTTCTCGTGTGTAAAATACTTATTTCCCCCATCTCACGGCAGTCCCGAAGAAAAAGGAAGGTATGATGAGTAAAACAGTGTTCCAGCACCGGACACGCTGTATCAGCGCGCAGCTGTGAGTGCGCTTGACCCCTGCTGGATAGACTTGGAACTGATGGGTCTGGTGCACCCACTGCCCGAAACAAATTCCCCTCTAATCAAGGACTTTGGACCCAAGCTTAGGAAAATGCAGCTCCGTGCTGCTAAATGGCAGAGGTCTCCAGCACTGTGAGAAGTGACTGCTGAGAAACTGTGTATGTGGTGCGTTGTGTCTCTTAAAATACGTAGGTGAGCTCTCCTGTTCAAATTTAATTTAGTGATGTGTTCTTGAAATGGATTCAGATGAAATCTGTGGGATTATGTGTGTAAGGACTATCCCAGCTCACATCAGTTGCCAGTTGATATCTCCACAAGGAAGAAACTGAAAATATCTAAATGACCTTCAGAACATGGAATACCTGAAGGACCCTCAGACTCATTCCTCAGTAACTGCAGATGGAAAAAAGTCTGCACCCAGTATCCAGCCTGTCCCCACGGCTACTCTGCAGTGGTACAGGAGATTTGAAGAATCTACACATTTCATGTAAGCACAGAACAGCTGTTTTTCAAGTGAATTGAGCCTGAACACTCTCAAGGTGGCAGCAAGCGAACAAAAATTAGTCATAGAAGGGTATACTCTCCTCTTTGTGTTCCCCAGACACAGTCACAGAGTTGTTAAGTTCTCAGCACAATCCAAAGATATAATTTTGATTATAGTTTTGATTTCAGTGTAACAGAGAGCGTTATGGCACCTTCAGGAAAAAGACCCAAACCAACCAAGTCTGCAAATACCTTTGTGCAGTAGTACTGCTATCAGATTCAGAAAGTGGATCACCTTTCTTCCTTCACCCCCTCATTCAGCATATCTATCTCTCTAGTAATTTCCCAAAGTCAAAAGGAAGTCATCCCATCTTCTTCCAATGAAAAAATTAGTGAGTGCCTTGATGTGGTTACAAAATGACAGGTATTAGTTGAAGAGACAGTAACTTCCAGTGAAGCAAATCAAGTTGATAATGCTTTCCTACCTCCAGTTTCATCCTGTTACTCGACAGCCTTTGACACTGAGCTGCTCTCTGATGAACTAACACAAATCACAGGTAACTCTGATGTTTCATTTAATGGCTGTAGTGATATCTCCCAAGTGGTTTTGACCACATCTTCCATCGCTTTTCATCCTTCAGTTGATCCCTGGGCATCAAGGTAACTTTGTTGTTTCCTTTAAAATCTTCCACGCGGTTAGGTTATGCCATAAAAAGTTTTCCACATGTACAAAGGAAGACAGAGAAATAATGGTGAATGAAGGAGCTGGAGAAATACCCTGCTTGTCTGACCCCAAGACCAGCACAGGAACTCTCAGCCTATCAACTTTCCTTCACAAATGAAGGAGTACAGAGTCTTTAAAAAGTAAGCTTTCAAAATATTTTAGAATTACTTATAGTTTATTTTAAAACATTATGAGAAAATGTATACCAGAAGTCCAAACTTTAAAAAGAAACAGAGTGGATAATTTATATTAGTCTATATGGTGCTCTCTGTGGTAAGAAAAAGACTGGCTTGATAATAATGATTATGAAAGGAATGGCTTCAAAGATCAAATGTGCATGACTAGGGCCTGATCATTTTCCTTCTCTTTTGCTCCCAAACAAAACAAATTTAAGTCTGATGCCAGTGACCAGGACATCTTTAAATTTACTCTCTTATGCAGCATGGCTTGAGATCTCTGCCTGTAGGACTAAAAGCATTTTGTCCTTACTTTAATGAATATATCTTAATTACAGAGACTGCTCTACTATGTCAAACAGGACTTGTCAAAGGAAAACACAAATTCCCACAGGGTTGGCCAAAAATTATGAACAAAGTAAGTAAATGTGAATGTTCATTATGGAGAAAAGGCAGCTATGGGGAGACCTCATTGCAGCCTTACAGTCCTTTGAGGGAGGGGGCTTATAAAAAAGAGCAAGAGTGACTTTTTTTACACAGGCAGGTTGTTATGAGACAAGGGTGAATGGTTTTAAACTAAAAGAGGAGAGCCCAGAGAGGTTGCGGACGCCCCGTCCCTAAAGGTTTTCAAGGCTAGAATGGGTGGGGCCCTGAGCAGACTGAACTAGCGATAACATCTCTACCCATGGCAGGGGGTTAAAACTAGATGATCTCTAAGGTCCCTACCAACAAGCCTTTCTATGATTCTATGTTGCCCGAGAATGCGGATAGCAGCACTTTAGTGACGGATAATTTATTTCTGTGGCTGAGTATGGCTCCCAGGATTATGTGGCTCAGGCACTGATATCCTATGAAGGAAGGAAATGACCAGAGCCTATCCAAAATCATCCCCAAATCAGTGGGCTATTGCAGTGCACTGGCCAGGAGGAGGGAAGCAGAAGCAGTTCAGGATCAGACTCCAGCCTTCCCTTCCACCTTCTTAAGCCTTGTCCCCACCGCTGGGTATGGCCTTTTGCACTGGTGTGGAGCAAAGGGGTCACAGGCCACAGAGTACGGCCATTGTTACTGCAGTACAGGAGCCACCCAAGGCTCCATCTCAGTGCCTTGGACTGAGGGAGGAGCCGGGTCCTGAGAAAGCAGCTCTGCGGTGATGGCTGGCCCAGCTCACATTCGGTGTGAGACTGTCCCGGCACAGAGCTGGGACACGCTCTCTTTCTTCAACAGAGCTCCAGCTTCAGGATTTCAGCCTGGCACCGCATTTGGGGCCGTCCCACAAGCCTTTTTCCCCGTACCTCTCGTTTNCAGCGGGATTTGGTGCCTGCGGGCGGCCAGGCGCTGGCCCCGGTGAGGCGTGGCCCAGCTTTGTCCATTGAGGTGTCTGGTGGTGAAGGGGGCCGGGGGAATAGTGTAAGGGACGTGGGGGAAGTGCTGGCCAGGGATTGAGGGCAGAGGGAATTGTTAGCCTGCTTTGGAGATTGGGAAGGGGTTGCAGTGTGACTGCACAGTGTTGTGGCGTGACTGAGGGAATCGATTTTCCGTATTCTGCACCTGGGACGGGGCAGCCCCGGGTGAACCGACAGGCTGGGGAGCGACAGGATGGACAGCAGCCAGTGGAAAAGGACCTGGGGGTCTTGGCCGATGGGAAGCTGAGTATGTGTCAGCAGTGCCCTGGCAGCCAGGAGAGTGAGCCCTGTTCTGGGGTGCATCAGGCACAGCATGGTCTGCTGGGCAAGGGAGGGGATTGTCCCCTCTACTCTGCACTGGGACAGCCTCACCTTGGATCTTCTGTGCAGTTTCGTGCACCACAAGAAAGACATTAAGCTATTGGAGAGTGTCCAAAGGAGGGCCGCAGGGATGGTGAAGGGTCCTGAGGGCAAGCCTTATGAGGAGTGGCTGAGGGCACTTGGTCCGTTCAGCCTTAAGGAGACCGAGGGGAGACCTCATCGCAGTCTGCAGCTTCCTCATGAGGGGCAAGCAGAGGGGCCGGTACCAATCTCCTCTGTAGTAACCAGTGAGAGGCCCCCAGGGGATGGCCTGAAGCTGAGTTCAAGGCGTGTTTGGAGAATGCTCTCAGGCACGTGGTGTGATTCTTGAAGTATCCTGCATAGGGCCAGAAGTTGGACTCCATGATCCTGACGGGTCCCTTCCAACTCAGTGTATTCTGTGAGTCTGTAAGTGTTGGGGACTGAGGGAGTGGAGCCTTCTGATAGTGCAGCTGCTCGGTATAGGGAGGTAATTATGTGAGTGCAAGTGCTAGTTTGGATGACATTAATGATAATGATTGGGCTCATGGGAGTGGTGAGTTGCCGTACAGATGGCCTCTGTAAAGAGTGTCTGGGAAGTCATTGTAGTTGGGTTGCAGTGTCAGGAAACTGCCTGCCCCTTCCAGGATGCAATGGCAATGTAGTTATTGCTTGAGACCATGCTGGTACTGATAAAGGGGGTCACTCAAGAGCCTCACAATTTTATTGGTTTGGGAGAAGAAATAGATCTGTGAATATTCTCCTGTGGGTTTAAAATGTGCAGTCAATCCTCAGTCCCCTTAAATATGTTCCCCTCTCTCTCGTGTGTGTGTATTCTCTATGGTTTGCAAAATCCTTTTTTGTAGTATGTGTTTTTTTCAGCTTGTACAGCTTGGAGGCTTTCTTGTTCCTCTCTACTTGGAAAGAATTTCATAAATATATCACTGGAGCTCATCTGGGTCTATAGTAAAAAAAAAAAAAGGCCCTAAGCCTTTTCAAAATAATTCTGCTCCAAATTTTCTGGTTTATATCCAGTTTTAAGCAGGGAATTTGATTATTCATTTAGTGAAAGGGACAGGAACAATTTAAAGAAAACCTTAGGGAGTGCCCTAGTGATCTTCAGTTTCTGAGGAAAAACAGTAAAAATAAATGTTCAAGTGGACGTGGAATCAACAGCAGTCCAGTAAATTCTGCACTGAAGAGATGTGATGGATTTTTCTTACACTTAACAAGTGTATCCTACACTTGTGCATTTGGTTTGGAAATTTCAAAGGTGTCTGGGAGGAGTAAAGTACCTAACTTCCTGCCTCAGTGAGCTTTTCTTCTTAATTTGCTTGTTTGGGTTTCTTTTAAATCTCAGGTCGTACAACAGCCAAGTCTTTAGGATTTTTGAAAGTTTCATGAAAAAATATTGTACTGAATTGGAAACTGCAAAGGTTGTATGTGAAATAGGATAGAAAGTTATTTTGTACGCAGAAAGCTGACATTGCCTTGCTTTAGGGTATGGTGAGTTGTGAGAAGGCATAGGACAGTGTATGGATTACAGCACATCTGTCAATAGTTGGTTTCACTTCATTCCCTTGATTTTACAGGCTTGCTTATGTGGCTTTTTACTGATTTTATTTTTCCTGTTTACTCGTGCTCATTTTAACAGGAAAAAGCATCCAGCCTGCTGTATTTAGTCACAGAACAAGTTTTTATCAATTTCAGCTATTACTGTAAAATTCAAAATTTAAATTCGGAGAAGCAGTTTAATACAAAAACAGATTATATCTAATGAATGTTTCTACTCATTTAGTAATAAAACATTCTGTATTATAGAAACTATTTTGGTTTGGACATTTGATTATGTGACTGCTAAAAGCAAGGAATCTTCATAAATGCCCTTTCTTGTGACATTTTTTATTTTGTATAATATATGCTACCAGTTCCATTGCAGAACTATTCATTGCCAACCGAATTCTGAGGTTGGCAGCTGGGACAGCGTGCCCAGGGAATACTGCTGACATGCATATCCCTTCAGAAAGTGCTTTTGTTCCAGCTCTGACAATGAAAACTGGTATCAGAGTTGTGGTGAAAGGGAGATATTCATAGTGCTAGGAGAACAGAAGGAGAAGGGAAGAAAGGCATGTGAACAAGTGGACTTGATAAAACAAGCCTGATAAAGAAACTAAGGACTGGAAAAGGAACAATTGCTGGTTTGGTTTGCCAGAATGTAAAAGACAACCTGCAGCAAGGGATGCAATAAGTAGCTGGTGATAAGGGACCCCGGTATCTACTCAGGTATACGTTACAGATATAATATACATCCACACATACATATGTGTGTATATGTGTATATATATAGACATGGGACTGAGTGCCAACCCTGGGCAGGATTATTGCTGTCAAAACCCCAATTTTTGTTGTGGGTTTTTTTTTTCTTTATTTCAGAACTGTTCCAAGCTTGTCACAAGTGACAAATGCCAGTGAATGCACAATGTTTTGTAGATCATTCATCTCTATACCTTTTTTCCTTTACTTCTAGCACAAGTATTAAAAAAAAAATTAAAAAAAAATGGAAGAGAGTAAGAAAAAGAAGAAACCAGAAGTGCAAGTTCAAGAGCCTGAATCAGATTTACCAGAAGCCTTACTAGAATATCAGTAGGTTTAATATATTTTAACTTTTCACTCATATAGAATATGTGAGTGAAGGAAGCAGATAACAAAGAAAACTCACACAATTTAGAGCCTGAGCTGACTGTTTTGAGGTTTCGGGGCTATTTCAGAAAGGTACACTTTTTAAACTGTAGCTGTAAGAAAGCAATTCAATGGGTCAGAAATTTTATGCCATTAGGCTATAACTTGGGAAAAAAAATTAAAACTGAAAAACCCTGACATTTTTTATGTTAGTAGCAAGCTTTTGATCAGCATATGCTGAAGTTGCAAGATCACATTTGACTGTATTTTTTAGGGTTCCTTGGTGTTCACAGAGGTTTGTTGTCACTAGCCAGAACCTCGAGACCTACAGTTTGCTGTCTTCCTTGGTGCAGCTGAGAGCAGAGCATAAAGTGTTTTATTTTGAAAGTAAGAGATGGATAAATTAAAGGTCTCTTAAAATCAAGCAGAGAAAAATTAGAGCCAAGGGGGAAATACCTGAAGCAGTTACAAACCAGTCCAACTTATTTGGTTTCTAGTCTCTTGAGTAAATGATTAAAAAGAGAAAAAGTAAGCTTCATGACTTTTATCTAAGAGACAGAAATTGAGAAGGAAATACCTCAAGAACACCCAATATCCAACAATTATCAGCATTTAGGGAGCAAGGAGTAGTGCCTTGGTGTGGAAATGAAAAGTGGAGTAAGCAAACTGAAAAATATGTCCCTGTAGTTGTTGTGACATCTACATGAGTTCACAGGGTTTATGTGGGATTTTCTGTTTGATTTTACAGAGCACACAGTACAATTTTCCATAGTGAAATAGCCTAGATTTAGCTGAATCATATCAGAAACAAATACCACCTGGAAAGTCCAAAAATAACTATTTTGTGAAGGAATATGGAAACTGTATTACTGGGCTGAGAAAAAAACTATACCACTTTCTGATAAAACTATTGTTATGCATATGCAAATATCCAAGCAAATGATTCATTTGTCTAGAGAGTCTTCCGCTGAAATAGGTTCTTCACTGAAATGGAATATGTAGTTTCTACAGCAACAGTAGGGGAAAAAGGGAAAAATGTATTCTTGCTGTTTTTATCTTTCTCCCTCTCTTCTCAGTCCCTCTTGCTCTCCTTTCTCTTCACCTCTGTAACTTCTCTGAACCGCTTGTCTGATCTAAGGTGGATAATCATACAAGTGAATAACTGTCACATTCCACTTCAGGATTTATCAAGTGTGTAGTATTTATTTAACTTCTATTCCTGGTTTTTTATCTCCATACACTGAAGAATGGACACTGTTCCTAGGGAGTTTGTTATTTTGCATTTTCATTAAAATTCTGTTTCAGCATTTCTTAGGAACAACAATCTTACAATGTACTTTTGCTGTGGCCATGACCACTGTACCCCCATATCTCTGGTCTAGTCTCTGACTAATGTCCTTCTACTTTATGGAAAACCTGAAGAATACCTTGGAGCACACTGGCACCAGAGGATGCAAATTTAGTAACCTGCAATTTGCATGATTCAGTGATCCAAACTTAGCAAATTAACCAGGAAAAAAAAAATCTTCTTTTAAAATAGCTTAAGGCAATAGGGAAGGAAAAAAACTCCCAAAACCACAAAAAAGCACCCAAACACCCGAAACTAAAAACTGAAGGAAGAAGAACTGTTGAAAGAATAAAAGACTTTTTGTGATAATTGCAATACTTGCCTCTATTGTGCCATGTGATGAATGAATGCTGGGAACAGAGGTACATATTACAGAGAATTTTGCAAATAGACACCATTTGCAGTGTTTCTCATTCTAGAAGAGAGAACACCAGAAAGGTTTATTTTATAGCTGAGGCAAAGAGGATGACAAGTAGCCTATGAAAATGTGAAATCAGTGATTTAGTTCTTTGACAAAAATATACAAAGAGAACATACTACTTGGGCTGTAGTCCCTATTCCCTTAGTAGTTCTTCAAGGCTAATAAGTTCTTGGTGTAGAAAGGTAGTTTGTGAAGCTTAACAAAGCACAGTATTAGAAGAATTGAATCCCATTGAATTCTGCAGTTTGGGATTCATTTGACCTATGTGTGAGTGAGTTGCCTAGGTTTTCTCTATAGCTAGTGATGAGTAATATTTTTCTGGAGCACAAACTATCTTGTTCTGAAAGTGACCTGGGTAACAGGTCAGCTAAACCTCATGCAAAATGAGCAAACCAGCTCCAGCCTCCCTGGAGGATACACAAGAACAGTGTAACCAGGGAGTCTGCTGCGCTGTAGGGGTATGAATTCCAAACAAACAAGCAGGCCCAGATGTATATGGGAAATCATTTCTTGATGTGTAGTAAGCAGACAGTGGTATTTACCCAAATGAGTCAAGCAATAGGATATGAAAATAAACACTTTCGTAGTATTTACATCTAATCTAGCTCAAATATCATTCCTTTCTCTAATGTGTTTGTAAGAACGCTTTTTCTTTACTCTCTCTTCATAGCATTGTGGCAAAAGAAGCAGCAATTGAACGGGTTTCGTTTCATCTGAAAGGCTTGGAAGAAAAGGTCAAAGAAAACCTTAAAAAAGTGAGTGACTATGCAACAAATTTTATTTGTGGTATTCTTACTCAGAGATTCAGTTTTATTCTTTCCATTCTAATATTATATACATAAAAATTAGTTATTTCAGTGAATTTATTACTGTCAATGAAACTAGAGTTAGTCACTTTATGAGCTGAAAGTTAAACTGTTATCTGAATTAAATGTGACATATAGCATAAATGTTCTAAATATAACATGCAAAAAAGAAGCTGCAGGAATAGAACATTACAGAACGGGACAGAGCAGTAAGGTAAAGTGAGTTCAGTGCAGGTGCTTTCCAATGCACAAGAGATCCTTATAACCACCTGCGTATTTCATGGAATCATGGAATCGTTAAGGATGGGAAAGACTTCTCCGACCATCAAGTCCAACTATTTAACCCAGCACCACTATGTTCATCACTAACCGGGTCCACAAGTGCCACATCCACATGTCTTTTGAACACTTCCAGGGATAGTGATTCCACCACCTTCCTGGGCAACCTGTTCCAATGCCTCACCACCCTTTCAGTGAAAAAATTTTCCCTAATATCCAATCTAAACCTGGCACAACTTCCTTTTCCTCTTGCCCTGTTACTTGTTACCTGGGAGGAGAGACCAACCTCCCCCTGGCTACAAAGTCATTCCAGGTGGTTGGAGAGAGAGATAAGGTGCCACATGAGCCTCCTTTTCTCCAGACTAAATATCCTCAGCTGCTCCACATCAGATTTGTGTTCTAGTCCTTTTATAAACTGTTGCCTTTCTTTGGCGTCTTGCTCTGCAGCAAGCACAGGACAGAAAGCCCCCTTTCAGTCGGTACCTTTCCTGCAGGACATTCAGATATGCCTTTTAACCAGTCCTACAAATATTCTGCAATATTTCCATGTGTGAAGAACAAATGGTATAAATTTCATTTTTGTCAGTTGTGTTAGCAGACCTAACCAAGCACTGAGAATTGCTGATCTTCTTTGAATCACTTCTGAAGTAATGGAATTGGCACAGGTTTCTGTGAGAATCTAGTTATGCTGCAAACTTAGTTACAATAAAAATTGAATAAAGAAGGAAGACCATCATGCTATTTACTAGCTGTGATTGCTAGCAGTGATTGATGAAGACACTTCCTCCTGGATTAACAATTGTTTTGTGTAATTTTTAGAGCAAGGTTGTGTAACTACTGATTGCACCCGAGTGACACTTCAAAGAACCATGCATATGAGCTGTATATAAACATGGCATCTGATAAGTGTGAGCAGTGAACTTCGAAAATTGATATTAGAGAGTCACCTATTGAAATAAATTGAAAGTGCTCAAAAATCCTTAGTCTGGATCATGTTGCAGCTGCACTTCATAGCAGTGAAACATTGAAATGTCTCTCTGTCCTTCCCATGCTGATGCTTGCCCTGCTTTTATAAGCATCCATCTGTTCAGCTTTCTGTGGTACTTCTTTCAGTCTTGAAGCCAGCCGGGATGGTGTTTTATTTGTGAGTTGACTATCACTGGAAGTGGCAATTGCTCTTCTTGCTGCAGGCATCTGAAGCCTTTTATGATTATTGTTGGATCTTATGTCTCTTGTGGTTTTACTGCTGGATTGGAGGGCAGTTCAACTGCCTTGTTCAGGGACACAAAGCAACAGCATAAGGGAGACTCCTCAGTGGTCTCCCCACTTTGTGACCCCTCAGCGGGTCTCCCCACTGTGTTTGAGTGTGTTACTGACGGCCAGTGCCTCTGAAGGACCCACACTGACAGTTTCTGCAATAATGCTCTTTATTAACATAAAGTTGTGACAGCTGAGGGTTGAGGATGTTCAGTGGTAGTATCTCTCTACAAAAACATATTCAAAGCAACACACAGACAAGCTCTAATCCCCACTGAAATGATTCAGTGCCCACAGAGCGTGGTTCTAACCCAAGAGGTGTCCTTATGGGGGAGAAGACAGGTTCAGCCTCACGACTGATCCCAGCAGTTATGATGGACTACCCAAACTTTTCCCCATTCCTAACTTCCTTTTATACTATTTCATTATGTTTAGATGGAGCTTCAGTGACTCTAGTCATTCACATTCTCCTCTCTCCCCTGGCTGACAGGTGCTGTGCGGTTTGTCAGCTACAGAGTGCCATTGAGTTTCCCTCCCTGCAAGGATTTCTACCCAGCCTGCCCATGGTGTCTCCGCTCCGTTCCACCCTCTGTTCCGTCCCCCTTAGCAGGGGCTGTGGTTGCAGACTGTAGGGAATCATCATGGAATAGATTTCAAGCATGCCAACTGCATTCCATTCAGAGAGTAGCATCTGCGTTTTACCCTATAATTTCCATAGCACTACAACTTCTGTTAGGATGTGAATACAACTTCCCAGTTTCCTCTAATTTTACTCCTGGCTATCTTTCTACAGTTATTCCCTCAGTTCACTGCTAGTTCATGGTCTTTCAAGGACTCCATATTTTAGATTGAGCAGGGTACTTTAAGGCATGGGTGAAGTGCTATTGTTTTAATTTAATCATGTTTTGACAATGCTTTGTGCTCCATTCTTTATCTCCTACTTAATGTTTCTGAGTGGTTTAGAGTTAATCCTAGAAGTGAGGAATGCTTGAGACTCTTTCTACTACCTACTAACTGTTCCTTACTTATTACTTCTTTGCTCCTCTATGGTATCCTTTGAGAGCAAACACGCACAACCAGTAATTTCAAACAATCTGAGTGTCACTAGAGAGGGTCATGGCCAAGGATTATGATCACAGTTGTGGAATCAGGAGATATAACTAATTTCAGCCCTGACAAGACTCTTTGCTGTGGTTATATTCAAGTGACCTGATTTCTCATGATTTTTCTATATGAAGATGGTATGTTCTCATGACGAATGTTGACATGAAGCAAATAGCTCCTACATACAAATATTGTTATTAAATTATCCACAGGCACCTTTCTTTCCAGGCAATGTAGGATTATTGGGTTGCTGTACCAAGTACAGCTGTCATTTGTCTTTCATTTCCTTCCAGTGGTCTTGAAGTTACTGAGGAAATGTCTGAGCCTTGCAAATTCTCCCTTCTGCTCTAATCTTTCAGAATATGAAGAACAGGTATTAAGCTGGATGTTCTTGCATTTCATCTGGCACTAGGCCAGATTTTACTTTTTTTATTTAAATTTGTCACTTTGAAAACATTTTAATATCAGCTGTGTCTTCTTTCTTAGAATGTTGTTCTGAAAGAAGAACAGAAGGTGCTCATCAGGCACTTAGTAAAGCAAATAGAAGAAAAGGAGAAAAAACGAGATGAGAAGGAGGTTGTAACCAGGGATGATGTGGAGGAGTCACTGAAAGCAGTTTTTCAGTTTGTGAAGGACAAAGAACAACTTCTTCAAGGTATGTTGTGAGTTGGGGAAGTGTAGTTTGCAGTTTACACACTTGAGATGGAGTACATGTTGTTTTGCAGTTTAAGGAGAGATTCAACTTCTTTGTTGTGTAAAAAGTATAAAACTTTCCTCTCCCAAAATTGGGCTCTCTCAATTTAGTATGAGATTGTGGAGGGCTTAAAAACCAATCTGTCCCTTCCAAGTGATGTATAGTATTGTGCAAGTACAGAGACTTCCTCTTTTTTGAAACTGATGAAAGTTCTAAGCACTGGCTCTACTGAAGATTAAAAATAAAATGATTGATGGCAGGAAAAAAGACCAGTTTTGAATGTTGAAAATTTCGGCTGCCATCCCTTGCAATTCTCTGTGGGAGCCACGTGACCTTGGTTACAACATTTTGGTGAGAACTGGTGTCTCTCCTTGGAAGAATAAGATCAAGCTGTTTTCAGCAATGATGGTGGCCCTTGAAACTATGTAAGGCCATCAGGTTGTAATGTGTTGTACTGTGGAAAAATGCCCCTTCCTTTTCCATTCCTAAATGGAAGCTCCTCTCCTAAAGAAGTTGACATTGTAAAAATTACCAGTTAAAGAAATCAGTAATGAACTTGTCTTTTACATTATTATTTTAATAGATCTGCGCTCCAAAATTGAAGAAACTAAGAAAAAAAATTCAGAAAAGCAGCATGAGAGAGATTATTGGTTGGAGTACAAAAACGTTGGAAGTGAAATACATGCTGAGAAGATTGGCAGTCTGAAAAAAGACATTGTGGAAGTCAAGTATGAACTTGAAAAAACTGCAGGTCAGTTTACAGCTGGTGTAATGCAAGTCTTATGGAGTCTTTGCATATTGCATGCAGGAATTAAATGATAAAATTCATTTTAGGTCAAGTTCTAGTAACTTGTATCAACTTTGCTAGTAATTTGAAGGTTCTTTTCTAACTGCACCTAAGATGGGCTGCATAATCCTGAAAGATGTAAGGACTCCCTTTCTTTCTTTCTCTTTCTGTGTAAAAGTTCCTTTATTAAAGAAATTGATAAAGTTTAAAGAAATGATGACACTTAAAGAAACTGATAAGCTGGTCCTTTGATGGTTTTCTTCTAAAATACAGGCAACCCATTTAAAAAAATGTTACTGAGGAGGACAGCAGTTTTTTGTAAAAATAAGTCTACGCATATTCAGGTCACCTACACAGGGGGCTCCCTTAGCAGTCATACTTGAAAATGTTGACTCTGCTGCTGTTACTTCTCATCATCTACAAGCACTTCACATATTGAAAGCTCCTTTGACAGGAAAGTAGCATGAGCTCATTCTTGGAACAGTCTTTTCTATGAAGCACGCTGGTTTACATGCAGGACTAGAGGGAGCTCTTTAGCCAGCGATCTGGACCTTTCCTCCTAAGTTACGCAGTGTGAGGCCCTGCAAAATGGCTAGTACAGACACAGACACATCCTGGGAACTGTTTCAGCACTGTCACAGCAGTGGGATTCATTTGAGAGCTTATATATCGTGGTGCTGATTGCTTTACAAAGATTTCTTTATTACTGCATTATTTTGAAATCATTTAAATATTGTGCCATTACATAACCCATGCTTCCAACAGGAGAAGGATGGCCTGGTTTTCTTTCTTTATGTCCCTCTCAGTATGCGTGACCGCAGCCAAGCAGCTGGTAGTAACAGGCAGTGACACTGCTCTAAGGGTCTCTGTATATTCCGTGCCAGCCATTACCAGGCATCAGCTACTGTGAATAAGAGCCAGCCAGCTATCCTTTTTGTCTCTCAAAACATATTTTACCACAATTAAGATCTGCTCTGTGATTTCTACAATTCCAGACAGCTTGTCAGATATCCTCGTCTGTATTGAGGAGAGGCTGGGTTTTTTTCATTATGCATTTTCTGTGTTCTTAATTGATTTAAAACTTTGCTGTATAGCTGCTGAAATATGAAATGAAAAAGAGAATGGGCTTTTATATAGAATGCCAGTAGGGACAGGCAGTCTGACCTCCTGCACGTCACAGGATACAGGATGTCGTGGTTTAACAAAAATTCACGGTCCAACAGAAGTGTATTTATTGAAAGTCATGTTATGGTGGTACATATGTAAGTGGCCTACATAACATACTGGAAAATGATGCTGCCAGTACTGGATGTTTGCCATATTGTTTTGCTTAACTCCCTAAAACTGAACCTAGAAAGTGTCTGGGGAGTACAGCTCTCCAGCAGAAATCTAACAAGCTTTCAGAGCAAGGCAGCAACAAATTGGGCTTGTTCGCACCTTGAATGTGTAACAGGCTTAGAGAATAAGCATAGGTGAACAGATTTCTGTCTCTGTGTGTACCACTGGAGGGCTTGAAACTGGCACAGTTCATGTTGTCTGGTGGTGACATTTTAAACAAAACAGCTGGAGAGGAGAGGAAGCAAAAGAGAGCCACACATTCAGGTAATGTGTGGGGAAACCAGTGTTGCAGTGAGAGGATTAGGGAAGATAGCCTCCTTAGGAACTGTTCAGACATACAGTTTCTCTTTTTTCATTCTCCAAGTACAACTCAGGTTATTTAGCTGTCTAAAGTAATGAAAGAGTGAATTCATTATAGTATGGAAGTATTTCCTTTTCATTCTGCCAAATCCAGATGGTGGAGTCCAGCTTCCATAATGTTAAATTAATAATTAATGCACAATTAATACACGTTTTATATTTGACTGCCTTTGACTCCACAGTGCATCCATGAGCAGATATTCATTTACAGCCAGATCAGAATTAGGCTGTCTGCAACACAAGTGCAGTGAAAGATTGAATTTCAACCCTTTGGAACAAGTATACAGTGCCTTCCTTCAAAGAAAATTACTACAATCTCCTTCATTCCTTCAAAGGAGGAAATATCAAGCAGAAGTGGGCTATTTAGAAGGGCAAAAAAAGAACTAAAGGGAAGGATGCAATAATTAAATAGCAAGTGACTAGAACATGCAGCCAAACCTATTCAGTTCAATGTAAGACACACTTTCTAAATAATGACTACAAGTAATGATAGAAGCAAATCATTGTGGCAATTGCCACATTCTCCATTTTGTCCTGTTGTCAAATTAGAACCTTAGAGCCTTAGATAAGTCAGAAAATTTATTAGGCACGTCACAATAACTATCTGAAAAAATGTCATGTGGAAAAGGTGATTCAATATGCTTCTGTATTAAAAAAAAAAAAATTCTAAGCAAATCTCTCACGTGGCTGCAGGAGTTCCATTATTGATAGAGACAAAATTTAATGTTAAGATGTCAATATTTTCACCGAGAATTGCTTGGCTCACTGCTCAGTTAGCAGTGAATTGCTCAGCTGTTGCAGTTGTCAACAGAAATGTATAAGCCACTTCCAGTTTCTAGTTTTGTAGTTAACACTACTGTTCTTTGGGTTTAGAAGGACAATTTCTGTGGAGAAGGATATTTAAATCCTTTTCTGTGGAGCATCTATGCAGGTGATACTCACTGATGAGTTCCAGTTTAGTGATGACATGCCAGTTATCTATCTGTTATCAGGAAAAATTGATGTCAAATAATGATTTCTGATTTCTCTGGGGTTTTTTTTGTTTTGTTTTGAAGAACATTATAGAGAAGCTTTGAAGGTTGTGAGAGAGGAAAATCAGAAACTGTTTGACAGGCACGTGAAGTTACTCAGTGAAGACTCTCTTAAGGTATTCCTTTTGCTTTTTTTAAAAACTGCTAACTGCGTTATAGTTGGGATACATGTACTCTGCATTATTAATTATTTCAAATCATATTAAGACTTTGAACTTTTCTAATAAATTGAGTATAAAATAAGCTGTAAATCTTGGTACACATGGATTTGGTTATTGCTATACATGCATATACCTTTTTTTTTCTTTCCATCAGCATAACAACAGGTAGATGTGAGGGCATTTTACAGATAAGGCACGGGAACCTGGGGCACCATGCAGTGACAAGGCTTGTTTGAGAACATGTTGCTTTGGCCGTGGCCTTGATTTTGACATTTACACAGACTTCAAAAAGTAGTAACATGAAAAGAGATTGCATGAAAATACACATCATTTTGACAAAAAAAAAAAAGGTTTCACTGTACTTGTAAAGTACAACGTTTTTAAAATGCCACAATAGTGCAGTCTCAGGAAAATGTAGGTTTATTGATACACTATTTTTTTGTCATCCCTGCCAGCTCTGATTTGAAGACATGTTTTACAATAGCTCTAGTGACAACTTCTTACTTTCACAAAATGCAAAGCATACTTCAGTACAAACCAGTAGGCCCATTAAGTGTTTAAATTCCCTGGCTTCAATGCTGGAATTTCCAGTCATGTGAGACTATAATTCCAAGGACTGTGTTTATGGTGATCTACAGGGACATCTCGCCTCCCAGTTCTTCCTTTCCACTTTACTGACATCAATGATTAAATTGTAGCCTTGGCTCATTAGCACAGACCTCTACATGCTTAGGTCACTCATTTAGGATTTTACTTATGGTTCTTAATAGCTGAAGGTTTGATTTTCTGAAAGCAGTAAGATTTGAGCAGTACTGGGAGCAGAGAAGAATTTGTTAGGTGGAAAGGGAAATGTTCTATTTTAATATGAAAATCAAAAAATATTGGTAAGTTGCTTGACATATAATCTGCTCTAGGCAGGATGATAGAGGAGAAACATCTGGCCTTGTGAACTAAATCCCCTTGTAATCCCTCAGGGGATGCTACAGTCTGTTGTGTGGATGTTTCTTAATTATTTCCTGCTAAAGAGCAGAAGGTTCTTCTTTATAGTATACAGGACTGTCAAAGTTCTGCTCTCAGATGAAATGGTCTTAAATTGTGTTTTCTCAGAAAGCTGTGGGATACTTAGACAAAAACTGTCGCAGAGAGATTGAAGAGAATGAGTGGCTAAAAGAAGAGGTAAGAGGATCACTGCCTGCAGTTTATCATGGCAGTTTATGTTTCAAATACTGTGGCCTACAGTCACAATTGTTTCCAGTCACGGGCCTCGGGAGACTTCATTTGCTAAAGGAGAGCAATTTTCCAGTAATTAATCTGTAATCCTGATCAGCAAACAGTGCAGTGTGGTGAATAAAGGTAAGAGGTGAACATCTGCTTTCACAAATGGAGGACCCCTTTCCTGCCCAAGCTGTTGCATGAAGGACTACAGTGTTCCATACAATGAAGGATTTTCCTCTGTGGAGATTGGGATGCTATATAGTGTAAAGGATCAACCAGGTAAGTAGCTGAAGAAGGGAGATTTGAATCACATTGAAGTTCTAGTGCTGCTGTATTGAAAGAAAATGGATATGGATGTTGGAAACATGTTGTCTCAAGAAATGGCTTGAAAATCATAAAGAAACCATGGGGACTCTACACTGAAGAGAGGATAATCAAAATCATATATTGTTGTAATTAATTGCTTGATAGCTTTTATATTGTCCTTTAATGACAATTCAGAGCTATATATTAGATAGCTGTAATTTTCTTGACAAGAAAATATTTTTGTGAGCCAGATTTAGGAAACTAATTTTTTCCATGGTGAAAGTTTGATTTTATTTATTCCAGTCAATATAGGTTCTTTGTTTCAATCAAATCTAAGCATGAGATTGGTGGGTGAAATGCCTTTGCTCACTTTTATAGTCTCACAGTAAAGAACTGAGCAAAACTTTTTGGGGAGTTAATAAATGTACTTCTTACTTTTCCATGCCACATCAACGAACCTGGCAGAGGTTTGTTCATTTTAGTTACTAATTTAAGGTACTTGCCAGCATGCAGGGACACAGCTTTCCTTCTTCCCCTTAATGAGCTCTGAGCATGCATCTTTAACTTTCCAGGGAGGGTGTCCAAACCACAGGTTCTGAAGCAATGAGGGAAGGGAAAAGAAATGGGAAAGAATTGATGTTTTATTCTGTATAAACAAACAGGAGCTCAAATCTACACTTCCCATCACTGAATGAGTATGAATTCTCTTCCCTTCTCCCTGTCTCACTGAACACTTACAGTTTTTACACACATTAGCAGTGCCAACAAGAGAGCACTTTGGAGTACTTTTATGTCCTGACAGGCCCTCACCTCAGAGCTGAGGGATTTGGATTTCTTTCCTCTCAACTAGAAATTTCCTATGTTATGATTTACTTTCCTATGTTATGAATTAGTGCTTTCAGTTTTGGGGGAAAACAAAACTATTATCACTAACTTGTCCAGTCCTCTGAATTCACTCATTCATTTTCTCTGCTTTTCTTACATGGATGAAATATTTTCTCTCAGACTAATGTTTATATGTAGCTGACAGGCTCTTTCAGTATTTCCTTTGGGGGAGACAAACCAAAAAATTTAGCTTTGTCTCAGTTCAATTTTTTTTTTTTTCAATTTGGCCACTGAACTGAAAAATGAATTACAAAAATAGCTCTAGATTTGTTACCTCGAAATTAAACAGATTTGGAGACTTCAGTCACATTTTTCCATGGTTACTGTGTCACACCAAGATGGTGCAAAGCTGCATCACCTCACTGTGCCAAGCCACATCCTGTTACTGGTTAATTTCCAGTCATTTTCACCTTTTTAATCCCTGGGAGAAGTTGGATCTAGTTTTAACAGCAACTTTGGATGATTATAGCTGGGTTGAATTGGTTTTGATGAGAATGGACGCTTTCAGATCACTCGGTACTTCTGTTAAACATGTGCATATGGCTAAGCTTTCTGGGAAGATTTCTTTCCCAAAGTACATTCCCCTCCCCAGTGAAGTGGGTAAGGACTTGCTTGTATTTCAGCAAAAGTAGGAGGAATTGTGGGAACTGGATAACCAGCATCCTTTGGTCAATGTAACTCCATTGTGATAAGGGGCAATTACCAGTCTGAAAGCAAGCAGTGCCTGGGGCTTAGCCCATGTCACAGAACCGCAGGACATCCTGAGCTGGAAGAGGGCCCTCAAGGATCATGGAGTCCAGCCCCTGGTCCTGCAAAGCCCCAACACATGCCTGAGAGCATTGTCCAGATGCTCCTTGAGCTCTGTCAGCCCTGGGGCTGTGATTGTTTCTCTGGGGAGCCTGTTCCAGCGCTCAGCCACCCTCCGGATGAAGAAACATTGTGGTAACTTGGACTGAAAACTTCACTAATTCTGGATAAGAGGGTTTTGTGTATAAGAAGGAATTAGAAAAAGCAACACTTGCTGAGCAAGACCTTGACTTTACCTCTGCAAAGAAGCTTTTCCTCTCTCAAAGCTCTGATGTGAAAGCACAGAAGAAAAATCTAGAGCTCCTGTCTAGCAGACCTGTTTGACTACACAAAAAGGTTTTGCTGTCAGGATTGCATAGCCCAAATGTGTGGCTGTGATTGACACATGTGGGCTGTGACAGTAAAAGGATTCTAATAAAGTTGTGAAAGAGCCAGAGAGACCTTCTCTTAGACTGAAAGTGTGTCACTATGTTTCCCCACCAAATGTGCAGTCTTGCTGATACAGCTGCATTTTTTCTAGGTATGTGCTGATAAAGTAGTTGCTATCAAAGTTTTCCAAAATTCTAAGACTTTCTTTTATTCTTTTTAATTGTCAAAAGGTTAAGATCTACCGAAACGAAGAAAGGGATTTGAAAGCTTCTGTCCAGCTCCTGGAAGAGGGAAATACCAGTTTAGTGGCAAAACTGATTGATATCAAACTTCAGCATCTAAAAGTATCAGGGTAAAATAATGCTTTTATGGACTAAAAAGTGATTAATTTTTTCTAAAGATAATGCTCCTGTCTGCCTCTAGAGGTATTTGGGCTCTTCCATATTGAAGTCAAGGTATTTTCCTAGTTGAGGGAAGAGAGGCTTTGACTGAGTATACATGGGAGTAGTATATCTGAAGGATGTCAGTAACATTGTGACTTCCCAAGTACCAAATTTCAGGGAAGAAACTGGGTCCTTAATTAATCTACTAAGACCTAGCACCACTCGCTTTATATCACCGAGGCTTGGAAATAATTTCTTTGTGCTGCAATTAGATGGTCTCAGCCCCAGGTTTTCATACTAAGTGCTGAATAACAGATTTTTCCTTTACAGTTCACAAAATGTTTCAGGATGTGAAGATTAATTTGCAAATATAGAAGGGTTGCAATCTTAAGTGAAACAAATGACCTGACACGGAGAAAGGAAGAGACCTTGGGAAATGTCTGTCTGCAGAGGTGTCTGTATTAGCTGCTTTTCTATTGAAACGATTTAACTTTTTCCCTTGAGAAAGATTAATTTAGCTACAAAATGTCAACACTAATGGTATCAAAAGCTTAATGCAACAATGTGAGAGATCCATCTTCAGTTGCCAGTCCCAGCTCAGTGATTTTAGCCATATTGCACAAAAAGTTCCAAGTTGTAAGAAGTGACCATTTTTCTCTCCTTTCTGAACTCTGGATTTCTTTGAAGTGAGAGCTGCCAGCTGTGGTCTGAATCTTGGACTGACTGGAGACTATAACATTTGTTTTCTTTTAGTCTCATGGACATAGTTGAACTAAAGAACTAAGAATAAAAAAGAGCAGCTTATTAGCCACTAAGCTACCTGGCTGCCTCCATTGCATTTTTGAACTATTGCGCTATTCTGCCTTTGTGGTTAAGCAGCAGTGGTTCTCAGAAAGGGTGGCCTCCCCCTCACCCCAAATCATTGCACAGGACAGTTTAGAGAGAAGATTCAGACCCCTATTATGGGTTTCACTTTATATTTTTTCCTCCATAGGCATTTGTTTCTTACAAAGGGAGCTGGCTTGCAAGAACTTCGTAAGGATGAAATGAAAAGGGAAAACAGAGAATATGCAGGTAATGCAAATGCCAGCAGCTTATAAGGCTTGATAAGTTACTGAACATTTACAGACTTTTTATTTCTGAAACTTTTTAATCAAACTACCTGTTTGACATGGTGAACACCTTATTTCCCTCTTGATTGCAGCCACCACAGTTATGATAGATTGTAATTTGCATAAGGAGACAAAATCACAATCTATCTGTAATACAGTTTTTAAATTGAAATTGGTTTCAGATTGTGGAATAGAATTACTCATCTAGAGCTACCCTGGAATGGATTTTACAGGATTGGCCATCTTTTTGGAAGATATGAATCATATCTTAATCAGTTCTTCACTGATCCATATAACTTCATTATAGCTTGTCCTGAGAGGACATTCTTAAACTCCGTGTTGGCTTTCACTTTAAGTGTACATGCACTTTGCAGTCATTCAGCCAATACACCAGAGTTAAATTACAACTAAATCCCTAGCAAGAGCAGATGAAGCTAGATGGAGCTCAGCCTGAACTGAAAATCTTGGTAAGCAGTACTGAATTTTGGGCTGAATCTCCATCCCTTCTGGTAGGTATGCCCAGGGAAAGGATGTACAATTACGCAAGGAGGAGCATGAGCCTGTGCTTACCTGTTTAGGACAGTCTCTGTGGATTCCTCAGTATCACAAGTTTTATTTTACATCTCTGTGCGAGTAGAAGAAAGAGGATGGAAAAAAGTAGAAGAAAGTTGATACTAAAATATCTCTTTAATACAAAATTAAAGAGATATGTTAGAAAAATGGAAGTCATACAGTTATGGATACATGAAGAAATTTGTTGAAGTTCTGATCAGTCCCAGCCATAGGCTGGCCTTTTGAAACCATCAGGCACCAGCAAACATGTTGACAAATACTTCTGTATTAAATATATGTTTACTTTGAAAATCTTTGCTGGACTTTTGCAATAGTTACCTGGAGGAGAAGGCTTTGTTCCAATAAGCTGGGTCACTGTCCCAGACAAACCTCTAGCATGGGCAGTCCATGTCCAGAATCCTCTATCATCCTGAGAATTAGCCAGCTACAGATGTGATCTCTTTAGAGGAGCTATAGGTACACCAATTGTGTTTCAAGAACTTGTATTTATGTACCTATAAATACACAATCATGGGTACAGAAGAAGTTCATATTTGTTCTTGCTACCTTTCTTATTCTTTTTAACTATTCAGGGCTCTACAAGATTTAAGTTGAACTGGTATAAGCTCATTTTTTTCTCTTCCCCCTCCCACAGATCCATTAGTTCTAACTTCCAATCAATTTCAGTTCCTGGGTCCTGATCAGAAATTGTGAACAAAACACACATAAAAAACCCCAACGTAAATGAACATTTGGCTTGAATTGCCAATTAAAAATGCTACCAAGCTGTTCTTTGCATCGCACGGGCTAAGCCACGTTAAAGATTGCAGGCAATGCTCATATCAAGTACTGATTCTGACTTCCATTAGGCTTAACAATTACACTTCACTTTTCTTTTCTTTAAAAAGCAAAGACAGATGGAAAGAGCCTCAGAAGTGCCCTTCCAAAGATTCGGTCTAAAACAGATTATGAGAAGCCTCAAGACAGTGATGAAAAGTTGTGGAAAAAATTCTTCACTCCAGCCCTGGACAACTTGTCTTATGAAGATGATGAAGAGTTCCAGGTATGAGGTAGAATTATCAGGTCTTTCACTGACACAGCATCTTTCA
The DNA here is from genome assembly GCA_013397315.1 of Donacobius atricapilla. Lineage (NCBI taxonomy): Eukaryota > Metazoa > Chordata > Aves > Passeriformes > Mimidae > Donacobius > Donacobius atricapilla. The sequence continues at coordinate 673,562 of WBMY01007047.1, forward strand.
GTGTGGAGCATGAGCTACTGTTGGGACTATTCTGTTTCCAATGGTGTTATGGCATCCAATGTCCTTTACCTGGAGGGCAGTTCAGATGCTTGACTGTAGTCCTCTGGTGCTGTTTGGGACAGTTAGGTCCCTCCACGTCCTTCAAATGCTGGGCCAAAAGAGCACAGGTTCTGTGTCCTACGGACCAGCCTCATGTGCATGTTTTGGATGCCTTTGGACATCTCTGATACCATGAGGCACGTGCTCTGGCAATGGAATGGCGTCCTAGGAATCATCCCAGGGAGTGTCAGGATGAAATTCCCCTAGGAGGAATTCTGAATGTCACCTAAAGAGAGATTACTTTGCTTGGATAGTAATGGACTGGTCCTTTGGAATCTGTGTTGCACAGTAGCATTAAAGGATCAATATTCTTTCAACAGAAAGCCAGGATGAAGGTGTTCCTGGTGCAAACTACAGGGTTGAGAAAACAGTGCACATTGGCCTTTCCTGTAGCTGATTGAATCTAATCCAGCAGAAAAGCTTTCCTTTTCTTTCTCCCCCTGAATTAGTTTCTGTTGGGTTGGTCAACCGAGTAGACTCAGAGGTTTGGAGAAGACCAGAGCCAGTGCAGATGTGGCAGAAGCACATGGCTGGGCATGGATCTCTCTCTTTTTGGCAGGAGCGAGCTGTTGGATTAGTTTAATTCTTCTCACAGAACTGAATTCGAGATTAGAGTTTGCTTTATAGAGAAGGTGATACTGGTGAAAACACACAGGAGAAGAAGTGGGCAACAGGGCTGTAGCCTCCTAAAATGGGTTGGCTTGCAAAAGAAGCCCATTATTACTGACACTATCAAACACAACCCCAGGGCAGCATCTCTACAGTTGCTTTAAAAAGAAAAGTTGCTAGGCTTGTTTTGTTTTTTTTTTTTTTTTGAAGAATGGTTGCTTTCCTATGAAATTGCAAAGGAAACATATTGTTTCTTCTTAAGGCATACTCAAAACTTGGACCTCTGAAGAGAAAGCTGTATGTGGTTGGAAAAGCTGTGCCTGCTTTTAAGGAACCAGAAGAAATGTCAAGCACGGGCCACAGAGAAGAGGACACTGCTGGTAAATCAGACAGGCATATCACAGCTGAGATGATCAAGGCCTTATTTAAGGAAAACGTTGATGAAAACTAGACAAGCTGTGCTCTTGACACAGAAATGTAACATTCTTAGTTCATTAAATATTTGCTCTCTTCTGTGTGGTATGGGGCTTTGAGGAAACTATTTTAGAGTGACTGAATCATGATTATAAGTTTCATGAGAGGTATGTCTGTGTGCAGAGGCTAATTGAAAGGTTCCTTTCCTCATCACTGAGAGAGGTCTTGTGCACTTTTTGGGGTATTCAGTCCACGTAGCAGCACATATGTCTGCTAAAAGATGTGGAATTCCCTCTTGATCAGACAGTGAATGGATAAACACAGGCTGCCATGAAACACAGAACTGTTACAAAATACTTAATGCTCTGCTAAAGCAGAATTAATTTATGCAAGCATAATTCAACTATTGCTATAAATTGTTTGAATACTTCTTTATCTGTTTCCACAAGACCCCTATTTAAATGCATTGAAATAAACAGAAACTAATTTAAAACCAATTTAAAACCACCCTAAAAATCTCTAGGGTCTTAAATATTTTGTTTGTTTAACATTGGCCAAATATGTAAGCCCATTTCCTTGTTTTGTTGCTGTTCTCCCTGAATGTGTATCTTAGTGCATTGATGNGGGGGGGTCCCTCTGGACACCCTCTCAGCAGCACTCAACAGATCCTTCCCACATGTAGGCTCTGACCCCTGCATTTCCTCATTAAAAAGCTGTGGCAGCATTGAATAATGTCATTTAAACCCTTGACAGAATAATCAGCTGTTTGGAATAAAGCTTTTGCAAAAACTTACGTTTTAAACAACCTGTATCTCTGTGCAGTATCTCAGTGTATCTGTAGTTCAGTGCAAACCCTTCTGCTTTTCCAAGCACGCTCAGCTCTTCCTGCCCAGCAGCTGTCTCCTTGGGCTGCAGCTGAGTCCCACGGGTCTCTGGGCTCCACTGACCAAGCTCCTCCGAGGCTGGGATCACAAGCAGGCAGGTAAAGGTGGCAGACTCCACCTCACCACTGACTTGTCTGCCATGTGGTGAACAGTAAAGGGAGTTTGGATGTGCTCCTGCTGTAACTCAGTGGAGCTACTGCGATTCCTATCCCTCAAGTGTCCAGGGAATGGGGATCCACACTTGGGCAGCTCCTGCTGTGTCTGCAGCCCTACAGACGCCTCCCCTCGGCTCCCCTGCCTTGCTCTGAGTGCAGCGCAAGCCCCGTGAAATGGCTGACTTGAAAGAGATTAGTTCTGCTCAGTGATTAATTTAGCTTCTCCTTTAGATGTAGAATTAGAATGTGGCTTATGCTGAACGGCTTTTCTGTTAGAGAAAGGCCTCTCCTTCTTCCCACCACTCCCCAGAGGGAATTTACCTTTTCTAGTGGGGTAAAGGTAGGGCCTATCTCAAGGCTTCTCTTGGCTTCTACCCATAATGCATAACACCATGTGCAGGACATATGGCAGGGTAACACCAACCTGCACCTTGGAAAAAAGAACCCTTGCCTCCTCCAGACCGTTTAGCCTTTTCCCATAACAGTCTGTGTGGCTGAGAGGGAGTTAAAAAGAAATCCCAAACATGCTAATTAGGGTACAAGCCACAGGCAGCCTGCACAAGCCAGAAGCAACAGCCTGCAGCAAAACATATTTATTGAAGTGTCCCAAATCCCCTTGATTTCTACAGGATTAGCATTAAGGCCACTGTGAGGCTTTCATATGGAGAAAGCCGGGTCTTCAGCCCAAGGCATCTGGATTTGATAAATGTGTTACTGGCAAAATCTTCCAGAAATGAGCAGCATGTTGTAAAACAGGGGGCTGATCAGTCACTTTCTGGCAGCACAGCCAGTGCTTTCCAAGCCCCACTTGGAGTTCACTACTTCAGTTAGGACCAAACTTATGGGAGTCACCCTTGCATTCCCAGCATTATGAAATACCTTTTTTTTTTACTGTGTTACTGTTGCACAAGACAACGCTAGAATGCAAGCAAGGGTCCAGGTGTCTCCACAACTATAATCCAAGCTAAGCTTCAACTGAGCAGGAGTTATGTGTCTAACTAGAACACAGCTCAAAGAAACTTGCAGTTTCAACAGGAAGAAAAAACCCAACAAGTATTCCTTGGAATTCAAAATTAAAGAAATAAAAGCATCACACAAGTTGCATGGAAATAAAAACTATTTTAATAGAACTGAGGTCCAAGTGTTGGAAGTGAGAAACATCAATCCACGGAATGTCTAAAAAGCACAATGGGTAGAGGTGTGCTGAGAGCCTGCATCCACTCCAGTGATGAAAGGAGCTGCTTACCTCAGCACTCTGCTGGCTTGAACCCTCTCTGAGCAACTGGATTGTACTGCTTTATAGTCTGGCCGTGCTGGTCTGATCTCCCCCAGCCTGAGCTGCAGGGAATGTGGGTGATTTCACTTTTGGTCTGCTTTTTGCGAGGTCTGCACCCTCCGCTGCAGTGAGGTTATATAACGAGGCAATCTTTCCACAGGTTCAGACCTGCACGTTTTGGGAAATGAGGGTAAGAGACCCGTTCTGCAGCATTTGTTCTTGTTTGGCTGCTCTCTGAGAGAGAAATTATTAAACACTCTGCTTCTGTGGGCTAGAAGGAGTTTGCCAGAATAAGGTCAAGGCAGAAGCTAATGGTCTGAAAAGTTACACTATAGTGACAAGCCCAGAACAGAGAATCTATTGGTGTTAGCATCTTCAGCCACTGATGTTTTGCAGATGGATGTTCCTCCAAAAAAAAGGCTTTTCCTTGGATTTGGAGCCAACTGTGAAAGTAAGGATGTTTTTTGCCATTTCAGAGCTCATGTTTTGCTGTCACCCACAAACACCATATTGTTTTAGGACATGACATGGCAACAAGATGCCAACAACTGTTCCCGTATGTGGACAACCAAACACAGAGCCATGCCGAAAACTGGGACTTAACATGATGCTGGGTCTTTGCTCGCTTGGTGACTAAAGTAAAACAAGAAGCTGAAATTGTATCAAATACTGCTTTTCTAAAAAAACCAAGTTCTTGGGCAATTGCCGTAGCTGGCACGGGGAAGTTCAGCAGCTACCGCCAAGAGCAAAGCAGAGATACATGCTGTGAAAATAAACCCAAGACTCCAGTGCTCCCTGCGTACTGCAGCTGCCAGATACCCAAAGCACTATGCTTGCATCCAACACATTCTCTGTACCCATTATCACCTCACATAGAAATGTAAGCAAGTTGGCTCTTTGTTCCAAGGCTTTTTGATCTTTGCTTCAGGAAATTTCACCACTGGAGGAGCAAGAAAAGAATTAAATGTGTTTTACTCTCTCCTAGACTGATCTGTTATCTCAGGGAGGCCATCTCCCATAGTATTACTCAACCTTCAGGCACAAAAAGGTGCTGAGTAGGTGGCAGCAATGTTACACCTTCAGGGAACCTGCCCAGGGTTCTCTCCTCACTCATTCTCTTGATCCAGCCAGGATGCAGCTGAACTATCAGTTTGAACTTGGAAAACAGCAAATCTCACGGATTTTTCTTGTTGGGCAAACTCAGTGGAAGATGTCAAGCCTGTTTCTGCTCTCTCTGCCATGGTGTGAGAGCTCCAAAGGTCAAGTCAAGAGATTGACAACAGGCCAAGCAGAAAGCTCTTGTTCAGTTTACATACGCTGCCATTAGCACTGCTCTTTTGTCTGTATTCAGCACATTTTTTCACTGCCTCTCACATTATCTTGTCGATCTTCTGCTCCCATCAGCATTTACTATCGTTCCCAGTGTTTTTAGCACTTAATTCTCATTTCTCTGCCACAATCTTTATCTCAATTCTGTCATGGCCTTTAAGTTGCAATTCATTTATGTTGCTACAAAATTTGTGTCAGGCTCTGGAAATGAGCACTTTTTGTCTAATGAAAGATGCAGGGTTTCACCCCGTCCCTTTTTCTTGCTGAAGGGCTGTTTGGCAGCTGGGAACGTCTGTGACTTATTCTGGCAGTTGGCTGAATGGAACCGCCGATGTCACAAAGTCACGAAAAGACAGACTTTAAACATGGCCTGAGGTACCAGCTCAGTTTAGTTTGTGACTTCGAAACAAAGAAGAGAAGCAGCAAAGGAATTTAAATGTCTTCAGATGAAGACTCTACATCTGTGCTGTTAAAAAACTCAGTTAGGAGCTGTTGAAGTTCTTGCTCTGGCAAGAGTAATTGTCTCAAGAGGTAAATCCAGGTGTTTTCATTATATAATTCCCTGATTTAAAATACATACATATATATATAGTGGTTATTCTGATGCACCAGTTCCCTACCCAAAGGTTTAAGAGGAACCACATCCCTCTAACAAAGCACTTCATCATCCTCTGCTTGCTAAGGGCAGGCAGCTTCCCTACACAGTTCACTCCTGTAGATTAAACAGCCTTTCAACTCAATTCTAAAGAGAACCAGGTTTCCACAACCCCTTATTATTGAAAAGTGCCAGTAATTAAAAAACAAAATATGTCTGTGTGCTGTGCTTTTTAAATTAAGCTAAACTGAGTGTTTTTTCAGTGATACTGAAAGCAAACATTTACTGGGAACAAAGCAAATGAGAAAACACTACTCAGGAAAATTCTCAAGCCAGTTTGTCTCTGACGAGTAAACCAAAGAGCAAGCGTTTTTAGCAAGGCCTTCAGCAAGAAAACCTAATCTGCACAGCAGCTGTTTCAAGGAACACAGCCCAACAACGAGTGAGCAGTCAAGGGTAACAGGAGTTTAGCATCCCTACAGAAGACATGGGGTTGGGTGTTAGCAATTCTTTGGTACTTTCATGATTTGGAGCCTCAAGTCCACAGCCACACCAAGAGTCCAAGGGATAAAAGAGATCTAGGAACACAAATCTATCCTCAGCCAAAAGCCTCAAGTTAGACGCTGCAGAGAGCACCACAGACCTAAAAAGAAGGTTGGCATATGTTTTATCATAACCCAGCTCATCAGGCTCTGGAGGAGGACAAAGGTCTACCTTCTTCCTTCACACAAGGTCTGGACTAGATTTCATAAAAATCTGTACCCTGGTAGTTACTGATGTAGATAGCAGGTCACAGATGTGCACCTTTTTTCCAGCTAGCCCCCAATTCAAACAATTCACCTTTTTTATATTCTGACCACAAGCAAACCTGAATTGCTCTCTGAGGGCACCATCCCACACTGAAAGCCTCAGTGGTAGGAAGGCAGAATTTTAGTAAATGTGTATGAAACTCCCCAGATCTGGGTGTGTGTATTACATACTCTGCAATAGGTTCTGGAGTTTTTTTATTCATGCTTTGAGAAAGAAATTTTAAACCTACTGACCTGTACTGCTCAGTTTATGCAGTGATACCCTGGCCTCTAGGACAAGCCTCAGGTCGTTGTGAGGAGGAAAGTTCCACTTCTATCAACTCTTCCTGTGTCTAATTACAGAAGATGGTCTCAGCAAACTGTTCATAGCTTTTCCAGCACTACCTTCTGCTGGAAGATTAGGGAAGATAATGATAATTTGGGGGGACATATTTATGCTTCTTGCTGAGTTATAAACAGTACAAGTTTATTGCCATGAATATTTTGAAAAACTAGAAGATGGTGAAATATCACGTTAGGTCAGGAAGAAGGAGACACCTTGTTACTGGAACCCTGAGGCTGTCCATGATACCAGCCCAGGGAAGAGGCTGCACGGATCACGTCAGCCACAGATTCAGAGTGCTGCACTTCCTGCAATACAATATGCACGTATGAAATACATTTGGTATTTTATTAAGTAAACAAAGCAATTATCAGTGCACATTTTAAGCAGCAAAAAGAAAAGAACCTCAGACTTTCATACCGTAACAAAAGTTCTGTGGAAGCTGCATTTTATTTGAAAATCCACCCATTTTTGCTAACATACATTTTAATATTTTAAACAAAAATAGAATCTGCAGAGACAATGCAGCAAGTATGCTTAATTCATGTACAGAATTGCTTTCGTATCATTGACTATCCTTCTGAAGGCCCCACTCCACCCAAAAGTTATGATGTATTTACACAAAGCACCGATCAACAGCGCTACTTTAATTCCTCGTGAACTAAATACCCACTAGACATATGTAAGGAAGCTACTTCCCCTTTTTTACTTTTTAAAGGTACATGATCATAAACATGGCACAAGCCAAATGAAAAGGCTTTCCCCCCCAACACACAACACCTCATTTTTTTTTTTTACAGAAAAGAAGGAAAGTCTTAAAAGTGAAAGCAATTCCTCACATTCATCTTGGAAAGGCCTTATAATGTCAAATGTAAAAATAATGACATGCCAAGCACAAAGCAATAAAGTTCCTTCCCAATGCACTAATGCTGAATTAAAAATGTAGTGCTTCTTCTAGTCAGTTAACTGTTCCCTTGCAAAATCCTAGGCACAGAGTTGACTATAAGGATTAATGCGTTTTACAGCTCTTCCCTAATTCCCATATATACTGAGAATTCATTAGATTCAGACCTTTAAAATATTTAGTGCTCTGTATGTCAGCTGAAAAGCATTCTGAATCAGATTCATTCTTTGTGGATAAAAATCAGACATACTGTATACATCCATACTCATTTTCTTAAGGAGGTTTTTTTTTGATACAATATTAATGTTAAATTGATAATCATAAATAAATACAAACAATAATACATAAGGAATGTCTACTGCAAACTGAATATATAATTTTTAAAAAAAGTTAATTTCTATTACTGCTGTGCCTACATTTGTGAGGACTGAAGAAAAGGTAACTGCAGAATTAAGAGTTAGGATTTGACCCTCCCCTGCTCAGAGTCTTGTTTTGAGTTACGGTAAAGGACATCTCCAATCCAGACAGCATTTCCAAACACCAATATCAATTTCCAGAATAAAGGCTTCTCTTCATACGTTACCAATTAAGGATATAAGGATATTATTAAAAGCTGAGAGTATTGACGTGTTAGTCACCAGGACAAGAATAGATCTTGGCCTTAATTCATGGCAATTCTTGGCTTTGTGTTGTGTACTGATGTCTTCTTATGGAGGTGTCCCAGCTTCCTTCATTGGTCTTCATCAATTCACTGCATCACTTAATGGAAGAGGAGAGTTTGAGAGACTGAAGTTCATTTTGTTCCTGGAAGTGGGAGTTTACTGCTGAGCACATCTTTTTGGAAATGTTCCATTCTCTTCCATCTAACACAGTTACATAAATTGAATCTGGAAAGATGAAAAACCCTGGGGTTAACATGCAACAGAAGTAGCACTTCATTCTAAACCTTTTTTCTCCAAAAATTTCCATTCTTCTGATGCCCAAGCTACCCCATGATCTGAAGTTTTGAACAGAAATAAAATATTTTAAAAAATCAGGGCCAGGAAACAATCAAAAGCCATCAGGATGTTCTTCCAATGATACCAGCCTTTGGAATAGCTCTGCATTAAACACAAAACTCACCTAGTTATCCATGCAATATTGTCACCAGCGGCAGCATAACACAGACCAACACCATTATGAAGAGAACTTTTTCATGTTGAATCAGAGGAAGTGAATGAAGAAAAGCAGCTGCTGTGTGCAATAAGCCTATACTCTCTGTTCATACTATGAATTCTTGAATTTCTTTTTCATGTTTTCATTTATTTTACTATTTAGTTCCCACCTGCCCCTGACTGGTCAAAAACAACACAACTCCTCCACTGCACGTCTGTACCAAAACGGATCCCTGGCACATGTGAAACAAGCATCTCCTCCTGCAGGAAGGGGACTCTGCTCAAGCCATGGGGAAGCACACCAGCACTCTGCCAGCAGCACTCAGGGCTCTGCTGCTAGCGGGGAACTCTGAGCGTTTTCCTGATCAGATGGTAAATACCAGGTAGCACCAGTTCCTTCTCCCTAACTGCAGCACGTACCACGTGAGCTGTTCCTATTTCCAGTGGACTGAGGCAAAAACACTCAATCAGCCTCTAAACTGCTGAAGTTAAATACACAGTTTTCAAGTCACTTCCACAGTGCTTCCAACTCAACAAGGTTTGGTTTTATTTCCTTCAGAAACAATTCTAGCCATGTTAATAAAACTTCTAGAACTTTTTTTGTTTCATATCACAAACACCAGCATCTCCCCAGAATAATGGACAATACCTAAGTTGTTCTACAAGAAATCCTGGAGAGAGAGCTCTGCAAAGGGATCCTTTCCTGAGGCTCTGTGAGGACTCTGACTGGAAGGGCTGGATGCTGCAGACAGCTAGTAAGAAAGACGACAGAGAAAGGGAAAGAAAAAGAAAACAAGGTCTCAGAATGACAGAATATGAAAGCTGAACGTGTAATGAAAGGACAAGGGGAGGTTAAGAGGCAAACTTGGCAGAAGTCAACTATTAAAACAAGGTGTTTGGTCATATGGAAAATGAAGCCTCTTCAATGGTTGGTGTAATGCAGAAACAAGCTGGACATGACCCTCCAGAATGGAAATGCCAGTGGCATTTGCCAAATAAGGAGATAACTTCACACTTTCACAGCAGTTTGCTTCAAAAGAAGATACAAAACATTGAGCCTGACTCCTGTGAAACAGATTAGTCCTCTCCCTGCTTTACTGGGAAAACTACAGCCTGGCAGGGACAGATGATGCTGGGGTCTGGCCAGAGCATGGCAGCTTTCCAGACGGTTTCTCCAGAAGGAATAGCTCTCAGCATCTTTTCTTGTCAAAATAGAATGGATATAAAAGAGTCTGGATAGCAGAGAATAGATAATTCTCAATTTGAGACCTAGAAGGAGAACACTGGATATATTCTGTGAGTAGGAGAAAAAAAAGAAAAAAAAAAAAGGAAAAAAGATGAGAATTTCAACTGCTACTGCAGCTGTTTTAGGTGAGAACTGAAGACTGTGACTGATAGTCTGTACACTCATAACAATTGCATCCTACAGTCATGCACCTAAAGCACCATACCACAAACTCAGTCGTATAAAGCACTGGGGGTAACTAGAGGTGGGTAATATTGACATTCCGACTGCTGCTGCTGGGAAGGACCAATAATCTGCAGGCTGTACTTGCAGGAGTATCTGCTATTTGTTGGTTTATTTTTCCTTCTGTGGTAGTACTTTTCCTGTTATAAATGGTGTTTTATTAAATCTTATTTGCCCTCCCCTGGACAGAACATGCGTGTTTTTGCAGTTACAAATCAAAGTCACCATCCTCCAATTTGGGTTCCTCACTGGAACAGTTTGTTCAGAACCAAGTCACTTGCTCTCCGTGCCCATGAAAAAAAGCATTGCATGAAGACCTTTTCCTCTGGAAATGCCAGGCACCTGACAACCTACGCATGACAGGGAACCTGCTTATGGGAATTGCTTACAGAAGTGCTCAGAGTGTAAATATTTCCATTGCACATTTAAATTTTTCACGTGATTGTCTATCCCGGAAACCACATGAGCAGAAGGACTTCCTTTAGGATCAGTACATGCTTGATCTGCATTGGAATCTTCATCTCCTCCTGAAACCCATTTCCCAGTGGGGCACTCAGATCCAGTCACCATAAATAAGTCATGGGAAAGTCATGAGACAGAATGGGAAATGCTTGAGAAGCAGTTTCAGGATGTCAGAATTTCCCCTCTTAAACTTGGTTCTTCCTTTTGGAAAGCCATAGTCAGACTAGTGATATGGTCCAATAGAGTCCTAACCTCAGCAAGGAATGCCTGCTGCCTCTTGATTTCAGGAAATATTCTTCCTCTTCATGGTCAAATGCCTTGAAGTCACATACTAAAACTTTTATCAAACTGAGCTGACAAATCTCCAACCCATATCAAGTCCAAAGTAACGTCCCAGTTTGAAAGCAGTGTGGATAACTGGTAGGTTGGAGTCACTTGTGCAACATCAGCACATAACCAGACACAGGGGAAATTTCAGGAAACCTGTTCAGGTTAAAATCTGAGGAAAAAGCCTGACAGTGCTATTACCTAGATGCCATAATTAAATTCAGACAAGACACAACATCTTGCAGTAAATACACATTTTGACAAGATTCCTCTAATTATTAAAAAGGAGGCCTAAAAAAAAAAATACATGGCAAGTATAGTTTCCTACATTGCACATCTCCAGATTACTGCTCGTAAATAAATCTCAATTTAGGACCGCCTTTAGGAGTTTCTAAGGAGAAGCATTTAAAACAACAGTGCTGATCTAACTGGAGCTGTGATTCAGTGCCCCTACTGCCCAGAGCTGGTGTGATGTGAAATGCATCGCACTGCGCTGCTCAGACAGCCTAGTCACACCTCCAGCTCTGCCTCCAACAAAGCCAGAGCTCCCTGGAGTCACAGTAAAACCTAAGAACCCATCCATAAGCGAGCATTGGGCTGATTGCCATCATCAGCAACATTCTGGTTTCCCAAGAAACAAGTCAGTCAAGCTATTTTAGCATGTATTTTAGGGATAATGTGCCAAAGCAAGCTTCTCTATGGTCTACTTTCTGGCATAAGTCTGTCCTGAACTTCATACCCTGTTGCTACGGTTTCACACACCCCTCAAAACCCACCCCCCCTACACCCAGCCAAAAAACAACCACAAACACACCCACCAATGCAACTTACTCATTTGCACATTTACCTATTCTCCATCACCCAGGTGAACACTCCTGCTACCTGCCATGGACAATTGGCTGTGTTAACCACTGCAGTGTTACCATTCCCACAGATGTTGGTGGTAGGTGGAGCGATTTCTTTATTCTATTTCCAATCTTAAATTTTGCACTACCCATCTGCTTCCCCCTCCTAGGGTTATGTCCTTCTGGGGACAATCACAGCAGAACATGTGACATGTGAAGGCACACAGGTTTGTCCTAATTGTACCCTTTTATGTTGGCCAACACAACACAGTTGTTGGTTTAACAGCCAAGCCCTGCTGCTGCACCTTGTGGCACTCAGGCCTTGTGATAGGCAGACACTTTCCAGTCCCGGTACATCAGTCAGATCTGGCTTGTGTGGAACATTCTGCATTTGCTGAACTGTATCATATCTGCCATCCCTCTGCTTGAACCACTGATTCAGCCTGCCCCCTCCTCAGACACACACACTCTTCCCCCTCACCAGCTACAATGTCACCAAACAACTCCAACCAGTCTCACTGTTCTGGGTAGCACAATGTCATAGTTTGCAGTGGGTAATGCTCACTATTTTATCATGATGAAAACTTATTTTCTCTCTCAGGTGGGAAACATTGCAAGATAAATATTTTTAAAGAAAAATAACACATCTTTCAAAACTATGAATGCCTTCTACACTCAGATTTTTAAAGAAGCAACTGTTCTAGTTTCATCCTCAATTATTTCAAATTCTTTTGCCCTTAAAAACCAAACTACCCTTGCTTTTGACTGCAACAATTAGGAAAAAAGTTGTGAGCATGTACAGAGACCACTTGGAAGAGAAACAAAAGAGGTATGTCTAGAGAGAGAAAAAACTTAAGACTAATCCTTGAGAGTATCAAGTTATGAACAACAGTTCAATTTATTCAGAAATTACACAACATTAAGATGTCTGTTTTCCCAGTGTGTTCTCAACTCACTACAACTTGGCAATAAAACTTTTGGCAACAACTTCATATTTGTCATCATGCTTTTAAGTACCTTCAGCTTTCTTTACTGTAGACAACACCCAAGATCTATCAGGAGGCTGGAGGTGATATAATCTGGTGCTTTAAAAGTAAATATCAAAAACAATTTAGTTTTTGGTAGTGATGATGGCATGGACAAAACCAGTATTAGACTAATGGTGTTTACAGTGATCCATGCAGGCAGTTTGAGCAATGTGCCTTTCACATAACCATTATTTATTCTTTAAGATTTGTTTACTGACCCCATGTACAGGATTTTATTTCTTTTATTTTCCTATTCCTGGCACAACAAGAGCATTAACTAAACTTAAACTGTGAAATACACTCTCAGAAGAGTCTTAAGACTCAGCACACAGTAAATTCAGTGTGATAAAAGTGTAATTCTTCTCTGTGACTATACATTAGTAACATTAACAAACTCTGCTGAGTATGGGGAAGCTCTCACATGCAGCCCTGGTTTCATTTAAGATGCTTTAGTAATGTCAGGCTTCTGAAAACTCAACACCTTCCAGCAACACAGACTGTATGTCTCAGGGAAAACCCATCTTGGTCACAGCAAATGCTGACTCAAAGGGTGTGTTTTCAATAAAATTAATTCTCACAGGAGCCAAACACTTTCAGATAAGAGAATAAATATAGCTCCACACACCTCACTTGTGAGTAATTCCTCTTTCTCCTGTTCCGACAGCCGGCTGGGATTCAACCTAGGCCACACCCTGCAATGTCAAATGAAGCAGAAAGGCTCACTGAGCTATTCAGATCCTGTTCCTAACTGACTCAGGCAGGTAGGCAGGCTGTTTTTTTTAAGGGTCATTTCAATTTCTTTTAATGTAGAGAAAACTCCTATCCTTGAGGATCCTTTTACTTGGTCAGTATTTAAAAACTGCCATAAAAATTATTTGTCCTCTTGAAATGGTATAAAACCCATGTGAAAAATACCAAATCACTTAAGTGACAGTGAAGGTGCAAAGCAGCTCTCAGAAGTTCAAGAGAAAGCCAGTTGAGAACTGCATTTCTAGCTAAAGAAATCTAACAGCACCCCTTTCAGAAAAGCATTTAAAAGAAAATATTTAGAAAAACCCTATCCACAAGGCTGTATTTTGAAGAAGACAATGGGCATACAACCCACTGGCAGCACACAGCAGAACCTTTCTTATTAAAGGATCAGACTGAGGCCCTGCAAAATGCTTGGGGCTCTTTTTAGTTCCAGTTTACTGCTGAAATCTCTTGTCTCAAACACTACAGTTCCACCAACCTATACCTGGCTGAAGTTATACATGAATGCTTTTAAACAGTCACCTATAGAGACAGAGCTCTTTATAGTAAGATCAAAATACAGGCACAATAGATTTCATTTTTCTAATAGAAGTCTGATGTACAGAGTCAACTTTGAGAAAGAAACATCTGATAAGTGAGTAAAACCACACTTAATCCTGGAGCTTCAGTCTGCCAGCCAAATTTGGCTCTGCCTCTAACTGCAGTTCACAAACACAAAGTCTTAATGATCTCAGAATTTTCCAAAAACAGCATGAACATGGTCAGGGTTATCCATCCCCTCTTCCTCCTACTTTTTAAGATGTTTTTCCTACCATAAAAAAGCGCGCCCCTCTCTTAAGATGCCTATTGGGTTATAAAAGTGAGTTCAGACAGAAATTTCCCAGGGAGAGGCATTTGTAAAACAAACAGTAAATCAAACCAATAACAGGTATGCATTTAACTCCAGTATTGATGAAGTCAGTTCAGAGTGGCCTTTTGGCACACTCATTCCAGTAGGTTAGGCAATCAATCTGGACACAACACATCCTGAGAAATAGGTAAGCAGGGGATTTAAGGAGCACTCCATCTAAAGCAGTACCTAAGAGGGAAAGGTCAGGCAGATCGGTATTGCTATTGCACTTCTTCGCTATGCTGCAAATGCAGTCTCTTGCAAAACCATGGAGGAACTCAAAACCCACTGGAGACTGCCACGGTTAAAACCAGATGGACGTGCCACGTGCCTCCCACTGAGGTGGTCAGGACCAACAACTGGGTGATGGGTTGAGGTTACACCAAGTTTGATTGCACAATTTTTTCAAACCCATCTAATGCAATCGTGGACATAAAAGGCTATACACACCCTGTTTGTGCCCTGCAAAATGCTGTAATACAAGCACACGCCTTGCACCCCAGGTACTTTAAAATCTAAAACTTTTAAGTGCAACAGGGGAAAGAACAGTGACACATATACTTAAGAAAAAGCTGTAGTAGCCAATCTCACAAAGCCACACTCTAGGGTAAAGCAGCATGGAACATAACTTTGGGGAAAAAGCCCATCTTCAGCAAAGAGCATAGACATCAGGTTTTCCTATTATCATATTCTAAGAAAAACAATGCCTGAAGAAAACCTATCCTCTCAGCTTTGGTAACACAAACTTGCTGCTGTCAACATGGATACAAGCAGATAGGAAGCAAGCCTCCCACAAACCACTGGGCTTGTGCAATAATTTGCCCAACACAACAAAGATATATTAATCATATCTATGTATAAAATTAACATATTTAATATACTTCCAAAGAAATGCCTCCTGTAATTCATTCCCAGCACCAATAATTTGAATATACACACCTGTGCTCCTGGTACAGGGCCAAAGGGGTTTGGTGGTCTCATGACTGGCTGACTGTATATCAAAGTTGGCTGTGTCATTACTGGTATGCCTCCCATCTGCGATGGCTGAAAAAACCCAGACAGCATCAAATCACACACAGCATTAATAAACTGCAAGTATTTAAGGAGACAAAGGAAAATGGCAAATGGGTGAAAAGTCTTGGTCATATTTGATATGAAACTATGTGAGATGCTTCTACAATATTCTGCAAATAAAGGTTACCAGAAAGGAGTCTTTCCAAGGAATTTTCTCAATAGCAACTGCACCCATTCAAACTCTTGCTGCAAAGATCGGAAGCACTAAAACACTTGTTAGACAAGCATTTGTGCTGGTCCTTCTGCTCCCAAATGTGAGGTCTGACAGCACTTCCCTGACTGCCTCTGAAAGCACAAGCACTGTTTTGCAGACAGCAGTGCAGTGCTGACAGAGCTCAGGACAAAACTGAAAACTGAGAGCTGTATGCGCAATTAATGTTACATCAATATGCAATCAGAGCCAAAGCGTTACCAGCACTCCGGCTGAGCCAAATTCTGAGTTTAATGTGTATTTATGGTCTTACAAGGCAGGTTATATTTATCAGAGATGCCCATCTCTGGCACTGCTTTTGGCATTCCCCTCAGGCTTGGGTTGACAGCCAGCAGCAGTCCTACTGAAGCAATCCCCATTCCAAGCAGCTTTTCCCTGACTAATCCTGGTGTTGGTGGTACTCCTCCTATCGTGCCAACCAGCTGTTTGGGCAATCACAGGGTGAGCCCATTCAATAAATTGACCCTAGTGAAAACATCCTACAAAAAAGATATCAGAACAACTGAACAACTGCTGGCCCAAGACACAGGAAGCAGCAGCCAGGGAATGCCCAGGCACAGCGCTACGGCACTAAGCAAGCTGCCTGTCCCAGCACCCTCGCAACATATGGGAACAGCCTGCACTTAGAAAGCATCAGCCTCAGAACTCTGGTTCCACCACTGCTTTTATGAAAAACTAAAAGGTTTTACAGCAAGGGTCGTAAATTGAGTCAACATTTCAGAGATTCCTCACAGTTAATGTCTTAAGTAAAGCCTGAATGAGCCAGGGCAGATTTCAGGATGTGCTACAGAGCCCACTGGTCATTCTGTAATGGCCCACCTCACCCACCTGCTCAGATACTGCACGTTTGAACAAGCGGCAGCAACTCAGGATTAACAGAGTTATGGCTCCTTAATGCCAGTTTCCATTTTGCATTGGCATTTAAGCTCCACAATTAAACATAACACAAAAACGTAACGTAACAAGCAAGATCACTTCTTGTACACTATATGTGTTACCTTCCTCTGCTGCTGACTCAAAGTAACCATGAAAATGCTCCTGGTACCACAAGAGCAAAGTTGTGTAACTCAAGAGTGAATCCACGTTAATGTTAGTTTACCCATAACAGCTTTGATCAAGAATATGGGAGTTCATGGATGAGAAATGGAGAATGATATGATATATGATACTCTCTCAAGGTTTGCTCAAGAACACAGTTGGCCACTTCTGCAGTTCACTTACTTAGTGGATACAAGTTGTAAGTCATTAAATTTGGTTATATGGTGAAACATTTAACTTTTTTTTCTGTTTAATCTGTGAGGCATTTAATAGAATAACTGCTTGAAGGAAGTTTTCTTGCCTTTTATTCACCCAGGAAAGCTGTGCTGCATCAAAATCATACTAAAAAGAGCTATGACATATAATTTCAGGAATATTTTAAAATTTAAGGTACAACAAAAATTTTCAGAGCAAACAGCAGGATGGTCAGGGTTATATCAAAAGCCTTGAGGCACTGGTGTGTCACTAACAGACCAAAGCCACACCATATTGCAGTGTCACGAACTTGTACTTTTGTAGCATTAATCATCACAGATACTTGCTCCCAACTTCAGCAGAAGGTATTTAAGGAAGGCTTCACTTCACCAAGAAAACGTTTCTGTTCTGAAGGCAGCTATTTATATTGACATGATAAACGTACTTCTATGATACACTTATTTCTATGCCAAGAAAGACCACCAAGAACAGAAATTGTGTTAATTTTCATAGAATCACAGAATGGTTTGGGTTGGAAGGGACCTTAAACATGATATAATTCCATTTTAAGAAGTTTATGAATAAAACAAGTAAAGTAAGGAAGGGCAAACTTAAATTTCAGAAAAAGCACCATGTGAGTGGTTCAGAAAACCAGAAGTTAGTAATTTGGTGAGGAATAAAAGAATGAGAATTGAAATTCAGTCTTCAGTAGAATGGTTCAGGAAAACAAGAGCTACCAAACCACAAGCAATCAAACAATGTACAGCACTTGTCTGGTTGGAGTTGTAGGAATCCCACTCACCATCACATAGCCCATCATTCCTGTTGGCGTTGTGGCAGGATAGGCCATTACAGGGGGTGCCTGGTGTGAGAAACAGTGAACTGAGAGGAGAAGAGATCAGCTGCATACTAAGACATTGCTTTCTAAGGATCAACTGCAGCACTCAGCTGATCATGAACATAGCAAAGAATAAATAGGATTTGCAGTCTGGTGTTAAGAGTGTATCCTAATTATTTCAGATGGGGTACAATACCTAAGCTCAAGTTTCTGGGCCATCTTGGCAAATATCTAATAATGTATTTGCTTTTATTATGTTAGAATTCTGGCTGTTTGAACTAAACAGCAAGTACTACTCTCTCAACATCCTGTTTAGAGAAAACAGTGTAAGACTCAAAGAAGTTTGAGAGAAAATACTCATGAAGCAGAAGCACTTTTTAAATTTCATTAAGTATATACTTATATTTCAGTATCAAAAGTAATGGTACATAAGGAGTCTTAAAACAGAATTTGAAAGATCAAAAGACTAAACTACCATTGCTTCTGCTGACACAAGAATTTTCTTTAGCCAAGATGGACACACTATGGAGATCCTTCTAGCAGGCTTTGATATAAATTAGACTCTCACAGGGATAGCCAGTTTGCAGTCCCTCTCCCTCCCTCACTCCCTTCACTGCATTTGAACATGCTAAAAGTCCTCTTAGTACTTGGCAGATACATTTAGATTACCCTGATGTGCTTACTGTACTTTTATGAAGGTACAGTACAATTGCTGTCAACAGACAAAACCTAGGTGAACTTATGTTTTGTAAACAGCTTGGCAATATATGCGTAGAAAAACAGCTGCTAACTCTTAGAAATATAAATAAATACAGTTCTTCATCTGTTAACCATATCCTTTATTCTACAGTTTATTTTCTACTTTTGAAATTAGTATTAACTATCATAAGGACAAAATAGTTGGATTTTTTTTTCAGACTCAATTGGTGCTTACAGATATTCAGACAGCTTGCTGTCTATCCACTCCACCTCCTGTTAGTCTTCCCTTTTAGAAAAAAACCCAGTAATTTTCATGCTTTTGCTGTGGGGATTTCTATTCAAGACAAACACCATAAGCATTTCTTGGTACACAGACATTACTGCTCCAGAAAACAGGCAAATGATAAACCATTAATCATACTGGGTTAATTAAAGCAGATAAACTTTTTCATCAAGAATAGGGCATCAGGAAAGCTGCTTCTGAATTCAGTTCTAAGGGATCAGCTGCTTTTTCTTATATAGTAGAGCCAGTGAAACTGGCATTTCAATTGCCATGAGAAGAGATAGAAAATCATCTGGACAGTGTATTTGCCATATATTTCACACAGCGGGCAGAGCTATCCTGAAAATTACAACTTCTTGTTTTGTTTGTGTACACACACCCACACAAATTTGCTGAATAAACTTATTGTTGAGTGCTCAAATATGGACCTACCACCTTTTAGTTACAGAGTTACCCTGGAATAAAAACAGAATATAAGGGGAAAAGACCAATATTGCTGTTGACATAAAGAAAAAAAAGTCCTTTGAAATGAAAGCCTGCATTCCTCAGACAGCACAAGTTATTTCTTCCCCTCTGTAAACTATCTGCATTGATTTTCTTTTTTCATTGAAGCATTCATGACATATTGGTCTCTCCCCACTTAAAAAAAAGAAAAAAAAACAAGATCTACCATAAATGTGGATCAAGTGCCACGTATAACAGAAGCCTGTGAGGTTTCATGCAATTATTCAAACACAATATTTTTATCTTCATTCAGAATTCACCAAATGCATTAAAGGCAGCACAGACACACACCCCAGCTCTCTGGCAGCAGATGGTACAGTTTAAAGCAAGGAAAAATAATCTTGGTATTTCCCATGCCATCATTCGATTCAAGAGCCTGCGCACCACCTATGAAGTTTGTGTATGCTAGGAAAAGCTCAATTTTTGGCACACCAAAGATTTTCAAATGAGAAATGTGTAAATAGCGAGGAGGTTATGAGATTCTGCAATAGCAGTGGTTAATATCAGCATGCCAGTCGATTGCAAAAAGGCTGTGGGTTGTTTCACTTACGTATTGTGGAAAATGCATGCCATTCTGTATTTCCCAGGGAGAACAATTACATAATGCAATAACACTGGATTAGAAGCAAATACTTACACAACAGAATATACACAGATAGCATTTTAGTTGACAAATACATTAAATGTTTACTCCAACACATTCTTGTAATTCAAGTCATTCACTGAGACAACACACCTGTGACACTGTCATTGGTATGAGGTTTGACATTGGTTTGCATAGTCCGTTTATTTGGTATATGCCTTTTTCACCAAAGATTTTCAAAAGCATATTTATTTAGCAAGCAGCAGCAACTCCACAATAAATGGACCAGCAGAGGAAAACAAAGCGCTTTTTTTCCCCTCACATTATTTCTTTTTCAAGTTTTTTATGTTTACAGAACAGTTTCACAGGAAGTGTCTCAACAGTATCTCTCAATAATAAAAGCTGTTAAATGTAATGACTTATCATCACAAGATGTAGATATAAGACATGAGTTATTAAACAGATTCAAGCACACAGGTAAACTCAAACCACCAGTCACTGATGCAGGTAAGTAGTTACAATTTCTTCAATATCTACACACCCTTCAGTAAGGTCCACAAACATATTTCCACAAACATATTTCTCCCTAAATAAATGTAGTGAGTTGATAGGGAACACCTGGTAGGGAAGAGGTGGCAGATCCAGGGAGACACATTCTATCTTTCCAAATCCACAACACTGCATTACTACTGTGGATTCAACCTCCCCCAGTCAGAGTCAGATGCAATAAATCCTTGGGGGCAGTTTGTTACCTGTTCTGTCCAGGTACAGTTCTCCAGGTCATTGGTGAAAGGGTAAGATTCACATGCAAAAATGTTTTGTGAATATTGTGAAAACTACTTCTGTAAAGCCTTAACATGTAATTAAAAGCCCTCCCCTACTACATTGCTGCCTCAAAATCCTTGCCAATACTACCTCTTAAAACAGACATGAACTTGCTTTTCAAAACTGACATAGATTAAAAGTACCTGCATGCACTAGGGCAGGAAAGCAGTAGTTATGTACATTAAGAAAGCTGCAGACACAGACGTCTCTGCAAGTATCACTGGGGCCAGTTCCCACCCCCCAGGCAGGCCAAGTTACAATGCAATGATGCACCTATAAGTGCACCCGAAAGACACTTTGACACTTCTACTTTTCTAGATTGAAAAGTGCCTCCTGACTCCTTGAAATTCAGAGTTTTATGTCATAAACTCATAGAATGGCTTGGGTTGGAAAGTACTTTTATTATCACCTAGTTTCAACCCCCCTGCTGTGGGCAGAGACACCTTTCACTAGACCAGGCTGCTCAAAGCCCCATCGAGCCTGGTCTTGAACACTTCCAGGGATTAGGGCATCCAAAGCTTCTCTGGGAAGCCTGGGCCAGTGCCTCACCACCCTTGCAGTAAAGAATTTCTTCCTAGTATCTAATCTAAACCTGACCTCTGTCAGTTCACAGCCATTTCCCCTTGTCCTGCCTTCACATGCATTTGAAAAGTCCATTGAGTGAAATCCAGAGACCCCTACCTCCCATGAGGCTGCTCATGAAGTTTGTGCTAAAGCTGCACATCACATCATAAACTATTTACTAGGATCACACAACCAAGAAAAACAAATCCCAGTCGTACACAGCTCCAACTGACCACTTCTTCAATTTTCTATTACCTTTTTAATGCAACTATAGACCATTTTCAAATTCTTCCATTATACATCACCCTGCAGATCTAAATTTAAGGGAACTCACTATTTTAAAATGAGCATTTGCTTACCAACGTTGGAGCGTTCCACGCAGTTGTAGGTGCAATCTTGGGTTGCCAGTTGGAACCACCGGTTAGTTTCTTTTCACCTGGCTGAGTCCAGTTTACATCACTTCAAATAAATTTTTTTAAAAGTTGTTAGAAAACATTGGATTTTCTTATAAAACTTTCTCAGGTAAACACCATTTCCACTTGGGAATGAGGCTTCTTTTATTAATGAAGCTCATTTAGCAAAGGGGTTGATAAAAAATTTCGTGACATGTTTCGGCTTGGCAAAGTAAGAGAAGATGTCCAGCATGAGCCCCCTCAGCATCTTAGTCCGGTTGCCCTGAATAGGTAAGTTAGTGTATCTGACTCGGCTCAAGACATTTGAGTTAGATTTCAAGACAGCATATTAGATTTCTGAATGACTTCAGAGTTGGCACAGATGGTCTCAATAAACTTGAAATTTGCCAATCTCATCTCTCAATTTTGCTGCTACAGCAGACGTTCACTACCCTCGAACACACACACCCTGCTTCAGAATTCACCTGTCTCAAGGTCAGCCTCAAGACTGAGGTAGCAGTTTCACAATCTTTAAAACCGCTCTGCTCACACTCAGATCATAGCAAGTATTTAAGGAGTGCTATGACTACCTGCAACAACTACAGAGAAACATTTCAATGAACTAATTTTTTTTAATATACCTAAAGTCTAAAAGGAATCAGAGACAGGACACCTTGCCTGCTGCTATTACTGTCACTGCCCCTCAAGTGTACTGTCACCTTCCAACAGCTCTCAGCAATTCAATACACCTTGTACAACAAGTACAGTCCCACATGTGCTCTGAAGGCTAACATTAGGTTGGTATGCACAGGTTTCAACATGTACATTCATGAAAATTTACTATCTTGAAAATCCAAATGCTCAACTTCTGATTAAGCATACTCACTTTTTAGTAGTTCCATTTCCAATGCCCAAATCTGTCACAAGAGAGAAAAAGAGACTACTGAAATTCTGTTTGTTGAAAAGAAAACAGTAAGTATTTACATGTTAGTGGTTCCATACTTACTGCCTACAAGATTGGCTAAAGATGAATCCAGATCATCTGACACTAATTTATTAGGCGGTACTTTGGCAACTGGAAGACTCTGGTTTTGAGAGGCCACTGTTGGTTTTAGGAGCCCACCTAGTTCATCAAAGCCTTGGAATGAGAAACATAAGTGATTTGAATCACAGACCTCCCACAGACATCATGACATTCAATGAAACAGACAGCAAGGTCAACACAATGGCTAAAATACAAAATTCAACCTGGTGATGCCACTCTATACAAGAACGACAAAGCTTATTTTGCCTTTCGATAAAAAAGATTTTTACTATGGAAATAAGATTTCACTTCACTGGTTTTACCTATGGGACAATTTTACATGGAATGGATTCATAGCAACTGTAAAGTAGTCTAAATATGAAACAAAAAAATATAAGAAGTGTTTCAATCTTAAAAAACATGTATTTGCTTCTAGCAAATCACTGGCTTACAAAAAAAAAATCCCATGTCAAGAGGCTAATGCAAAAAAGATCAGAAAATATCTACTTTCCAGGTGCTCAAAAGAACAGAAAGAGCACTATGACTTCAATCTAAATTAACTGTATTAACTCATCATTTTCTGAAGCAATCTTAATGTCAAAAGAGGAGACAAAGGAGTGCCAAAACCATGTTGCAGGTAACATAAAATGAAGATGAAATTTTACCTCTTCCAACCACACTCTACAAATACAGACTTAATTTCAGCTGACAGCATAAAAAAATGAAGGCTGTTCACTTTGTGAAGTTTTAATGTACAAAATATTTAGGTGAGGGAAGTCAGTGTAAACATTTAAACAGAGTGTAGAAATAGTCTGTAAAGAAAAATTATTTGATTAATGCGGTTATTAACCTTTTAAAATCAGCCTTCTTTTCTTCATCTGAAACTCTGTCCCAGTAGTCTAAGTAAGTACATATTAAGAGATTTATACCTCAAGTATAAAATAAATTAAAGGAAGGGACATATGTCATTTATTTTAGCAAGTGTCTTACCACCAGAATCTGGGACAACATTAGAAGATTTATTTCCAAAAACAGACTCAAAGTCAACATTAAGGCCAGCTGATGGCTGTGGTTGAGCAACAGGAGATGGAGTGAACCCTGTGGGGGAAAAAAAGAAAGAAATTGTATGTTTTTACACAGCATTTCCCACAAATCCACCTTTATGCAAGACAAGCCAAATACACATTTCAGCACTACAAGAAGACTAGGAACACCTCAAAAGTCCAGATTACAACCTTGACACTGAGCAGTTTATTTGGTCTTTACTTGAAGTTACTCCTTCAAAGGAAGATTTTTTTCTCAAAAACTGAACAGACAAGCCATAAAAGTTGTCCTGCAACTGCTTAATCTCTGGACACCTTCCTTACTCTTTTACCATATGCTTAAAATAAAATTACTGAGGAAAAGGTCACCAAGGTCCTCCAGGAAAAGAAGCTAGCTAGTGTGGAATTTGTTTCATGATTATTTGACTGAAGATTATTCCTCCATGTTTTATATTAATCCAGCAATTCTCTTAGATACAACTGGAGTAAGATCCACGGTGCCATTCCAAGGTGCCTGAACTAGTAATGCCTTTGATTAGGCACTCTTAACACTAACAATTTTCATAGCTCTTAGTTATTTGTGGACACACATTTTGCAGTCAAATTTCTAGAAATTATGGCAAGATATGGGGAGGTACAGTCGTATTTCAATTCCTAGTGCTGTCTAAACTTACTTCACTTGTCTTCCATATAGCTGTAGTGTTCTACAAATACACTGTTATTTTTCAACACTGAAAATTTATTGCAGCATGAAGCATGGCATATGATGTTCAGCAGCATTATGTTCATAGTTCAGTAATAAAGAAGGAAATAGCCATTTGTTTGTAGTATTTTTTTAATGTTATATATATGATCACACACAAGCATGTGCATCACCTTGGTATTCAGGCAGTAACAGAAGTAATTACTGCTTTATATGAAAAGCACCAAAAAAAAAGCAACACCACCTTGACAATTAGTTCTTCTGGTTTCTAACAAAAAGTATGATGACATGGAGAAATGAAAGGATCACAATTACTTCAGCAGTAAACACAGCAGTGGGTAGAAATAACTGACAAAGAACACTTCTTTGATTTCATTTTGCTTGCTGGGACACCACCTCATTTCAATTTCACTGTTTTCTGAAATAACCCACATTTCACGTAAAAATGTTTCAACTAAAAATTACTAAAAAAATTAGTAACTACAGGATGTTATTCTTAAACATAAACTTCAGAGAAAAAAACAACAAATTTGGATTACCTGTTTCTTTTTGTCTCAAGGAACGTAAGACTCCTAACTCCATCACTAAAATTTAGACAGTGTCGCTTTCATTAAAAATAAATCAAAGTAAACTGCATACAGCAAAACATGGGGAGCAGTAATGTGGGAAAAGAGAGTAAATAATCAACAAACCAAAATGAGTATCTTTATGACATGTATACCATCAAGTTGTAACAAGCCATTTCAGAGACTCTGAACTGCAGATTGGAATTCCTTTGATGGGATGTCCTGCAACTCTTAAAACCATGCCTGTACCAATAGAAAACTTGACTTATAATAGCTCATATTTTGTTTTAGTAATCAGCCTCACCTGAAACAAGCTGGGTTTCCTGCTCTCACATTTTAGAAGTTTCAAGGTCTGTGAAACTAAGAAGATGAGATCATCTTCAAGACAAAACAATACACAGGGCTCCTTTGAAACAGCTCCTGAGAAAGATCAAATCCTACTCTTGATATCAACCACCAACTCAGGGCATTTTGTTTAACAGGGATATTTTGAAAGGTGCAATGGTTTGTATTGTTAGTAGAGCTTCTTTGAGCACCAAGACTTGACAGAAACTAACCTGCTTTTTTAATGAGGAACAAAGGGAACAGAGTAATTTGTAGTATTTAACCTTTTGTTAAATGATGCTCACTGATTTTTATGCAAAGATACTAAACCAAAATGTGACTTCATAGGGCTTTTAAAAATGAAGCCTTCCACAAACCATTTACTGAAGGTATTCCTAAGCCTTGCACTGCAGCAATGTTTACACACCTTGTTTGGACCTGTCACAGCCCACAGTCTCTCTAGCAACTACCAGGATGGTGTTCCAGAATCAGCACCAGTATGGGGTTGCTGCACAGATATGACACAGCTGCAGCCAGTACTTTAATGCAGCACAGACCTTCTTCTCTTGTGCTTTTGCAAAGCTTAACACTAGTTTAGTGCACTGTTTAAGACTATATCAACAAAATTGCCAGAAGCAGCACAAACATCCCAATTCCTTTATCTTAAAAACAATGAGGTAGAGCAAGATGAGAAGCTACTTATAAACATGCATGTCTTTTGAGTGGTATGTAGCAACAAGTAAACTACAAGAGATCCTGAAATGGAGAGATACTCATTTCATGTTTAGACTAAATAAGCCTTAGTTTGGCACAAACTGAAAAAATACATACCATTTGTGACCACACACCTGGCACAAGCACATAAATAATAGTTGGAGCCACGACAACAAGGCACTGCTGTAGTCAGTAACATGCCTACTAGCTCTAGGCACACAACACATTGAAACTGCTGTGTGTGTGGTAAGGCTGTATCCCATTACCTACCTCCAAATAGACCAGCTACAGAAGAAGGCTCATTGCGGAAATGAGAAGCGTTAGGATAAGCTTGAGGACCACAAAAAGAATCTGATAAGGAGTATCACACAAGAGAGAAAGCCAGGAAAGGAGAAGAGGGAGAGTTACAGAAAGAGAACCAAGATACACTGTTTATCTGCTATTCAAAACTTTAATTTCACATCAGTCTATAAATCCACATATAGTCTAATAACATAGAACCAATGGAATGAAATCAATACACATCAGACAGACGATAAGAAACAAGTTTACACAATCTCTAACACAAAAGGGGAAAGCACAGTTTCAAAGAACAGCTATATTAGGATCATTTTTTTCCCCAAATGCCTTGTTTTACACCCGTGAAGGAAATGAGCGTAAAAGCTTCAAGGCATTTTTCTTATACCTGAAGTATATTCATATTTGGTTGCCACAAAGGGATTTAGTTGAGTAAATGGATTGTAATGATCTAAAGAACCAGAAAGAGTTATTTTAAATCCACGTTCACATTACTGTAGTGCCTTGACTGTGCTACAGCTAAAACTGCATCTACACGTCCCATACCAATGTGTCAGGAGGCCACCCTCTGGTTCTAGATATATCCTTAGAGCATGAGACACTGGAAGGGAATGTAATGTATCAATACCATCCCTTTCCAGGGACTTCAGAGCTGTCGTGATAAATACCACAAAGACCAGCAAGCACCACAAAAACCCACCAGGGTCCTTGTTCACAGCTCTGCATTGCTGCAACTTTTTGTGTGACTGCAAAACAAGTTAGACAGAGAAAACTAATCTGACTAAATAACAATCCTACTAAAAAACAGCTGTATTTCAAATAATCATTCTACATTTACATGAACCATAAAAATTTAACTGAAGAATGGAAAAGACAGATTATCACATAGCAGTACCAACTAGAAGTATTTTTTATATATTTAAAGATATGTTTTTCTTGCTTGCTTTGTTTTTCCAATGAAGACAGGCTAGGAAACCAGTTAGTTAAGCTGACAAAGTATAGGTAGTATAAATATCTAAATAGATAATCCCTTTGTTTTACCTCTGTTAACAAGTACCACAGGTATTAAAAAACCCTCTTTTGTTCTAATAGTCTGTTTTCTTCTTTGATCAATCCTAGTGGGGTTCAACCAGCATAAATACAGCTTGTGGTGTACAACTATCTTTAAACTTGCTTTATTTAATAGAACTGACATGTAATTAAGTGATTTTTCATCTATGAAAACAAACTGAATCTTCATATTGAAAAGTAATTAAATTACTATAGAGCTGCACCAACGCAAATGTTGGAAGGACTTCTAGTGAGACAGCCATGCTGAACCATCTCCAAAGTAAGATATGAACAGTTTTTAACAGGTGAGGTATTAGTTTATTGCCCCATAGGTAAACAGTCTGAGTAGATTATACATCAATATGCACGTGGCTTTAACAGCTTTGTTTATGACGACATGACTGGGGCAAAAACATCCATTATCAAAAAAAAAAAAAAAAATCAGATTAGGCTCCTTGGTTTAAGAAGAACATTTTAACCTGAGGAAGAAAGCAACAGTATTTTCTTTTCCTTCTCAGGCAGCATTTTACCTTAAAATTCCCAAGTCCAAGAGACTGTAAAACTGCACTCAAGCAACTGCTCTTACTGTAACTGTTTCTTTACATCAGGTTAGAATCTTATCTAGGCAGCCAAGCAAGGATTTCAACAGCATTTTTATTGTACAGCTACCAAATCAAATTCTAACATAGCACAAAAGCAGCCCCAAATGACCAGCTTTTCGTTTCTGAAAGGCTGTAAAAATATATTTCAGAAACTAAAATAATGTTAAAATTTTTAGGAAATAGGAAATTAGTTTAAAATGGTACTTTACCAACAAACATTTCATGTGTGGGTGTCCTACTGGTGAAAGTAGATACATCAGAAGACACAGACAGATGAGCAGCATCGTTAGTTTTTGTAAGGAAAGGATTTAGGTTTGGAATGGCATCATCAACACTATCAACAGTAGCAGAAAAAGGATCTGTTCAATTCCAGAGAGCAAGAGAAAGAAGAAAAGGGAGATGGATTTAGTTTTCTCCTGACATCTCTACGCTTGGGATAACCTAGCTAATTATTTCATTTTCAAGTTGTCCAGGACTGCAGATACTAGCTACTAATTTCCTTTTTTTAATTTTTAAATTAGTAACACCATCTCATAAACTGCACTTCTTCCTGAGTGTGTTTTAGATTGAAAGTAACTATGTTATTCCTCTTTAAACACAATCACTTTTTGTTTCTCACAGTCACATCTTGATATTTGCAACGAAGTCTCTGAAGCAGAGAATGCCTGTCAGCACTAGAGAACTTGAGGTGCTATGAGAGGATTCAATGCAATAACTTCCCCAAGACAACTTTAAAAACCTGAACAAAACCAACTGAGTTGAACTTCTCTTTCTCCAAACTGTGTTTATGAATTTTTCTGTTACTGAGCATCATGAAATTTTCAAGAGCTATGATTCTACCACAGTGGTATACAAGACATAAGCACTTCCCTTGCTACCTGGGGCATCAGCAACAAAGCAGCTTGCTGTGGATATGCTGTTGCCTGCAAGCAAGCAAAGGAGTGCTCTGCTTTTACAGACAACAGACACTAAGCTGTAATGAGGAAAATGGTCCTTAGTAAAAAAACTGTCAGACTGTATTGGAATGAAGGAAACATGGATCTATACAAGTGACTTCCCAAGACACAGTTTCAAGGTCTCCTGAGAATTGATGCAATTGCCAAGCTCAAGCACTCCTGTAATTCAGAATCTAACAGATAAACTGGCTAGAGAAGGCAGCTACAATACTCGTCGACTGAAGCAGCTGTGGTTTAGCTGTCTAGTTTCAGAGCCCATGAACCCTTGATGGAAAGAAAATTGAAGAACCCACAAGGCGAAATCAGCAATGGTATCTAGTATCTTGTATCTAGTCCTACTAGACATGGTGCCTAGAACTGCAGCTTACTCTTATAGACAAAGCCACTACAGAGAAATTCCTGAATAATAATTATAGGAAAGATGCCTTAAATACTTCAGTTCTTGGCCTTTTTTTTCAACCTGGCCAGTTTATGCATTTATCGAAAACGCTTGTAAATACCATCAGGCTTTGTGATGCAGTTTTGAAGTGTAAATTATTTTCTCTTCCAGAATCTGACCTCCTGATTCTTAGCTGTAAGTCCCACATAGTTTCATAATGTGCTCAGTTGTACAAAAGTCCTGGTGAAAAACATTTAATAATATAACTACATTATTCTTTGCAGAGTTACTGCATGCTTTGATTTGTTGCAAGATCTAGGTATGTTATTAGGTAAGACCTGACTTTTCCCAAATTGCTTGGCTATGTTGCAAAAACAATTGAAACACCTTAAAAGAGCTTTTCCTAAATCATTCAGTCAGTAAAATGACAGTGTCCAACACCAAATAAAAGATAAGCAGAACAAGCTGATATTTGTAATATATAATAGGAATACAAAATTACATATTGTCCCAAGTATGTTTTATATACTGGACATGCCAATCAGTCTAAAACTGAGTCCTTGTTTCAGCCACTCCTTAAAACTGCTTTCTGCTTTGAATGCCATTTCATAAGATATAGAACAAACAAATCTGACAATAAAAATGGGGCAGATTATCCATTCATCAGTTCTTCCTTGCTCTTTCTGTTGCTGCTTCACATTCTGCTGATTTTATTGGTTCTCTTTATATATATTGTATAAGTGGAAAAAATTTGAACGGATGGGTCAAAATGTTCATTCTCACACTGA
Source organism: Donacobius atricapilla (assembly GCA_013397315.1). Lineage (NCBI taxonomy): Eukaryota > Metazoa > Chordata > Aves > Passeriformes > Mimidae > Donacobius > Donacobius atricapilla. The sequence goes on from WBMY01007047.1 coordinate 703,536, forward strand.
TACATTTGTTTTGCTTCTGAAGTTTAGGTACAAATTGATACTTGGCAAACATACCAGACACAGCTGGAATGGTATCCAAAGAACACCAATAAATAGTGCAGATTAAAAATGGAAGAACTTAAGAAGCACAGGTTTTTAACTGTATTTGTCTGAATCTACTGTGCACCAGAATTATTTTACACATGCACTCGTCCAGAAAATAACCAAAAACTTTCTGTTCCCAATTCCCAGGGCTGTACAAGGAGCTTCCTGTGTTTTGACAAGTTAGACAATATAATGCAGCTTTTGATTATCAATGTTTGCTCAGAAATGTAACCCATTCTCAGATTCTCTGCTCGTCTGCCCCATTCTGACTCTAGCCAGCATGTCCAATCTTGTCCAAGTCTCAGAAATTGCAAATGCTAGTAACAAAAGTAACTGAAAATTAATCAGGTTTGAATAATTTACATCCTTGCATATTCAAGTTTTAAAAATTGCTGTCAATTCTGACAGCAACACCTCAATGTTTCTAAAGCCCAGTTTCATCCTTGAATACACATGCCATCTGTGTGTCAATGGAATCACTCTGCATCTGCATGCTACCATTAGGCATTAATGATTTAGGTGCATTTAAAAGAGTAGTTTGAATTTTGCAAATTTCTACCTTTAAAATTATCCAATTAGAAGTATTTTGTCCGAAAAAACAGTGACAAAGGATTTTCAGTGGCATCTTTTACAGTCTGAAATAGATAAACTGAAAATACACAATCACAGAACCCATTCCCCAGGAGTAAACCTTTGTTAGCTTTAACATTTTTGGAAGCACAAAACTAAAGGCAGCAACCCAAATATAATGCTTCTGTAAGAATGTATTGGTTTATTACACACCTAAGAGCTTCTGCATAAAATTTTTAACAGTAACTGATTTTAGCTGATTTGATACCCTTCTCAAAGCCACCATATTACACCAAGTACAAACATCATCATGTCAGAAAATTACCTAAGGGAGGGATGCTGTGCAGTGGTTAGAGCACAGGACTGGAAATAGCTCAGGTCCCATTCTTGGCTCTGCCACTGACTTGCCGTATGACTTCAGACAAGTCAGTTAATTGCTCAGATTTCCCCATCTGTAAAATGTGGAAAGCACTTCTTATCTACCTCACCTGTGTGAAGTGAGTGTTCATGTCTGTACAGCTGAAGAGCTGGGGTTTTTTTGATGCAAGGTAATACAAAAACTGGTGATCCCAGAGTTTTAGCCTAAAATTTTAGCAGACAATCCAAAATCTTCACAGTTAATTAAGTCTTGTAAATATTTAGAAATGTGTCAATAGTAACCAAATATATCAACGACTATTACTGAAGACTCCATAGCATGAGCAACACAACATTGAACAAACACAGACTTTCAGGCTCAACTTTCAGGTTAATAAAGAAATGCCAATGGTGATGTGACCTTTAAGAGGCAGATGGTTCCGCTTTTATCTCTCACCCACGAAACAAACAGGACAAGCTGAAACAGAAGGTATTTTGCAGAAAGCAATCAAGATGAGCCAAATCATTTTTCTTCATTTCTAAACTCTAAGCCTATTATGGCACTGAAATTTGTATGCCTAACTCCATACACTCCTCACTAAATCTTTCTCCAAAGAGGCATTGCTCAGCAGAAAAAAAGAACAAGTAAACTACTCATTTATTTTAGAAGTTGCCACGTACATTAGTAGTGCCTTCCTCACTCAAAATTGTGTTATTTCCCTACAAATGAACGTGAGGAGGTATACAAAACAAAGTACACAGCAAAAAGCAAATAGGAAAGTGGAATACATATACAGCTTATTATGAAGATACATTAGATAGCTGGAAAGATGTTAAGAAGAACTATAGCTCATAAAAAGAAATAGGGAAGTAAAAATTTAGAACAGGGTTGTTCTGATGCCTATGAAACTTCCTGAAGCAGCAAATCCCAATTTTTCGCATCATAAAAGAAAGCATTTTTGCAAGCATCTAGTTTAGAAAAAAATAATCTGGAAATAGCCATATAGTTCAGGAGCTTACTATTTTATTAAGTGTCATTTATGTAGGAAAAAAAAAAAAAGCAACACAACCTCCCTCTCCCTCTGTTATAAAGCTTTTTAATCCTCCACCATTATAACCAACAGTTATATTGGCAATATAATACTGTATCTAAATTATTCTAGAACACTGCAAAGCAGCCAAGAGCTTTGAATAAACATCAAAATGCTCCAGCACTCAATCCAATCTTGAAGGAAAATCCACGACTTTCTAGAACTCTCTTGCTTGATCCCTTGGTTTGAGGACTTGTCTGTACTAATAAGATCATCTCAACTCATTCAGTCCACCCTAGAAACTGGGCAGAATGAAAATGTGGGTGTTCCAGAGTAGATTTCAGAGGGAAGAATATAAATTTTTTCTCTTCATTTAAGAGGTCCAACCACAGCTTTTTGCTAATTTGCTGCTGCAGTTAAATGAATTGTAACAGAAATTTGCGAAGAGAAACCTTAGTATTATTTCAATAATTAACTCTGGCCTTTCTTTCTATCTGCAGTTGTGACAAGTGCCGCCTATGAGGCCTCATCCAAGTTCTGCAGCATCATCACCAGCAAATTTGATTTAACATTAGACAAAATTTAGACTATGTAATAAAACAATTTTACATTCAGGTTCCTGTGTTTGCAGCACAGTCTACCTCATAGACATCTTCAATGAACGGAATTCTCAACAGCTACGTTTCTGCAGCTGGCTACAGGCATCTTGAAGAGAGCAGTTATGAGGCTGACAGACATGGCCAACAATTAAGTAACTTTGCTAATAACAAGACGTATCAAAGTTTACAATCAGTATACACTGCTACATTATTTTTAATCTAATCTACACACAGATTTTACTTTTTCTGATCCCTTTATTCACTTGTAATGTCTTATCAAGATCACTCTCTTTAAGGAAGAAATGGCCCCCAGACTAGGGGCAACACGTACAGGAACATGGCCATAGCAATTAAAACCCTAATCCAACACAGAATTCTTACCTCCCCAGGTACTTCCTACTTGTGGAGCAGCAGATATAGGATGTACAGACGGATGAAAAGTTGGCTGCAAATCAAGCAGATCATTTGGCAGCTTTGAAGTGCTACAAAGACAAATTAATACAGCTGTTTGAACTACATCACAGTTTTCAATACAGGCAAATGCTAGCCACTGTCAACAGTAAGGAAAGCTTTGTTACAAAATGGTTATTACAAAATGGATAGAATTGACACAAAATCAGAAGGGCTGGTGAGCTCCATAGTCTCAATTCTGTAAAGAAGCATTAATTTAACAAGACAACTTGTATGTTATGCCAAGGGACTTTTATCAAAGTTGTCCAAGACAAACACAGGTGTCCTCATGGTCCAACACCAGGCTAGGAGATGTCATGTTCCAAACTCTTCATCAACTTTTAAAGTCACCTCATGAAAATTCTATAATACTATAAAAACAAGGACAAAATTAACTCTAATGGGCTGCACCACCAAAATATTACTCTAAATTCCACCACTCCGACCTTTCCACCTGAATCACTGCTGAGGAACTACCTCATAACCATGAACTATTAAAGAACTTCGGAGAAAGCAAAATCTAAGAGGCCTTGAAACACTTGACATGAAATGAACCCAAATCTGCACATATGGCCTCTACTATGCACAGAAGCTGAATCACTGTGACATCCAAACATCTCCCTAAATGAGACCAGCACAAGAGTTTAATGGCTAGTAGTGAAATCCAAGATCTCTGCAAATTTTCTTGCTCACCCAATCACTTGTATAATTCACAGTTTTCAGTATTTCATGATTCATTTCAGCAGTGATTGCAATCACATTTTGCCACTACTGCTCCTAGTAAGAAGCAGCACGGTCTGGCACTGCCCTGTAGTGCAAGCAGCTGAACAAAGATAATTTTCAAAGTAGTTTGTACAAGATAATGACAAGGATTAACCAGACACATTGCATCTAATAGCAAGCCACTGAACTTCTGACCCAGCATATCCCCTTCATGACAGCTCCTGCTGTAAAATCTGTTCTTTGCTCATAGCAGTCATTCTGCCAGCAAGTAAATTTGAACATGAAGAAAAACTAGCATTTGGGGGATTTTTACAAGAAAACACTCTTGTCCTCACTATGCAGCATTTCTGCCTGTTTGAAGAAGCTTTATCAGATATTTCTGTTTCAGACCTCTTAAGAAGCAAGATCAGATATTCCAGTTCAAAGCAGACACCATTTCAAGTTTTCTGGCCTCTATAAAGCAATTTTTAAAAATATTTTTACAACGAAGACCTACGGTTACTAGCACTGACAGATTCTCCAGCTTCTTACATGTGACTCAGCTATTTACCGCATATTTTGTGCAAAGTAATTTCCTAAAATAGCTTTCTAATGGGAAAAGAAAGCTGTCAGAAGAGCAATAAATTCTTATGTGAACTCTAACAGAACAACTAAGCAATCCCTTCATGTTTAGGATCACACTCAAAGCTAAAATATGACTTCAGAGTGCCAATTCCTTCTATACTTATAAAAGCACTGTACCTTCTGCTGCTGCTTAATTTGACAGGTATTTTACAGAATGAAGATCACACACTTGCTCATACCAACAGCTCCTGTTAGCCAAAGATCAGGATTAGCATGCAGTGAGTACCCTTGCACTTTCTTTGCAAGCCCTGGCAGAGATGTTCCAGATACAACACAAGACTGCAAAACCCGCCTCTCATTTCAAACCCTGTTTCAGGCTTTTTCTGAAAAACTAGCCAGAATATTTGCCGCTCTACTTCTAAAGATCTATAAACGCATTTTCTTTATGACTTCTCAAACAGAATTTTTATTTGACTTTTCTCACATTTACTTGTCATGTTCCCTGGGGACAAAGCATGTGTGTTTTACAGTTCCAACCGTCTGGCTTACCAACCAAGAACAGCTACAAGAGCTGTTGTCAGCAGCCAGTTCATACTTGAAACTTCTGCAAACAGATGATGGGGACAGAGTTTTATGTTATTTATTGCAATAGGCTCTTTACCCATCAGCTTCACTGTAATTTCTTATCACATTGCTAATGGACGCTACACCCAACCAGTCTTGTGCAATATACACTCTGTGGCAGAAATTTAGAGGAAACCCTTGCTGCAGCACATCTCTCAGTGGAAGATTCAGCATACCTGTTAGAGGAGCTAGGGGTAGAAAAAATATCAATGGCTGGTGCAGTCATTATGCTTCCTGCTGCAGTTGACACAGGAGAAGCTGCTGTGGTTAAAGAGGTATGAGGTTTCTTTGCAAGTTCTTTTAGACGTTGTTCCTGTTGGGAAAGTGAGCTGGTGTAAGAAATCTGAACATTTGTGTGTATAACATTGGAGATGTATAAATAAAGCAGAAGTATTTATTCCACACACTAGCATTAGCCACTTGAATTTACAAAAGTCGGTGTTGCCACAAATGCTTTGGAAAACTACTTTAGCAAACACCCCACAAGCTGTACCATCTAAGCACACACAATTCTACTTTCCAGCACTTTGCCAACAGTTCATGTTCAGTATTAATAACTGTTTTCCCCTCTACATCTTTAAGAATCCTAAAAAGCTCTACATCTTTAAGAATCCTAAAAAGCTATCAACAAGAATATAGGAAAGGCATTTTCAATTTAAAATTCTGTATGCCTACCTTTAAAGCTTTTAAGCGAGCCTGTTCTTCCTCTAACGCAGCTTGTTTTTCCCTTTCATCCACTTTTGTAAGGGACAGGCCAGTACTTGCAAGGGAAGAGACTGCATTGGAAAGGGTGGTAGCCCTAAAGTAATTGGACAGGAGAAAAGCTGGCTGTTAACAGATGACACGTGATAGGAGCTTCACTTGTATCCACCCACTCTCCCTCTGAGCTCTCTATACCATTAGCTATATCTTACGCTACGCGAGTGAAAAGTTTAAATGACATACATCACACGAAATTCAAAATTAAAAATGGCCAGAAATCATGCTGTCTACTCTACTGGCTTTTGGATTTTCCACCTTAAATGCTTCCCCTCCTAACTGCATCACAAAATTCACATTTGAAGCCTTTGCTCTTTTCCTGTTTGCCTAAAATGACATTATTTGTAGGCACACTGCAATCTCAAATCATCTGGGCTCCATTTCAAATTGTTGTTATTTTAACGGGCTTAGTGAACAAACTAACAATGCTTCTAATACATCCCAAAGGAAATTTGTAATTTATCATCATGTTTAAGAGTACGCAAAAAGATTTAAAACAAATACTCAAACTTTTAACAGAGTAATCTTACAAAAGAAAGCAAATATTCTAAAAAAGTAGTGCCCTAACCAAATAGTGACTGACATAAAGAACTTATAAAATATTACTGCCTTAGTTTTTGAACATGTAATATAAAAAAAGCCATTTAATTTTACAAGTTGTACCCCCAATATTATGCTTTGTTAAATTTAAACAATGAAATTTGGCATGTAGAGGACTTCTCTGTATTACGTGTTGTGTTTTGGAAAGCATTCACAATAATTAAATGCTTTATACCATATGCATTATGGCTTTAGCTTCCAATTACTTTCAAAATTCATTCTTAATGTAAAGACTTCTTGTGGGCCTGATATTTCTGAGTGAGAGATTTTAGCTTGCTAGCAGCCGCTAACTTTTCCCAAGGGGCAAATATCTCAAGAAAGCTCCTTCTCAAAACCATCTTGGTAAACAACTATCCTTTCTCAAAACAATCTTTCTCCAGGTAGCGTTTTGCCTTTCTAGTTCTGTTTCTCTAGTTTAACCAATGGGACTAGAGAGGTGTCGTTCCTATTCACCAATCATGTTAAGTCTGTATTGGAACACCTTATAAAAGGTAGTAAGAATTAGACAATAAAGCCTTCTCTATGCTCTTTGCCTTCCTGAAATATTTGGAGTCCCATCATTTTTTCATGTCCTACAACAACAGACTTTGGGAAGCATTTCCTTGCTTTTGACAAAGCTGAGATGTAAAAGTCTAAGGACATGTATTTATTCATGCTACAACCCTTACAGAAGTCCAATTATTAATATAAAATGAACATTTGTAGGCAGTACGTGAAAGAAACTTAGTTCCCCTTCAGAAGTTCAGGATCAAATGCTAAAAGCCTAAGCAGGGATGCTAGAGGAAGCCCTTAAGGTCCTTAGATTCTCGCTCTGTTGACTTGGAAGAAGCTGTTTTAAGATATGACAACTTTCTAATCCATCACTGCTCATACAATGCCTTTTTGGAAGCCTCCTCAAACCTTAATTTACAATGAAATTGATAAAAAAGGGATTTAATACTCAATTTCACAATTGTCCAAAAGCACAAGGATATAAGCACCTGCTTGCAGCTGTGGAATCTTTGATTTTCTTCCCCTCTAGAGAAGCTAAATGCTGTTCCAAAGCATCAAGAAGGCTACTTGGTGCCTGCAAAGAGAGACATTAGGGAATGTATTTGAGGAAACCAATAGTTAAAATATTTTCAGAGAACGCAACTGTAGGGCAACAGGTACAACAGCTCAGAATACTTCTACCCCCTCTTGGCATTCTGTAGGTATTTAATGACTTCCAGTATAAGGCAATGTATTCTCCTCACTACATTATTCCATCACAATGATTTATCAGCAAAGACTGAAATAAGTCAAGAAATATTAACAGCTAGGAAACAGTAAGCAGACAATCAGAAGCAGTCAGTATTTTAAGAGACACTAAGAAGGAAATTGTACCTAAAGTCATTTCTGTGTGCATGCTCTGCAAGCCTTCACATTAATTTCAGAGGCACATAGCCAAGAGCAAGCCTGCTAAAAACCACAGCTTTTTAATATCATGTACGAGCTTCATTATGTGACCTCACAGATATAAACGGTGTCTTCAAGCATGACGGAAATAAGGTTATCTTGAAATTCGATTAGAGAATAACAGATATAAATATTATAGGATCACTGAATATAAAAGCCAAGCTCTGTCAGAGCTTGGACTTAATCACAACCTTAGAGATAACTTGGTGACAATGTATACAAGAATGCATAAGTGAGTATCATAATGGCAGGTTTTTCTGATCATGCAACCCCAAAAACACATGTACTGGCAAACACATAATAGGTTTATCTACCTGGGAGAGATCTGGTATGTCTCCTCTGTCAATTCCAACTTGCTGTAATGAAACAAATGAGCTTCAGAACCTGTTTACTTTTTTTTTGAAGGCAGAGATGTTCAGAAAGTAAACATTAACATGAAGTAAATGCAAAAAGCACAAACCTGTTCAATATACATTTTAAATCTCCAGAGTCTGTATTCTGTGTTGGTTGGTTGCAGTAAGTTCTTATTAAATGTATACACATTGCAGTAGGTGTATTACACAGATATTTTAACAGATAGAACCTAAAAATAAGAGTGTAAGAACCCAGTGTTTTAGAACCTGGAGAAGTTTGGCTAGCTCATAATTTACATGGCAAACTCTCAAACTTACTGATACACAGGATATATTTGATGAAACAAAGCACCTTTGAAGTTTGTAAAGAACCATTTTTCTAAAATGCGGATGAAACTTAGGATGTTTGCAGCAGGACATATACAACAGAAAGATCAATACTCTCAACTTCAGTTGATGGTCTAATCAGCTGAAGACAGTATCTCTGACAGAGACAGCAAGCCAAGCTTGAAGGCTTATTTTTTTTGTTGAGAGATATGAATACCAAGGAAATAAAAACAAGAAGAGGAGCACATCTCAACTGAGGAATTCCACACCATTAGGACATCAATTTACCAGTGCCTTAGAAACAAGAAGGCAACAGACTAAACAGACTATTTTTTTAAAAAACCCACAAACTAAACATTTTTCAAGGTAATTACTTTTCTCACTGTGACCACACACCTACAGCAAGAAATCTTGAAGAAATGCCATGTTCATCTGTTTGTCGCAGTTGCTTATTTGTGAAGCTGTTATTTCACCTAAAACCTCTGGTAGAATTGTGGGTTTCAAACTAGAGTACAACTAGAATCATAGAAAGCAGATCACCATGAAGTTCCTATGTTCGTTTAAAGCAAGTCTATTCTTCAAAGAAAGCTCACAAGTATTACATAGCCAAGGAAATTCTAAAACCCACATTAATACACTCTCCTCAAGTAAAAGATAAACCAATAAGCACACCACAGTCAGGTTTTTCAATACAGCCCTCAGATGAACTAATCACCAGGATAGAGATGAACAAGATGACCCTTGAGAGAAGAGCAAATAAGCAGGAAAGAATAAGCATCTGTTTTATGATAAAATAAGCACTTTACAAGCTGTTTGAAATAAAGGGCAAAGTTAACTGACTTAAGTTTACCTCTGCAACTTTAAGGAACTCTGAGATCCGTGTCATTCTAGTGAGGAACTTCTTATATATATCAAGGCCTTCTTTGCACTGGTTCTTTTTCATATCAAAGTATTTTTCTAGAAACAGTAAGAATATTTGCATTAAATAAGAAATCAAGATTTGCAAAGGATATGCCAAGTAAAAGCATATAAACCAAGACAAACAGACAATACCTGCAGATCTGTTATCATGATAACTGCAGAAGTCACTATGCCTAACTTGCACCAAACGACAAAAGCTCTGTCAAATGTGCGCTATTGGTTCCATGCATGCAATTACACCTTACCTTGCAGGTACTAGACACCACAAAAGCATAACCACCTTGAAGAGGACAATCAAGTTTAAGAATAGATCACTCAAAGAAATGTAAATTCATCTTCTTGGGAAGAAGGAGGAACAAACAAACCAAAAAAAGGGACAGTTTCACAATCTGGCAGTCGAATATCTACTCTATTCCAATGGCCAGATATCAGGCAAGATTTTGATCTTCTCTGACAAACTGACGCCTCTTACTGTGCTCTGGTGCAGTGAAGTACAACTGATTAGAAAACACCAGTGCTGAAAGCAAGAGGGTCTCATCCCTCTTTTGAAAAGCCCTTTCAAGGCTTTTTTTTTTTTTTTTTTTAAATTAAGCTTCACTCAAAGCATAAGTGAAAGCAACTGCATGTTACTTCTTACCAAGGGAAAGCAAGCTGACAGGGGCTTCAGACTGGAAGACTGACAGACTTCAGATTGTCCCTTACTGACTCATTCTGGATTTTACTTTTCATTTTGCAAACACTGGGTAATGACAGCAACCAGATAGTTTCATCCAATCACAGAATATAACAAAAGCAAGGAAGTCAACAGATTACTTTCAACTTAATTCTTCTCTAAATTTAGGCTCCCCTTCATCTCCAGCATGTGCAAGTGGAAGGGCCATAACCTTGAATTTGTAATTCTCCTTAAAATATAAGATATGCTCCGGGAACATAAGACAACCAATCATGGAAACAAAGCAACACTGAAGTATCAATAGCCAAGCAATCACTGATGTTGTGACTGCAGATTTGTAACTGAGCATAACTGATTCCTTTACTACAAAACAAACTGTTTCTTAAGAAAATCCCCAATCAACATCAATATTATAATTCAGGTTTGCCATGCAGTTCAATAAGTCAAAATAAAAAAACACTGAATCCAAAACCAATGCCAACAAAAATCTCCAACAAAGCAGTGCAATAACAAAAATTAGCTGAATACAATCTTGGATGGCCTTGCTTTCAGATTTTACCTATCCTTGGGCACAAAGCAATGTCAAATGCAACTGCACCAACAAACATTGGAAATAACAGTAAAATTTTTATGTTTTACAGTGAGACAGTTTCAGTTTCTCAAGAGAGCAGCTCTTGTGAATCATTCACTGAGTTCCCCCCAGAGCTGAGCATAGCAGAAAGCAGCTGTATTTACCCAAGAGGTTAATAATCCCTTCGTTGTATGCCGCGAACAGTCTAATGGCATCTTTGAAGAGGAGCATGAAGGCAGCATTAATTACACCATTTGTAAGTTCATTGCTATTAACCTAGGAAGATCAGAGAAAAAGTTAATTGAACTGGATTGATCTCCTACTGGAAAACTTCTAGTTAAACTCCAGCACGCTATCTCAAGACAAGCTTTCCAATCATCTCACTGGTTATTAGCAGCAAGCAGCACCATAACAAACCAACAGTTTCTCTCATCACAGAAATAAATCAAATCATTTTGGCAGACATTTTTGTTAACCAATGCTAATGTTAGCTAACATAACTAAAAGACAGAAGGCAGAAATAATCAGCTTTTCAACAAACAAGCATTTCTTACATAAGGTACACAATAAAAACAGTGTAATTTAGCACAAAGCATTCTCTCCAGTGAGCTTTATATCTATTTTTTTCTGATTTCTTGGGGTATACCAATGAACAAAATAATTTGTGCTCTTTAAGCTATGCAGGTAACACGGAAACAAGTGCAAGACCTTTAATCTTGACCTATTTTACATCTTTATACAATAAGTTGACAGTATGTTAGAAATGTATATGCTGCTGAACTTACATTAAAGTCAAGAAGTGCATCCATTTGATTTTGTATAATTGGTACAGTTTTTAGGAGTTTTTCTGTGCTCATTGTTCTCATCACTCCATCAGCCCTGTTGTGGAAAAAAATGAAGAAAATTCTTACATGAATTTTGAAGGCAATTGTTAGTAAGAAACAACAGAAAATATATCAGGTCATCAGAGAAACCATTTAAGTCTTTGCCATACAAAGCCATCCTTATGGTGTTTAGGAATGGTGTCTAGCCAATATAACCATAATAACAGCAGCGCAGAAAGACAACAACTTATTTGGTCAAAATATCAGTGCAAGATGAATTTTTACTCAGAGAAAATGAAACTGTCAGTGTTTAGAAATATAGGAGAGCTACAGTGCATCAGGTAATAAAAAAAAGCTGTAAAGATTATTTTTGAAACCATTTTTTATGTATTCTTTTTCCAATCACCCAATTATTATTTTGTGTCAGTTTGGATTCTTTTCAACTTAAAGAGGTAAGAAAGAATAAAAAAATGCAGCAGTATGTTTTACAAGCTTTTTCAGAAAGATTCTAGAGACTACATGAAATTTCCTTTTAATAGCTGACTACCAATATTTGGTTGTTTATTAATTGTTCAGATTGAATAGACTAAGATTGGCTGCACATTTGAAAAAGCCCATCAAATGAATACCAAAAATATCTACGAAAAGCAACAACTGAGGAAGAGACTAAATCCCCTCAGCGACATGAAACTGCTTTCTGTAAGACAAATCAGACAGCCTTGCAGTTCATCAGCATGCACACAGCAAATCAAATGCTTCCTGCAAGGGCAAATCTCATCGTGCATCTTCACAGAAAAGTTTGTGGCTGTTCTCCAGGTTGGAAAGCAGTGGGGAGCATGCTGCTTCCAGCTCTCTACTTGTGCTGCATATTTACCCCTAACAGCAAACACAAGAAATTTAATGGGGCAGAGCATGGGTGCAAGGACCCTGAGAAAAACTGAAGAGTAGAAAAGGCAGACTGCTGCCACTAGAACAGTTACTCCTATTGGCTCACAGAAGGACCTCCAGGCGCATGGTGCAAGCTAAATAATTCACCTCATTAGACAAAACACCCAATAAAACAATTGTGCATCTCTCTAGAGCAGGTGTAGCCACCTTACCACATACAAATCTTAGGTGTGGAAAACGCTGTTTTGTGTTGTTTGCAATCCAAGCAACTCTAAGGGCAGAAAGAGCAAAAGGAGCCCAAGCATCCACCTTTTACTTTACCATCACACTTCAAACCAAAATGGGCTCTACAGGCTTAGCAAGGAGGGGCAGTGGACAGATTTGGACAGTGTTCTGAGGCCCATTCCAAATGCCTTTACAACACTAATGCAAAAGATCATTAGACAGCCCATTACTACAATTAATTCATTCAATAGTATTAAATTCAGATGTCTATGAATTAAGCATTAAGCTTTTAGTTTCAATATAAATTCATCTATGCATGGATGATATAGGACACCCAAATGTAAAACTAGTATTATGCTTATAAACCTTAAAAAGCACCATATAAAAAGATAATGGACAAAGATGGAAAAACTCAATTGTGATTGGTACCAGCCTTCCCAAAGAAGAGCTCGAGATTAATTCCATCATTCACTATCACATCTAATTTATCAAACTACTGGCGCTCTGTACTGTGTTATTTTACATGTAAACAAACAGGTACCTTTTCTCAAAACAACTCATTTCTCTTAAATGAGCACACTTTCCAGGGAAAATTTGAATTCCTGCAGACCAACTCAGGATAGCATCTGCTGCAATGTACTATTAAAAGTACAAGTTTACACTACCTTCACAAAGGTAGTAAAGTCCATACATGTATTTTGTGACAAGAACAGAGAAACACCAGGAAGGACTGCAAGGTGTTTCACCTGTCATTTAAACCTTCCAGAGCTACAAGAACAAATAAATTGCAGTCCTCTATATTACATAAAAGGCAAAGTATATAATCTATTGTGAAAGATTTGTTCAAACCTCTGGGTTTTTTTATATATAGCCTTCCATGCATACCATCTTTCATTCCTTTATATTAGACTGTTAGTGTTTAAAGATAAAAAATTACAACAACTGAAGTAAAATATTTTTTGCAGTATACATTATTAGGCAGTTGAGCCTTTGTGTGTCATTGGAGATATTCAAAAGGGAAAAGGAGTCATTACTGTCTGTATTAAGTCTGAGCTGACATCAGTATTTTTCACTTGAATTACAGGACATATGACAAAACCTCAAGATCAGTAGAACAAAATGCAGTCCTTACCCTCTTTTTACTTTTGTGAAGTCAAAAGCCACTTGTCTATAGGAAACTGCTTTTTCATTCAAATACCTGCTATACCGCCTAATAAACGTTGACATATCATAACCTAAAAAACAAGTTTCAGAGGTTATTACCTACCTAATCAAAGAACAAGAATGTTACTCAAAATAAAGTGCAAAATATTAACACAAACCAGCACCATTGACTATGCAAAAATATAAACTGAAAATAACTGCATAAATCATTGTATTTGCCATGTAAATCAAACAGACAATACCACAAATAACTAGACAACCTCAACTATGTCAAAGTTTACACTTTACTTCCTAAGGAAATTACTTCCAAAAGCAAAACAAAGTAATTTTTATGCAAGTTCTCTTATACTACAATAGAAATCACTATCAAAAAAGTAAATGATGCATTCACAAAGGCATTCACATCAGCTCTGCAACACATTGTCTCATTTGCAACTGAATAGAAAAAAAAGGCTTTGATGGAAACTCTACAATATGACAGAAATTCTTCCCTGTTAAGACAGCAGTGATAGGAAATATTTTGATAACTGTCAATCTAGGGGTATAGACTAAAAAAAAAACATCTGTTCATAGTCTATGAAACCATAAAAGTTAAATAATACGACAATTTGGTAGAGCCTTGATTATAATTGAGAAGGTTTCTGTCCTCAGGCAACCACTGTGGCTGCCTGTTCCAGCACACTTCTGGCAAAGATCATAAGTATATAAGAAGCTGAGAAGCAAATATAAAGTAAGGAACCACCTTAGGAGAAAAAACAGTAACAGCTACATGAATGGTCAAAACTGCACTGAACTGCAGCATAACAGGTTGGAAGACTATTTCAGTTGAAAAACCTGAACCAGAGAGACACTTGATTTCACTTATTTACTCTCTGAATTAGTCTCAAAGATAAATGGAAAGGTCTTTGACCAATTTCCCAAAAAAGTAATTTTCATTTCTTTTAGATACAGTTCTTGTCTCACTGACATGGTGTATGTACATATGATGCATTTTTTAAAAAATTAAGTTAACAATCAAAATTGCCTCATTTGGAGAGGTCTATCTCTATAGAAATAAGAGGAATACTGAGATCTGTATCATTAAGGAAGTCAGAAGCCTTTTAGTCTGATAGAGAAGACGCAACATGTTCCTCCAGCAGACAGCTCCTGCCACACCATGACAGCATTTTATTTAAGAAATGCAGCCTGGGGTAAAATGGACAGAAAAGTTACTCCTAAATGACAGGGTTCACTAGAGTAACCAAGTTGTCTTTGCCATTCCTCAGTACATTACTAAGTTCTAATGAAAAAAAGACGCTTTACCTTGCAATCCGCTTTTGTCTAGGAAATTGCTCAAATTAAACAATGTGTTTCTGGACGCCAGGTACTGGATAAAACGCTAGATGAAAGAGAAAAAATTGAATGCTTTTATTGTGTTACCAAGGAGAAAGAATTGAGTTAACAGTACTAGAAACTTTTTATCCAGGTTATAAATTTCAGCTTTTATGCCTTAACACTGACTTCAAATCTGGAAACCATTACAAAAACAGCTAAACCACCAAAGTAAGCCAGTTATTTTTTTATCCATAAATCTGCGAACAAATCCAAGTAGCATTTTGTACAAAGGCCTTGTTTAGTCCAAGTTTATTTTAAGCCAGAATATGGAATTCTGAACTTCTGAAAAAATCCCTTCAAGTACATTGTCATTTTACATCCTCATAGTTGTTTCACTGACTTCAATTTTATAACAACAGATTTAATTTTACCAATTAGCCAAGTCATCTTTGTTCAGCATACAATTGTAATGATACTTGGCTTAAATATGAAAACAAGGTGACGTAAATTTTAGTTTGCTCATAAATCAAATATCAAACATAACGATCCATATAAAGCATTAACACTGTATCACAATACTTAATTTAAAATTAATTTAATTATACTTAATACTTAATTTACAATACATTTCTAATTAGACATAATGACAAATTAGGTTTCACAAGGTGAATGATGCTATATTCATCTTGTAATGACACATTTCAGATCATTGACACAATTTAATAGGAAAAAAAAATGTACAGAGCTGCTACAAAAATAAGCCCATCATTCATTTTGACAAAAGACGAAACCAGTGTTGATTAGTGTAACATTTACTACTTCATTACTTTCATTAGCATACATAGGTTACATAGAAAAAAGACTGGGGAAGAGTAAAGGCACTCAGTACCTAGCTATAAAGGAATTAAGCCAAAGTTGGAGGTACCACCCCTGAAAGTATTTGAAAGACACACAGATGTGGCATTTGGGGATACGGGTGAGTGGCTGGCTTGGCAGTGCCAAGTTAGCAGCTGGGACTTGATCTTCAAGGTCCTTTGCAATCTAAATGGTGCTATAATCAGTTTCCACTCTCATTGTTCAAGTACTATTTCCAACTGTGAAAACTTTCTTTGAGCAGCCATCTTACCCTCACTACTTCTGTAGTATATTTGGCAAGCAAAATATTTGTGGAAATTCTATTCTTAATGGAAAGTAATTCAGACAGTGGTCCCATGAAATACCCTTAATTACTATGAACAATTTTGGTATCAGTTTAAAATTCATATGACTCAAAGTGCAAAGTGTATAGACTGTGTTTTGAAAAGTGTCAATGAGCACAAAGAAAAAGTTTAAGCTTCAAGTCATCAACAGAGGTTTGCCCTCTTGTGGCTTAGTTAGTTTCACAGAATCAATTTTCACCTAGACCAGCAATAACCTGCAAGTGAAACCAGCATATATTTAAAAACTTAAACCTCCCCCTCACCAGACAAGTCAGTCAGAGGAAGCAGTTCCTCTGAATGCAACCTGAAATGAAAAATTTTGGTAATTTTGCTAAAGCTATCTCAATACCAAAGTTCATGTAGCTATCCTTATTCTGACTGTCTGCAGTAAAAAGGAACATTTACAAACATTTTCTAAGACAGCCCTAGAAATATATTTTTTGGTTTTTTTTTTAAGGGTAAAACATTCAAGCTGCTGCTATGCTTTGGCTTGGTATTTCAAACAATAAGGTCCCACAGGAATTCAAACTGTGAGACAAAACAAAGTTATTCCTTTTTGTGTAACTTGGGGTTATGTTTGTTAAACTGTTCAACTGTTAACAGTTTGATGTTATTTCACCCTGTCCTAGGGTGACCCTCAAAGGCAACTCATAGGCACACATTTGTTTTCATTGTAAAAGATTCGGGGATAATGGTAGAAATTAATTTAGAATCAAGTTATCTAGGAGAAAAGACCAGAGGGTTAGCTACAGCATGAAAGTAAAAATGCTTCTGTTTTTAGCTTTTAGAATCCCAGGTGAGTTAGGTTTTTTCTTTCATCATAAGAATATGAACATAGAAAAAAGTACCCTCAGCATTTGGGACACTTACTTTTTCCTCTAGAATTGCACACTTTGATTTTGATTCTTCTACAGAAACAACAGAGACAAACAAAAAATGAGACCTGTCTTAATGCAGAACTGGAGCCAAAAAGGCAAACTCAAAGACTGTCTTACAAAAAGAATTAGCTGAAGCATTTAGCTGACATTTACAGGAATGAGGGGCTGCAACTGCTCTCAGGCACATCATTTTTGTATTACCTCATTTCCATACACCATTAGATGATGGGTTGTGATAAGAGATTTGAAGACCACTACCCAGCTACTGTTGGTAGTTCTTTCAAATAAACTATCTGCCAGTTGTGGGATGTTCACATTCATCTCATTCGTGCACTGGATTAAATCTGAAATACAAAAATTTCTGTTGTTATTATCAGTTCTGTGAAGGAAGGTCAATAATGTCCCCCCAAAAAATCAGCACATTCATTTTATTTAGTAATATTTTTGATGAAAACTGAGGGGTTTTCCAGTAAAATAAATATTGAAAAGCACCACAGCTCTATTCTTTAAGAACTTTATAATACAAAGTTCACTCTTCTCACTGCCAAGATTCAACTGCTTTTGCAGCTGCCTTAGAAGGCCCTGGAACAGAAGTACCATGATTTACACTACCTCTGACTAACATCTCTCAGCTTTCAAACACCTAAAGTATTACATATCAAAATAATTATTACATGTTGCCATTTAATTAAGTTTTACTACAAGAATTAACTGTAATCTCAGATTTCTGGCCTCTTAATGGATCAGTAAGTCCTTTCAGACACTGGTTCAAAGTGAGTAATAAAAGATTCAAGTACTGCTTAATCTTGATACAATGCAATCAACACCTTCAAAAGAGCAGAGGAAATGTTGAGTGGAAAAAGGAGCCTCTAGTAACAATGCCAGAAGCTGACAGATTAACCTCATTCAAAGTTGGACTGCTAACCAAAAAGATGATTAGGAGCACAAGACCTGAGGTTGGCTGGCTAAAACAAAGCTTTCCAATTTCTGTTCAGCCCGGACTACTGTCCCACCTGGGTAAACGTGGGAAGCTGCACTTTCAGTACAACCATTAGAACACGGTACCACCATCCAGTAACTCATTTCCAAAGGCTGATGAAGGAAGGGTTGACTTAAGATCACAACACTATGTTGACAAATACAACAGAAACAACTGTATGATAATGCAGCTTGCTATTATTTAATATGAAGCTTAACTTAATGCAACATAGTAGTGATGAAATTTTTCTACTATTACCACTCTAAAAATAAACCAGTAATTTTCCCTCAAACCAACAGCCCTGCCAAAGGCCGTTGCTCAATAAAAATCAAGACTTCAGAATGTCCTATGCCTGCGTGTCTAAGGACTACCAAGGCATACTGGAAACACCAATTTAATCTGAAGGCAAACATTTCACCTTTGAAGAGAGTTTTGTATCTTGCTATGAACCATCATTCACCTTGAAGGACTCCTGGAAGACAGGACCTTCCTTCAACCACGGCAGCAGGTAAGCACGACTACCGTACTCAGAACTAGTATGGTCAGAACTTTAAAAGGTGCTATTCACATGTTTAAGTATTAAAGAAAGCAAGCAGGAAATGATTCCCACATTCATAAATGTAATGAGATGGAGAGATAAACATTATTTTATCTACAAGTAAAATTGTGATGACTACAGGCATTCATGACCTCATTTTTAAGTCACGGTTATCTATTATTGGATGATGATTTGGGGCTGTTAAAGACAATGCCAGGATATTACTCAGCAAGAGACGTGCTCTGAACTGGATCATTAAAACCAAGCCCTGCAGCTTCTTCACCTTCAGGTCTTCCCTCCTAAGTAATAACACAAGCAGATTTGTGCCAGGCTATCTGGCAGGAGCATACATAACATACAAAGGTACACACATCACTGGATGTCAAGTCATACATTTTGGCACAAGAGGTGCAAGTGCATATTAGAAAGTGAGAACTTCTATTCTTAAATGCAACATTTGCCAACAGATCAACAGTAACAAAAACCACAAAAGAGGTGGCACTTGAAAATCCACTATCTATAAACATTAAAATACCTCCACCCCAAATAAATATCCAGTGTAGGTGATATTTTGTGCTGGGCAGAATGTTTTCTGAAATGCCACTGGACTTGGTAATCATTATCTGTTGCAGTGTATAAAAGAAAACAGGCTCTGTAACCCTCAGAAAATCATCCCTCACAGGACTGATGAGTGTTTATGTGAAAAGCATATGAATGAACCTGCGGTGGGGGTGCAGAGGAAGAGAGTGCAAGCACATTAGGAGGAAGCAGTAACCATCTGGGACAGAACATCAGCAAGAAGTAGAGAGGCAACCCCAGCCTTCAGTGGAAGTCAATTTGCAAACACAAACAAGGGAGTCACCACAATACTACAGTTACTACAAACTAAATTTAGTAAAACATGGAATTTCTCTCTCTCCAAAAGGCTGATTGAACAAATGCACAACAATCTGGTATGTCTTAATACCTCAAATTACCTACACATACATCTCAAAAAAGTAACATCTCTCTGAAAATTCTTTTGCACGTATTTTCATGAACAATGCTAAGTAGGTAAAGAAATATTTGCACAGTTATACCCAAATTAGAACAGCAATTTTTGTGCTAACTATACTATAAGCAGCACACTACAGACAGCAGAAGATGGTATCCTTCATCCCACACTGCTGTACTACATCCCACACTGCATATACAGTTCTTACTTATTTATCCTGTACCCACAAACATCCTTCATTAAAGGAGAGGAACAAATATATAGTTACTTTCACATCCTACGCTTAACACAACTTGTCTCACACCCACCTATGAAAATACTAGCTATATGTTTGGAAACCGAAGGGCCCCAAAGCAACGTCTCTCTGACTGCTACTTAACTGGAAGTGCTATGAACAATACCGCTGGCAGGTGTATAACCAAAGGGTACAGCACTATGGGGAACAGCTTTCATCTTAGAGCAAAAACAGAAACAAACAAAATAATCAAGAAAACAAAGGATAACCCTTGGTGAAAGAGTGATGCCTGTTTCACTGGTCATCTCGTCATGAGAGTCAAGGAGGAAGACTGAATAGTTATCCCCATCAATACCACAGAAAGGGAACCCAATTTATGTATTGACCTTCTGCATTAAGGCCCAGAATACCTCACAGCAGAAAAATAAACTCTCCTGGGAAATATAAACCACCTAAAATCACAAAATTCTGCAATTCTATGATCTGTTAAAAGTTTCACAGCATGAGACACACAGCATACAGGGATCAGATAACAAATGTCATTCCATGTTTCAAAGAAGGCAGCAATTAGCAACAGGAATCTTAAGCTTGCAGCTGGCTGAGAGACTTATATGAGGGAAGCCTAGACAGCAATGAATGCACAGTCATATCCATGGATGTGGCAGGGGACAGCCAAGGAAAAGGCTACCAGGTTGCCCAGAGTGTAAAGCACAATGCACAGCAAGTGGTTGAAGGAGGTGGGTTTATTCCACCAGCAAAACAGAAGGCTGAAGGCAGAGAGGGGGAATATAAATACTACCTTCAATCAGGTATTTCTTGGAGGTTCACAGAACAAGGATGAGAAGCAAAAGGGAAATGGTCAGGCACCAGAGCCCATAAATAGCCAGATCTGTAATGTTCAGCACAGTTTAAATGCTGGGGTTCATTACCAAACCCGAGGTCCCTTCCAATCTAAAGCAATTTACAAATCTATGCAACATCTGTGGAAAGAGAGAATAGAGGCAGGCAAAAACAGAGAAGTGACTTACAAAGTAAATTGAAGTTGAAAAGAGTAGTCCAACAGGTATTCCTAAAGATCGAAAACCTTAGACTTATTTAAGTGATTGACAACACCATTTACCTAACTACACTAAATTGTGTATCAAATTTCAGAAGAGGTTTCAGAGCCAAAACTAGATTTTCCAAGAAAACACTTACAGCTTGTTTTTAAATAGTGTTTAGATTTTATTTTTGTTATAACAGTCAAAGCTTTCACCACCAAGTGACTTCTACATAATTCAGTTCTGTTTGGGCCTCTTTCCATCAAAGCAAGCATTTTGCGAGGAATCATAACAAAGGTCTGGCCAACAGACACTTCAGCAACACTTGAAGATTTGCAACTGCACCTGTACCAAAGCAAGCATACCGCCTAACCCTGCTCCAAGCTAACTACTGCAAAACATACAGTACAATACTGTACAATACTCAGGCTTAGAAAAATCATATACTCACAACTCCCAACCAAGAACTCTACAGCCTTTCAACTGTTCAGTCTTTGTTGCAGAAAAGAACCAAGTGATTCATTGCCTTATGCAAATCATAGTTACCAGGTGAAAGAAGCATGAAGGTGCCGAGTAGAGTAAAAGCAGAGCAACACTGAAGATTCATGCACAAGAATGAAGCAGCAATCACCTACACAAAGCAGTCACTATAAGGCTACGATGATAAAGTACACTGTCTGCGCCACACTAGGCATGCAGATGTGGATTAGCCAAGCCATGATAAGAGATCATGAGTCTTGAGCCATGGCAAACATGAAGCAGTCAGGCTGGATAATAAAGCATTAAAGGCATCTGTCCCAAAGCACCCCAGGGAATCTAAGTACTTTCAGCATGTGCCTGTGACCTAACTCCTTGTGCTGCACCTCGTTCTGCACCAGGCAGCCTGCTGAGACAACGTTATTAAAAACTGGTTTCCTTCCCCACAAAAAAAAAATCCCAAGGTATCCTGAATGAGATACCTTTAAGATTTCTTTTCCCAGAATCTCATTCATATTAATTCACAGTAAGATTATAAAGAACCAGGTTGAGAGGTTGAGAATAGCTTTCATTAACAGTTTAAGTTGCAGATACAGTTTCAGCCCGTGTCATTTGTGGTCACTTGACAAGCAGACTGCACATATGCCAGATTTACATACTTCATGTACGTGCAGTACCTGATTATTTCCAGTGGTTTACCCGTATCTCTCATTTTGAACAATATTTCCACTCATAAGTATCAATCTAAAAATATTTACAAGAATAAGATCTTCCAGGCCAGAAAGTGTGCCCCACACTCCAGTTATGACAAAATAGGTCAAGCAACTGTGACAGATATCCATTGTGTTAGCTTTTGCGTTTTTCACCTTTTATTCCACAGACACTACCTAGAATAAGCAAGTAATTGGTTATATCTGGCAAGTTATTGATAGTTGTACCATTTAATATATATATATATATAATGGGAGAGACAGTATCCTTTCAGTAAGCAATTGAACTATTGATCATACAACATGGGTAGGCATATAGAGCCAAGAGCTAAACACATTACATTCTTCAGTTAAAAAAAACAAACACGAATAATAAAAGAATATTTAAATACATATTGGTGGATCCAAAGCACACATCAGATCAAGTTTAGTCAACCGGTAAATTTAAAATTGAAGTCAACATAGCAAACGTTTATTTTTTTAAATAGAAAAGGAAATCTAAAACATTTCTTGCATGAATTAATATTCACTCAACTTATGTCCATGTAGAGGAGTTCAGTGGAACACAATTAATTTAGTACCTTTCAAACTGAAGAGGTAACATGCTAGTGACTGACTCCACTCACGAGGGAACACTTGTGGCTAATGACAATGGTGGAATACAGGAGAGTGTCTATCCTCAAGATGATTTTACTTAACAGTGTGCATCTCCTTATGATCAATTCCCCTTTCACCTAAGGCCATACAAAATTAATACTAGAGCAAAAGATTTAATCATTATTGATATAGGGCTATTTTACTTTCCTCTAAGGGACCAGTTTCTCAGCCGGTCAAGACAAAACATTCAAAGCTGACACCAACATTTTTCCCACTCATTTCCAAAAGCATGATAAAATGAAAGTGTATCTCAACCCAAAAGCTGAAACAAAAATAAAATACTAATGGAAAAGACTGTTATCTACACTGCCAACACTCAAGTTAAATTCCTTTCTCCGGCTGCCTAGAATTCAATTCATATCATGATTTTCAAATTATACCCATTTCCTCTATGTTAGGGTCTCATTTTCTTCTTGTTCTACACAAATATTTGATCACCGGAACAGAGCTGCTTCCTTATCTGGTCAGCAATCTTAATCAAAATGCAAATGGCTGAATCTAAAAATCTATTGAACAGCTAAAACATTTCCAAAGGATAGGTGGGAAAGCAGCAATGTGACCACTGCCCATGTAACGATGCACCGTGTAGCAGCAGTTAACATTGACAACATGAAGAATTTGGTGAAAAATTTCAATGATCAGAAGTCAGCAAGTTTACATCAAATTGGTTAATGATATGAAAAATGATTGGTTTTATGCCATTGAGAGGTAAGCAACTAGATAAAAAACTCCTTCCTTTGATATTTTTTTGGCAATACAGTTCCAGCAAGCTTTTATTGTTTCTAAAGACATTTTATAGGTTCAAGATCAACATTTCCCTGCTTATACCCCTAAAGAGCTCATAATCTATGGGCCCATGTAGATTTTCAATAATCCTGTTACAGGTTCTTGGAAAGCACGCACGCCTGTCATATCTTTCCTTCCCAGAAGGACATTGAGAAAGTTTCACAAGACGGGGCAAATAC